>CM053789.1:459416741-460016741 GCA_028749045.1 Cupressus sempervirens
AACGAATGATAGAAAACTCTAATTCTTCCTTGTTAGTGAATATAAAGGATTGAAACACCTATGTGAGAGCAACAATATCTGTCTTTTATCATTGTGTACATTGCTTCAATATTTTGTCTTGGTCACATAAATTTACCCACTGACATGAATCCCATTAGAGATATGGAATAATTAGCCAGTGCATTTGGGACTTGAACTTGGAACTTCCCATTTTGATAATTCTCTATGCATGTGACCAAAAAAAATTAATACTTAGCTTTCAATTTGACCCAAAAAAGAGAAGACCACTTTTGGGGTCTAGGCTAGGATTGATTGGAAGAATATGAGTAGATCCATGAATTAATATTCAATCTATTTAATTAAGAATGAATCAATAATATGCTACTAATAAATATATGTAAAATAATTCATATTTTTAATCAATCTTAGTCAATACATATATTATTAAAAAATATAATTAATAATATTAATATCACTAATTAATATTAAGACCAACATCAAATTACTATGTATAATATCATTATCATTAATTAAATTAAAATAATAAAAATAAAAATACTATTTAAACCAACTCTCATTATTTGTGGTCAAAATAATACATATGCTAATCAATGACACGAAGTAAGCTCTCTACATTGACATTGATGCATCATAGGTCACCACCCATGAATTAGAATATTGACTCATTATCCATTAAAAAAGTATAGTGTGGTTATATATTAAGAAATAAATAGAAGAGCAGTAGGCAATACTCTAGAGATGAATTATTGGAAATATTATAATGGATAAAAGTGAATAATAAGATTTAGACAAGATAAAATAAGCCACTATATTGCCACATTATTACAAATAAAGTGAATATGGAAGGTATATAAGGGGTAAGAGTATGTGGAGTATGATCTCAAACAATACAAACTATATTATCCTTGATTACAAACAAACAAACAAACAAACAAACAAACACACACACACACACACACACACACACAATGATACAAGAATCCACTAATTCGACTATAAAGGTATGCATATCTAGTTTTTTGAAAATATGTTTTTATAATTAAATACATATTATAACATGGTTCATCATTGATTATTATCACTAATACCTAATATTAATATAATTAATCATGATTTATTAATTATTTTTGAAATTAGGTGAAATCTCCAACTAATAGATCTTATCTAAATGGAGGGTAGGGGTTAGCATTTTGTAAGTCTTTGTAAAATTGGCATGGATGTATAAACTATGAGGGACTTGTCCAATTTCATAACTAAAACAACTTTTAAGAACATTACAATTGAAATTACAATAGTATCAATAATAGCTTAACCAAAAAAGGGATATTATAGGAAACTAAAAAGATTTTAAATGATAGATTGAAAGGTTTGAGATATAATGAAAAATGAAAACTAGTTGAAAGAAGGTGTACATATCATAATTATTTCATCAACATCATCAAGAAGAAACATAAAAGGGAGAGGATTGTTTTAAATGATTGTACCACTAATAACCTTGATGAAATTGGAAAATCTATGTTAATGTTCTACAATATAAACTTTACCTTAAAACATAGGAAGGAAAATATGGATCTAATTTGTGTTGGAAAAATAATGAATCCACTCAAAATTGTGGCAAGGGACTATGAACCTCTTATATATTCTATAAAATTTTTTGTTATATCAAGAATTGATAGGTTGATATTGTTGTCTAATAACAACCACAATTGTACAAAATAGTCTTAGAGCTTGGTAACACATTCAAATACCATCAAGGATAGTTTGGAGGGGGATATAATTTGTGAAATAGCTAACACACACCTCAGGATTTTTGACTAGTGACTAAATTCCTAATGTTAATTCTATATGTCTAGTGGTTGCTTTCATCATTGAGAGGTCTTTTTTTTTGTAAAATAAAAGCCACACTTGTAACAAGAAGAAGTAGAGCCTAATGTTAAACCTAAAAAAAAGTGATGTTAGAATGTAGTAAGATTTTGTAAGGGAATTTCTATATTTAAAATTCTTGATATTATAAATTCATTGGTTAATGGTAAATTTATGAGTCTTGATGAGTTTCCTATAGACTTTTACATGGAAAACATAACATAAATGGGTGATAAATTGTTGGAGATATATAATTTGGATTTTTTGAAAGGATTCCTTGCCTATAATATTAACTAAGGAACAATGAAAATTATCCTTAAGGGGTGGTGAAAACAAAATAGTTACGAATTTGAGGCCAATAACACAACTGGTGAGTCTTTCTTATACTATTATAGGAAACACCCTCGCTTGAAGAAATACAAGGATGTTTGAAAAGATTAGAATTATCACACAAACTAGTTTCATAAAAGGTAGATATATTTTATATATTTATCGTAATAGTAAAAAAGGTATATATTCAGGTAAGGAGGATGCAAAAAATGTCGCATAACAATCCTAGGCTTTTAAACACCTCTTACAAAGATGAAGTGTCCTTTCATGCTTTGTATTACAAAACCATTTTTTTGAACTTGCATTTTTGGATGGATTTAGCTATTAATCAAAGTCTCCTCCACTATTATTAATTTTGACCTATACTAGTCTAATTGTATTAAATTAAAGAGATCAATTAGGAGAGAGTGTCACATTGCACTTTGTTATTTTTTTCAATAATTAATACTATATCTTTAGAGGGTAAAATTGTGTCCTATTATAAATAGTTTTAATTTACTTTATCATAATACATTACTTAGTGCCAAATTTGCAAATTAGGATTCTTTATTCTCTAAACATAATCAATGTAAATTTGATTATCTTTACTACATTAGTTTTTCTTCAGTGGCAAGTATGGCTTAGCATGGCTCGATAATTGTTGGATAGATTGAACAACCACTAGAATATGTTAGAAACTATGGGCAAGCTAGGGATATGCCCTCTAAGATACTCATGTACTTGTAGACCTCATTTTCTACTATTTCTTCTTCGATGAAGATGTTGGACTAGATCTTTCCTAATTTTAAAACAAAATATCTAAAGTGGTAGACTCGTGTCTCATTTTTCATTGGGATGGTATAGGTTGTTCAAAATCTAATGACCTCTCACTCTATCGATAACTCTTATACATAGATTTTCTCTACCTAACATGTCAATAAGATGGAATAAATATCAATATATTTTCTCTAGTTAGATGGGTCAAGTATAAAAAAAGACCTAATGTTTCCTAGCACTAATGGTTTACTCCTTAAGAAGTTGGGGGCCATGGACTCTAGAACTTCACAATACCTGAAATTTGTCTCAGAGATTCATTTTTTATCAAAGTTGAGCAAGTGTTTGACCTCTAAAAGGTGCTAATAATAAAACATATATGTTAGACTATGACCAAAAGACATAGAAACTAGAGTTCTCTAATGTTCAATGATAGTATTCTTGAGAATTTCAAAGTTAAAAGCTTTTGGTTTGTTATCATTTCCTAATATGGAAGGTTTGAACTTAGGTAAGGGGCATCTTATGTGATAGTGATTCTATTATGCATTCTCCATTTTATTTTGTTTTGGACAAATTTTATGTTGGGGATTTATGCTAAATAGGTCTTAGTTGCATTGTTAAAAATATATTTTTCAAGGATTTGAAATTGTTTGGGTGCCTCATTAGTCCATGATCTTTTGGTGCGTGACCACCTTGGTTTACTAGAGGAAGTCTACTCCAAGTTTAATATATCCCTATTGCACAAAATAAAACACATACTCTAATCTAGAAAGAAGAGAGAACCTTCCTTCCTTTCAAAATTATATCATCCAATTAGTTTCTTAGAACAGTTAAAATGATAATTTATCTATTTTTAAATAGATATATTTAATTAAAAAAAAAAATTCAAAGATTATATATTTGATTAGCTTGTCATGGGATTGCAAATGGAATCTGTCCAAGTGAAATATTGCTCTCAACTAATTTTGGCATAACCCTGGTAAAGGATCGTGATATTACCACTAACAACTTTGAAGATATCCACTTGCTCGTAGGGCATACTAAGGGTCATTGGCGATCTTCCTTGACTTTTCCTATACTCTCCTCTGCATCTCGACAAAGTTAACCATATTTTTCTTCTTATTTTAGGAAATTGACTGGCTTTAATCTGGCAACGCTGTTTAAGTCTTAAAACTATATTATAATTTCCTAAGCGGTCGACAACAATTCTGATCCCTCCACAAGACTACTATTTATTGACTATTATTCTGCTTTCATAAACGCTTATTAATAAAAGGTGGTGTGAACACATGCAAGCCTTCTAAGAAAAGATCCTCTGAATTTCTTAGCTTTAAAGAAGCAGAGTACCTATTCTAAATGATACCAATTCATATTGATTATTTATTTCCTGAAAAGTAATTACGATGTAATGTCAAATACGAGTAGGAAAATCTACTATTACGTTAGTATGCCATTGGAATCAAATAATACAAATAACAGAAATAAAAATTATTCATCCTATTAATTTAAACCATATATAATACTAAATTTTAAAGTTTTTAAAAAAAATTATTAAAAGTGACGAGTTTCTACGTCTATTACTATGCTTGTCCAATAATTTCTATCCTAAAAAATAATAATATAGCGTAGTATTTGATATAAATAATAGGAAATTAAAAACTTGAATGTTTAGTTTCACTTTTTATAAAAAAATTCAATATGTTTTGAAGATATGAATTGTATTAATTTAAAATTAAAATTAAGTATTTAAATGTATGTTTTTGGATAGTATTTATATTTATATAATATTTATATTGCATTTATGTTGTGTTAATATCATATTAGAAAATAGTATTCTTGCATTATGGAAGAGTTTAAATGAGTCCCTTCTAGGTGTCTACTATTTGAACTTGCAAACAAATAAAAAGTATTAGAAAAATTCTTTAAAATGTATTTATTATAAACATACATTTATATATGAGTTTTAGGAAAATTAGAAGTTAATTTTATTTAGCTCACAATTATTATAATTAATGACTAAAAAATTTATACGAAAAATTCTACAATATACAAAATATAAATTATTAAAATGTCATTTTTAGTGAGTACAAAGATTGACTCAAATAAGACAAATAATAAGAATAATAATAAAAGTCCTCCCAAGGGCCGAGGCGGATAAAGATAAAGACAAAGATGTTGCAGCTACTGACGGTTGGGCTCCCCCTGAGCCAACCAATGACCCCAAGGATTTATGGGCTTCTAATGACAAAGACCCTCCTCCGTCTGGCACTACTCTTGTAGCCTAAAGTTTTTTTTTTTTTTTTTTGTTTATATATTTATTTTTTATGAACAGTTGATCTTTGACCTTGGGCCGTTTGAACTCGCAAGGTGATCCTATATCCTCAGCCCTTTTTTTGTGAATATATATTAAAATATTAGCTAGTCCTGTATTCTATTGTTTAGACTTTAAAATAAAATATATTATTTATTTAAATATTTAATAAATTTAATAGTTTTTAACCATTGTAGAAACCTTAAATTGTTAAGAGATAAAAATGAAGCAAATCAACACAAATTGTGAACAAAGTCCCCCATTCAATAAGGCTTGCAAGATGGTTAAAAGTAGGTCTTTCCACCAAATGAAGGATGGACTCCTTAAACATCTTCCTCACATGTTATTTAAAATAAGCTATCTCCAACTATCATTAGGTAAAATTCATATTAATTTATTCCTTTTCATTTGAATACATTTAACTTGTTTATATGAATTGAATAAATATTACGTATTAATTTCACTTCATCTTGTTCTTATATTATTTAAAATGCTACATCCCTCTACTTAAAAATTAAATTTATTTATTTCTTCTCATTTAAGTTCAATTGACTAAAATACTAAATGAACTTGTTTATATGAATTTAATAAATATTACATACCAATTTTAGTTCGGAAAGAAATGTTGTTGAAATTTATAGGGAATATTAGAACACTTTTAAAAAAGTAAGAAAAAAAAAGAATATTTTCTTTTTAAATAATTATGATGTTTGGATCAAAGAACATGACTAATAATAATTATATAAGTGTTCTAATAAAAATGAAAAAATGTGTTTATTTTAGATTGTGTCATGCAGCTTTTATTTTTATACATTATATTTATCATGCGTTAAGTTTGAGTAGACTCAAACATAAGAATTTCAAAGTCATCCTAAACTTCAAACTTCTATGATACTTTTGTTAGCATCCCATCTATAATAGTCAACTCATAGAGATCAAAGATTTGGAAATTGAATAATGCACCAATTTATCTATGAAGTCCTTTTAGGTTTTCTTCATATGTTCTAGGTTGACTTCTTCATCATCCTTTATCACATGAGAATTTGTGTAACTCCCAAAATACACAAAAAGAGTTTTGTTTATCTTCTTTTCCAACTCATATATTTGTTTCAATTCTCATTCTTGACCATGCTCTCTCTTTTGAATTTGAAAAACCTTATCCAATGAAATAGGGGTTCATCATTTTTTTCAAGAATGCACATACTTACAATGTTATCAATCTTTAGGCTCATTAATTCATTGAATAAAGACATTGAGTCTTTCTGATATGAGAAATTCAAGATTGGTGAACATAATCTCCTTCACTTTTATAACCCTTAATTAAAAAACCCTGATCTTCATATCCTTAAGGCATCCATGCCCAATTTGGCTAAAATGCCTTTCTTCTTGAAGCTTGGAAAGTAGAGTTCTATTCTCTTTTATAGATTGATCAATAATTTTAAACTAGAGGAGTCTCTAACATTATAGGAGAGTGGATTGCACAACTATTTGAGGAACTTATATAATTTTGTATTCGACAATTTCAGTTGAGCCTTAGATATCTTCTTATCCTCCATCTCCTCGTCCACTTGTTGATATAGGAATCTCCACATTCTTACTTTACTAACATGTCTCAAAGACCTCATATCATATTAATTAATGTTAAAGTCCATTGGAGTGAGATCAACTACCCTTAGTTTGATCCCAATCAATCTCCATAATGAAGTTTCCTTAGTTGAGGTCTTTACCTAAGTCACTAATGTAGGAGCTTTCTCAGCCTTATTAGTAGTGGACCACTATTACATTGTTTGAGTACTTAAGTCCTTTGGGGGTTTCACTTTGTCTATACTTTTTCTTTTCACTTCAAGGGTATTCTTAAGTCATTGTTTCTTAGTGAGAACATTAAGGAAAGACTTGAGAGATGTTGTATCAGAGCATTTTCTCTCTGAAGCAGAGTGCTTCTTTTTTAGGTAGAGAAAGAAAAAATGATTGTTCAAGAAGTATTAATTGCAATATAACCCTAGCTACCCAATTCTTTAGGTGTCTCATACAGTGGTGGTCCTCCATTAAATCCACCATCTTGTTAAGACAAACCCCAACTATCCAAGTTGATTATTGTGACTAAAGAATATTTATCTTTAATGCAATTTGACTCCATTTCTTCTTCTTTTTCTTTAACCTTCTTAATGTCCAACTAATCCCCCCTATCAAAGTAGTAGAAATAGGGGTATTCTTCTCTAGAGGTTGGTCTCCTTTGCCTCATCCAAATGTTTGAGAGGTCTCTAAAAACATTGATCTAGAAGATGTAATGGTAGTGCTAGTTAAATTGTGTTGGATGACTATGTAGGGTGGAATCTTACTAGAAAATCACCATTTCCTATTATTCTACCTTGGTCCATTCTACCAATTTACCAATCCATTTGATTACCCCATCTATCAAATCCTCATTATTATTAATTTTTATCACCCTAGGGTGGGGCTAAATCATTTGAATGGCTTTGATTTTCATCATATATGTGGACGACTGCATGTATAGGCCTTCATCATTGATTCATTGCACATCCAAAAACACTTTATACTATTTCACTTATTGTACTATCATTGTGCAAAAGAACTTTTCTCTATTGTCAAGTTCATTTTCTTTAGTTTTCAAGTAGTCCTCTAATGTGGGGTCATCCCTAAAAGTTATGCCCAGCTAAAAAATATTCTTAATGTAATCTATGTGATTAATTTTTAATTGGATTACCTTGTAGAAATTTGGCTTATAATTCTCTTCAAAATCCTTCAATGTGTCCTTGGCATTTAAATGGGAGGTACAAGAATGTGCTCCTACAATAATTGGAAAAGTAGTCTCTTCCTTTCAAGCATCCGGACAAAAAGTTATTCACCTCCAAGATTTGACGAGATATCTTAACTATAATAATCCAATCATCAAGATAACTAAGGAGCTTCCAGAAAAATCATCAAAACCTATGACCCCGATGTAGGAGAATTTTGATAACTAGATAAAATAACTAGCGAATTGGGTAACAACATACACATCCCTGGATATTCAATGTTGGATAATGTTGAGAGTTGAATATCTAGACATCCCTCCAATAATAGGTATATCCTAATTATGAGGGATTCGTTTACCTTCATGAAATATACATAGCCATGGTATAGTTGGAGACAGAGGTAAAAATAGAACACCTTAATATCTTCATCATATTGTTCAACATGTGGAGTGCAAGCCAAAACTAGATGGTAGAAAGGGCATAGATTAGATATGAAGTCATGAAAATTTTCTTATGAGATTATAGAATCAGAAGCCACCTGGTCAAGTTATCACTTATTATCTTAGCCCAAAACATTTACTCTATCTTAAACATGATATAAATAATGCTCTACAAAGTTGAGAGAATCTCGATTCCCTTTTATCCTTTGCAAGAGCATGTGGTTAATGAAAAATATCATTCTTTTGTTTAGTGTCATTGAGGGTTCTAAGAACTTTTCTTCTTTTTTTCCCAAAGGAGTTTGGAACTAGGTGACCCTTATGTCACCCTTGCTAGCCGATTTCTTTCCATTCTAGAGTGTAACTTAATTAAAGTCATTATAAATTTCGCTTATAGGAAAATGGAAATAGTTTTACAAAATAGCTTGATCAAGGGTGAGCAATGCTTCATTAAATGGATTCTTAATCTAGTGAGTATCCAAGTCATAATTGGTAATGTATTAAAGATCAAATTTTGTGCCTGCTACATCTACTAGACCACTTTCTTTTAGTCTCTTGATAATGGGATGGATTGAGTCTACCTACCATATCCTATATAAATCACCTAGATAAGAGAAATGTAGTTGGATATTACTCAGACTCTTTGAATCTTCCTACCATCTCCTATATAAATCACCTAGATAAGAGAAATGTAGTTGGATATTACTCAGACTCATCAGTGTACAATAAAATCTCTTCATATTATTATAGCCAATAAACTCGGAAGTCATGGTGCATAAGTTTTAGCCACAATAGTAATTAACTTGAATGTGGAAATTGAAAATGCCCATTGAAGATGAGATGATGAAAGAATGTGAAAGAATCATGCTTTATAGAACATCAACTTTAGGATTGTTGGTTGGAGATCTCGTGCTATAGAAGCGAGAGAATTGGCATTATATTCAATGAAACATTTTGATAATGAACGATCAGGTTCAAAATAAATACAAGGGTTAACATCGAAAAGTGATGTCTACCACGTCTTAATTGTACATTTTTATCCTTATCAAGTAGATATTTTATCAGATCTTGTCATTTTAAGTGAAGGAAGTAAGACATTTAATCATTCAGCTCTAATTTGAGACTAAGAAAAGTGGCAGCTCAGCTCAGAGTCAAAATCTATTCTATATGTAGTCATTCTACCCTATTCGCTAGAGTAGAAACCATCTTTCTTTTCTGCGGTACTCAAGATTTCACATCCTTTTCCATCATTAACTGTATCATTGAAAATATCTTCTCTATAGATGCAACTTAAAAATAATCTCTGGAGAATTATTCCTTCAGCTTCATGCATAAATCTCACTCTATGGTTAGTTACCAATTTTGTGGAGTCACACCACAATGGCTTCTCCTTCGACTGTAAATGAAGCGAAAGAGGGGAGAACCAAAACTTTTCTTAATGTTGTAAGAACACTGGACTTGAATTTCACTTCGTGTTAGAGTGGAACTTACGACTCTTCTAAGGGAAATAATACTTAATTTAAGCAATAATTTCTTCGCGCACCCAACTCAAGCATTTTCCACATGAAGAAAGAGGTGGAGAAGCAAAAACACTAAAACGTGAAAAATCACACAAAGGAGTAAAGATAACCTGATGGGAAGAAATTTGGACCAGAACCTGACATTGGATTTGAACTTATTTCTGAAACACGCACTTGGTAACTCTAAGACAATGAAGAAGAGGACAGGCTCAAGGAAGGTGGGACGAAGAAATAGGGCAATAACTGGTATTAACTAGGAACTTGGACACTCAAGTGTTTAAGAAAGGTACATAGACAACTTTGGTTTCACAAAAAAGGAAGGCTGCAAAACACAACAAAAACGTAACAAGAAAACCCACTCAAGAAAAAAAAGAAAAATAGGAAAGCAAATAACTAACCTACCATCGTACATCGCAAGAGTTACCTTTTTCTCTCATATATGGTAGAGCTTATGGTCTTGGGCACTACATGATAGTGGCATGCCTTCTCCAATTGGGTATGATAATTTAAAGAAATTGTCTATTTTCACTTGGTCGATCTTAAATGGACTCCTTCACAGGCTTTCAAATTTAGAATGCATCCCCTTTGGCTCCGTTATTTTATCCCACAACAAAACCACATCCCCTTCCATAAAATTTCGAGGACTTGCCCTCCTTAAAAAAAAATTATTCACTTGCAACAAGTTCTATGTAATATGATCCACCATTTCTTCCCTTTCTTCTATCCGGGTAAAACACATGATCCTCTCTTCAAAAAAACCTTGGAATTTTATATCTTCCACCACATCCTGTAACAGTTTGAGAGGGAGAGGAACATGTGTCTTTTTCTTCTTCATCAACTAAAAATGGGAGATTTTAATTGTCCTCTTAGGAGTAACTCTTTCTTACTACAAATCTTCATGTACCTTTTTGAGCCAACTACTTTTATTATCGTTGATGAACTATATCATGATACTCCCCAAGTTCTTGTTATTCAACTCATCTTTCTCGTTACCTTATTGGAAATAATTAGATGAACTACTCTAATGAATTCCATGATCATACAAAAACTTGATAATCTTTATCAAGGATAAGTATCTAGCATTATCCATAACCATTTTTAATGTGACACTAGATTTCAACCAATATATTTTATGTCAAGAGTTCTCATACTACCTTCAAGGTTATTTTCTTGGCAGGCTTTGCTTCAACCCATGCCTAAATTAGTCAATTGTGATTATGGTATGAGTGTGACTTGAGCTAGAAGATGGGATGATTATTCCTATGAAATCTACTCCTTGCTATTGGAAAGGACATTCAATCTTTGTGGGCTTTAGTGCCAAGCCATCTAAATCAGGCTTTCTCACAAACATTTTGCACTTCTCCCACTACGACACCCACTTTTAGGAATCTTTGAACATTCCAGTCTATTATTATAATTTCCCCAACATCTTAAAGGTCGTAATGAAAGAGGACAAGTTTCTTCCACATCCTTTATCAAGGAATGTTTTAAGTAGCTTCTCATACTTTTGTTTTTCGACGCATCTTAGGAATTTACCATCAATTGGTTTCTTGTAGAGCTGGTCTTCCCAAATCACATATTTTTTTCCTTCATTATAAGGTCCCTCTTCTTCTTGGGAGAAATGCGATCAAGGCTTTCTCCATATGTAAGAGAGTATGCTATGTTATAGTTCCATGGATCCTGGAGACTTCCCATCAAGATTAAGGCTCACTTTCATCCTCTTATTCTATACAATACTCCACAATTTCTCGGGACAAACCATTTCCACAGAAATGTTTGGTTAGCTTTATTTCAATATCATACTAATGTACATTTTCCACCCATGCACCTCGATTATTGCATCCTACAACTTGCTACATGAGGACACATTTTACTACCGACTCGGGAACATATACAATAACATAAGTATGAATGATATAGAACCTTACGTTTTATAGCATAAGTATGAATGATATAGAAACTTATGTTTTTTAAGGCTTGCACCATTGTGTATGCATGTTTTTTCTACTCATGAGTACTCGAATTCGTGATCTTTGAGAGGAATGCTCATAAAATAAATTGGATATTTTACTCCTTGATTATATTGCATGAGTAATGTTGATAGAGTATGCTTTGCAGCATAGGAGCAAATGATAAAATTCCTTAGTATACTTAAGGTGGACAAAGATAAGGGATTTTAAAATAGAAATTTTGATGCTATGAAGTGCTTATTTGCTAAAATTATTTCATTTAAAGTTATGAATCCATTTCATCATATCTACTATGTACTTGGAGATTTCATTTAAACATGGAACAAATCTTCTTAGAAAGTTGACTTATCCAAAGAAGATTTTAATCCCTTTTTTTCTAAATAGAAGACTCAATTACTGAATAGTACAAACCCTTTTGGACTCTATCTAAATTCTCTCCCGTGATACTATATGCCTGAGAAATTTTCCTCATGTGACACAAATGACAAACTTTTTTGGGTTTAGTGAGATACTATCTTTCAACATATCTATAGCACCTTACTAAAATATTTCAAATGATCATTTAATTTTCTTAGAAAATAGAGTAAAATCATCCTAATATATAATAATCATATTATCTTTTAAGTCTTTAAATGTCTCATCCATTGCTCTTTAGAAATTGACACCTATGTTGATCAACCCAAATGACATCCTATTATGCACCAATATTCCCTACAGGGTAGTAGAAGTAGTTTTGTGTTAGTTTCTCTCTTATAACTCAATTTTATTACGACCAGAAAAACTATCCAACATGGATATTATCTCAAAGCTAGTTACCATTTGAAATAGATGATCAATATTAGGCAGGATGTAGTTTTCTTTGAGCGATGCCTTATTGATATTTTAAAAATTAACACAAATTCTTATCTCTCTAGGTAAAAGCACAAACATGCATAACCCTCTAAGGAAAAGGAAAAAGCTAAAAAGGTATAAATGTTCAATTTCAATAACATAAAAATCTATTATTATTTAGAGGTTGAAAATAAAGTTAACTAAAAAAAAAAATGTTGAAATGGATGATGTTTAAGATAATTACTTTTAAATATTATTATAATAAGAACTAATATATTTTCCTAATTTTTAAGAATGATTTTTTAATTTCTAAAAAGTGCTAAAATTTAGGGTTCTAATTCCTAGCACAAAACTATATATAAATAAACCCTTTTTCCTATGATCTTAGATTATGCTATAGATGACATATACATCTAGATCAATCAAAACAAAAAATTGTCTTTTGACCTATATTTTTTCTTTTATAACAACTCATATTTCAAGTCACTTGAAATTGATAGTTTTCATCTCCCACCACATCTTTCAAAATAAATCTATTCTAACTAAAAGAACAATTATATATTTTGGAATATAACTCTATGCTCTGTAACATCACATTCTTTTTAAATTTTTATTATATGATTTAATTTTTTTTCTCAAAATCAACATCTTGTCGAGTCTTAAAATATGTACTTAGAATATATTTTAATTACAATATACTATATCTAATTAAAATATTATAAACTCTATATGAGACTATGCTTGACTTTGAGCTCTATGAGATGGTTATTATATGCTATTAAAAAAAATCATTTAAAAGAGTAAGAATTATTCAAATGTCAGTTATATATAACTTAGCTAGAATGAATTGTACTAGATCATATGTTTGAACAAAATTAATTTTTAGATAGAAATACTCAAATTCAATCATTATGATAAGTCATCCTAAAAGCTTATATGGATTTGTACTTTTACCCTTCTTTTTTAATTCCTTCTAGGGATAATGTTTTCAACCTATAGAGAATGATGGATAGGGTAAATGATTAAAGCCTTGAGAATTTATCTACTTCTTTGAAAATTTCATCGGCTACCATGGTGTTATAGTTTCTCTATTTCTTGAAATGTTCCTAGTTTAAGAGGAATATTATACTTCAACTCTCCATCTATAATCTTTTCCAAGATTTCATATCCCCAGGAGAACTCTTCCAGAAACATTAGGAGAAACTCCTTACACTTTGATTTTTTCTCCTTTGTACAATACTTCCCAATATTGATGACCTTTAGATTGAGCTCATTTGTTATATTTAAGCCATCATATTCCTCAATGTTCCGATATTTCTCATTTATCTTCTTTCATATATCAGCATCTTGTTTAATAAAAATCCTTTCACACAAAATTACATAAAAAGGAACTTTGTCTCTTTTCAACTAAAAGATGCTCTATTCTAGGCCCTTCTTGCTATCCGAGAAAAACCCATAATCTATACTTTTTTTTCTTCAAAATACTTCTTGGTGAATACTTTGACAAAATTTTCCAATAATAGATGGATCTTTCATTTCTCTTCAACACGTAACATGAATCCATATATTTTAGGAATGTTAGGACGAAATAACACTTTTCATTCATAATTCTTCTCCTTAAAATTAGAGTCTTGAAAGAGAAATGAGGTTTATATAGGTAAAGAGTGTGCTCTTTAATTTTGGTCTATAGGAATGGATTAAAGATTTCAATTCTTCAATCTTATCTTGTACATGGTTTCTATATTTATTATTTTATGTTTCTTGACAATGAGTAGGCCCCCCAATAATTGTAACAAAGTTTCTACTTTTTCCTTAGTTTCCCCTTGCCTTATAACAATGCCCCCTATTTTTTTAGTATTTTTCGTGTTTTTAAAATCTAACTTATAATCAAAATTACTTATTTCTGCCCTAGAGGAAATCATCATGGATCTATTTCTAGAACTAGTTGTTACACAACTGCCATCAAATTTAGGCATCGATATGCACAAACCATCAGGTGATTTTTCTTCTTCTTTGAACACTAGTGAGAAATTGAAAAGCATGTAGTCCCCAAAGTCAACTTCTTGATATAAGATTTGATATTTTGAGTCATTTGACTTCATCCCTGTGTACTTTGGTTTACCTTCAACCTCTGATCTGATCTTTTTGTTCCAAATTATAATGATCACATGCGACCAATCTAATTTGATTTTATCACCAATATCTCTACAAAAAATTCTTCTCATAGACATGACATAAATAGCCATGATGTTTTCCACTAATATGATGAGTTTTAATCTTTTGGTCAGATGATCTTTCAGAGCCTCCTGATTCCTTGATCTTGTAAGTCAATGAGAGAGGGTTTTCAAAAGCTGTGAAACCTTGAGATCTTATTATGGGTTTTGTTTGCCTTCATAATTTTAGCTTAAACATGAAAACCTTAATATTTCATGGCTACCACAATTTGGTCTACAACAAGGGGATATCAAAAGAATCTAAGAAGCTGGTGGTTGATTTTGGTGAAGAAGTGGGTGCTATTGACAACATTGAACTAGTGAAGATTGAGGATTATATCTGAAAGAGTGGGGTTGTATGAGTTTACATATGGGAATGAGGTTTGTTGTCACTCATGGAAGGCATGGAAGATAATGATGAGCACATCTCCATGAAATTCATTAATTCCTGGATGGACAAGAAGGTAAATATTAATGGTACGGAGTTTGAAATAATAGAGAAGCTCATCACTAGGCTTGGAGAGTTATCCTTGGAGGGCAATAATTGGTGCAAGAAAGCTAAGGTGTTTGATGAAACAAGTCTAAGGAAGTTCTTTCTACCTAAAGAGTAGCTAGTCTACATGAGAAGCAGGTACTCTAGAGATGATCTACTAAAGTCTTGAGATGTTATTTGATACCCCATTATGTAGTATATTACTCTTGAAAATTGGTTCTAGCTATTGTACTACTACCACTTTGCCATTCTCAACCACTTCAAAAACCATGATTTGATTTCCTTTTTGCACCTTATTCTAAATTCATGGAAGACTATTTTTAAGGGTGGGAAAAAGAAAGAGGGAGGCAAACCCTTCTATATCATTCATCAGGGCTTCATGAAAAAACTTTACAAACACCACCTTGCCATAAACCTACTACTTCTTGTCAATCGACTAGCTACTATTACTCTCCAACTCTCCACAGACCCTATCCTTGGCTCAAGTTATAAGAAAACCAAAAAAACCCTAGTTCTAAGGTGAAAATAAATGTCTTTGAGTCTAACATAGACACAAGGAGCAAGAAACTACTAGGAGAGCTAGTAAACAACTCCAAATGGAAAAATTCAAAACCCCCCTAAATAGGATTCTAGTCTAGACTCCACTAAGAGTGAGAAAAATTCCACTAAAAGGAAGAGGTAACACCCAGATACTAAGAAGAAGATAGTACTTGGCCCCTCAAATATCACAGACACTCTAGAAGTCATCTTGTCCTTGAATAGAAGCTAGGGGGCTGGGGGGAAGGGGAGGGGTAGTGGGGGTGTGATGTAGGAGCATCTAGTGGTGTAAGGGCAATCCTATATCACCCAAAAATATGCTTAGAGATAGTTTTTTGTTTAATGTCTTTCTATTTCTGGATACCCATTTGGGTCAAATAAAGGTTCCAACTCTCACAGTTCCACTATTAGTTTTCTAAGTTAGAGTTTTTAAGCACCTTAAGCACCTTGGGATACGTGTAAATGTAGAAAATGAGTTATTTTGTAATTGAGCCAAAATTATGATGAGTTAGAGGGTGTAATTGGATGGATGATTATACTTTTAATTTAAAACACTCTAGAAAAAGAATTAGGTCAAAAGGCTTTATGGTTAGAAAGTTATTGCACTTTTAATTTTCCTAGAGACCTCCTAAGAGCACTTCAAAGTCAGATTTGGGGCGCTAAACAACCTTGTATGGGGATGAAAAATGGGATATGAGAAAATCTGGTCCATAGGGCTATAGAACACTTTGAGAGCTTTCAAGAAATGTAAACAGTTCGTCAATCAAAGTCACTATTCAAAAGTTATGCCTCTTGAAATTTGGACTACTGTTTCTGGATTCTTCTAATTTTACACCAAATTCTAACATGACTTTCGAAACCTTATGTTTTGGAGATGGATGCCAACTAGCATGTTCTAGAATTTATTCCTAACCCTAAACCATTTGGGGCTTATTTAAGAACACTTCTGGCATTGTAAAGGGAGTTATTGATGGAGTTTGAGAGAAGGTATTGTGTGGAGGATTTCTTTCTCAAGAATCATACTATTGTAAGCCCATAGGGAATTTTTCATTGATAATAATATTTTCCCTTTTCCTATGTGTTCATTCCAGTCTTTGGTTTTGTTTCCATCAAGTGGTATCAGAGCAAGTTTTTCTAAGTGTGTAGACAGAGTGCCGACTATGATGCAGTTTGCACCAGGACTATGAGGTTGTGGGTTTGAGACAAGAAGATGCCTCCATGAAGTGAATGTGGTGGAAGGGCTAGAGTTGTTACTCTTGAGGTTAGATCCCTCTAGAGACAAGTTCAAGCATTGCAAGAGGAGATTCATAGAGGACTAAATGTTGTCGCAGGCAACGAAAGTGAGGAAGAAAATGAAGAAGAAGAAAATATTGGACATGAAGGGGAAGACAATGGAGAAGTCCTAAATTAGGCAAAGGAGAGGCTTTTTAGGTCCATTTCTAAGCTTGAAAAAAGGCCTAAAATTGATGTGGATATATTTTCAAGAGATCTAAACCCAAATGAGTTGATTGACTAGATCAATGAACTAGAGGAGTATTTTGAGTATGAGGATATTAGGGATCTAGATAGGGTTAAGTTTGCAAAGGCCAAAATGAAAGGTCATGTCAAAATTTGGTGGCAAGAGATTTTTCTGGAAAGAAATAGAAGAGGAAAGGAGAAAATCACAAGATGGAATCACATGGTGGAAAAACTAAAGAAGTAGTTCATTCCTATTGATTATGAGCTTGATTTGTTCAGGAAAATGCAAGGATTAAAGAAAGAAAGAAGATTTGTCCAAAAATATATAGAGGAAGTTTATCAACTTCTTATTAGGGTAGGGTGTGTAGAAGAAAATAAGGAGAAGGTTGCCCATTACCTCAGTGGGTTACAACTTAGCATTCAGGAGGAGTTAAGTCTAGTTAGAATGACTAGCATTGAATAGGCATACCAGTTTGCCTTGCAAGTCAAATAGAAGCTAAATAAAAGGTTTGAAGGAAGGCAAAGAGGGTGCGGTCAAGGAGGAAGGGGTAGCAGTAGGTCATCTGGAGGCTGAAATGAGACCCAAAAGAAAAATGAAGATGTGGGTACTAGCAGAAACCAGAGAAATGAGGGTTTCAACTGCTTCCATGATCAAAACTTTGGAGATTATAGAGGAAGACGTAGAGGACATGGAAAAGGATCAAGAAGAGGAGACTTTTGTGGTACCTATTTTCATGTCAATGAAGAAGGTGATCATGCCTTTGAATTCCCTCAACGACAAGGAAGGACAGACAGGAGAGCTGATGGTCAAGCAAGGGTTGCTCATGTGGATGAGGATACACAGTCATCACATTCTAAGGATGTAGAAAGAGGAGACATTCTCGTAAATGAGAGGGTCTTATTAAATGGTGAGACTGAACCTAGACAAAGGAGTAGTTTGTTTCGTACCAAGTGCAAGTGCAAGGGTAAGTGTTGTGATGTGATTATTGATGGTGGAAGCACTAACAACTTGGTGTTTGAGGAGATGGTCTCTAAGCTAAAGCTCAAGAGGGAGGAACACCCCCAACCCTATCATATTTCTTGGGTGAAGGTTGATCATAACGTCTTGGTCAGTGAACAATGTTTGGTGAAGTTCAAGTTTCAGAGTTACCATGATGAAGTTCTCTGTGACATCATTCCAATGGATGTCTGCCATTTATTATTGGGAAGATCATGGCAATTTGATAGACGTGTACATGATGGTCATGCAAATACATACTCTCTAACAAAGGATGGAGTTTTCCATAAACTAATGTCCTTGATAAAGGAAGGTGAAAAGGAATGCAGAAGTGCTAGGATATGTCTTGTTGATGGAAGAATTTTTTTGGATGGTCTGAAACATTAGCATGTGTATTATGCTTTGATTCCTAGAAAAGATAAGGAAGGTAGTAGTGAAATTCCACCTAAAGTTTCAGACCCATTAAGTGAATATGAAGATGTCATCTCTGATAATGTTCTAAAAGGGTTGCCACTAGTAAGGCAAATTAGTCATTAGATAGATTTAATCCCTGGAGCTAGTTAACCGAACAAGGTTGCTCATAGGATGACTCCTACTAAAGTTGAGGAGCTAAATAGACAAGTTCAAGAGCTATTGAGGAAAGGTTTTATTCGAGAGAGCCTAAGTCCATGTGCAGTACCTGCAGTACTAGCACCAAAGAAGGATGGAGAGTGGAGAATGTGCACAGACTCTCGAGCTATAAATAGAATAACCATCAAGTATCAGTTTCCTTTGCCAAGAACGGATGATCTTATGGACTGCTTGTGTGGGGCTCAACACTTCACAAAGATAGATCTCAAGAGTGGCTATCACTAGATACGGATATGAGAGGGAGATGAGTGGAATTTTGCATTCAAGACCAAGGAGGATCTATATGAGTGGTTAGTCATGCCCTTTGGATTGACCAATGCGCCAAGCACCTTCATGTGGCTTATGAATGAGGTACTAGACAAATTCTTTGGAAAATTTGTTATTGTCTATTTGCATGATATTTTAATTTTCAGCAAGACTTTGGATGAACATTTATTGCACATTCGTAGAGTCCTTGAATGGTTGAGGTAAGAGAAAATGTTGATTAATTTGAAGAAGTGTAGCTTTGTAAAAAAGAGTTAGTCTACTTGGGGTTTGTTTTATCATCTAAGGGTCTCAAAAATGGATCTAGAGAAGGTAAAAGCCATCTTGAAATGGCCTACTCCAAGGTCTGCTATTGAGGTGAGATCATTTCATGGTCTGGTTAGTTTTTATAGGAAGTTCATTAAGAATTTCGATGGCATATGTGCACCCCTGATTGAAACAATAAGGGGGGATAGGAAAGAGTTCAAGTGGACCACAACAGCTGCAAGGAGTTTTGAACTATTGAAAAAGAAGGTGATAGAACAACCTGTGTTGGCACTTCCTGATTTTAGTAAAGTGTTCTAGGTAGATTGTGATGCTAGTGGCAATGCTATTGGGGTTGTATTGAGCCAAGAAGGTAGCCTATTGCATATTTTAATGAAAATTTGAATCATGCAAAAAATAAGTATTATGTTTATGATCAGGAGTTCTATGCAATCATTTAGGCCTTAAAGAAATGGAGGCATTATTTATTGCCAAAAGAATTTGTCTTGTCTACTGATCACCAGGCATTGCAGTACCTAAATAGCCAAGGTAAATTGAACTAGAGACATTTGAAGTGGGTAGTGTTTATGAAAAGAGCTATACATTTATGTTGAAACACAAAAGTGGAAGGTCTAATAGGGTTGCAAATGCATTAAGTAGGAGACTATTGTTGTTGGCAATAATGCAGGTTGAAGTGGTTGGGTTTGATGAACTCAAGAATCTGTACCCTGAGGATCCTAATTTTGCTGAAGCATGGAAGGCTTGTAAAGAACCTATTATTGTAGACAGAACCAGGTAGCTAGATTATTTGATTCAGGATGGTATGTTGTTCAAGGGTAGTTAGTTATGCATTCTAAGGAGTTCCATGAGGAAAAATTTGATCAAGTAGAAGCACAGTGGGGGAATAGTAGGACACTTTGGTTGAGATAAGACCATTTCCATTCTTAGAGAACATTATTTTTGGCCTCAAATGTCACAAGATGTGAAGAAGTTTGTACAAAGTTGTCAACTATGTCAAGCAGCCAAGGGATTTAGTCAAAATACTGGACTCTATCAGCCATTGCCTATTCCATTGAAGTCATGGGAGGACATAAGTATGAATTTTTTTCTTGGATCATATTTGTGGTGGTTGATAGGTTCTTCAAGATGGCACATTTCATTCCATGCCACAAGACTCATGATGTTGTACATATTGTAAATTTGTTTTTCAGAGAGGTAGTGAGACTACATGGTCTCCCAAAGAGTATTGTTTCCAACAGAAATACTAAATTTGTGGGGTATTTCTGGAGGACTTTATGGAAGAAGTTGAGGACGGAATTGAAGTTCAGTTCTACACACCATCCACAAATTGATGGATAGATAAAAGTGGTAAATAGAAGTCTAGACAATTTGCTAAGGTGTTTAGTGGGAGATAAGCCCAAGGGATGGGATTTGATTCTACCACAAGAAAAATTTTCTTACAATAATTCTATAAATCGGAGTACTAGTAGATCACCATTCCAAATTATGTATGGCAGCAGCCCAAGGACTACACCATAATTAAGGAAGATGGAGCAAGGGGAGAGGACAAGTGCTGAGGCAGAAGAATTTACTGAACATGTCAAGAGCCTACATGAGGAGGTCCATACACACATTATCAAGATGAATCAACAGTATAAAGCTAGGGTAGATCAAAGGAGGGGACATAAGGAATTCCAAGTAGGGGATCTGGTTACGGTACACTTACAAAAGGAATGATTTCTAGTGGGTACTTACAACAAGTTGAAGATGAAGAAATTTGGCCTTTGTAAAATCTTGAAGAAACATGACTTGGGAAATGCATATGAGGTGCAGTTGCCCGATGGGATTCACATTTCTCCTATCTTTAACATTGTAGACTTAACAGAATATTATGATGATAGTGTAGATGAGGGGTTGATGCTGGAGCCATGTCCAATTCCTACTTTTAAGAAGGAGGAGATAGAAGAGATTCTAGATAGTCGTGTTGGTAGGAGTACCAAAAATAGGTAGTATGAAGAGTACCTAGTGATGTGGAAAGGACGACCAATAGAGGACTCAACTTGGATATCAGTAGTAGAGGTTGTCCATTTGAGTTTTCCTCTACCATAAAGTGATAGGGTCACTTTTCAATCTACCCTGGGTGTCTGATACGAGAGCGTCCAGTGGTGTAAGGGCAATCTTGTATCACCCAAAAATATGCTTAGAGATAGTTTTCTGTTTAATGTGTTTTTATTTCTAGATACCCATTTGGGTCAAATAAAGGTTCCAACTTTCACAATTCCACCATTAGTTTTCTGGGTTAGAGTTTTTAAGCACCTTAAGCACCTCAAGATATGTGTAAATGCAAAAAATGAGTTATTTTGTAATCAAGCAAAAATTATGATGAGTTAGAGGGTGTAAGTTGGAGGGATGATTATAATTGTAATTTAAAATGCTCTAGAAAAAGAATCAGGTCAAAAGGCTTTATAGTTAGAAAGTTATTACAGTTTTAATTTTCCTAAAGACCTCCTAAGAGCACTTCAAAGTCAGATTCGAGCCACTAAATGGCCTCGTACAGAGCCAAAAAATGTGGGATGAGAAAAGCTATTCCATAGGGCTATAGAGCGATTCAAGAGCTTTTTGAAAATGTAAATGGTTTGTCAGTCAAAGTCACAGTTCAAAAGCTATGCGTCCCGAAATTCAGACTACCATTTTTGGATTCTTCTAATTTTACACCAACTTCTAACATGACTTCTGGAACCTTTTGTTTTGGCAGTGGATGCCAACTGGCATATTCTAGAATTCATTCCTAACCCTAAAACATTTGGGGCTTATTTAAGAACACTTCTGGCATTGTAAAGGCAGTTCTCGATGGAGTTTGAGAGAAGGTACTGTGTGGAGGATTTCTTTCTCTAGGATCATACTATTGTGAGCCCATAGGGCATTTTTCATTAATAATAATATTTTCCCTTTTCCTGTGCGTTCATTCTAGTCTTTGGTTGTGTTTCCATCAAGGTGGCAAGGGGGAGAGGAAATCACCTCGTGCATGAAAGAAAATCTCAAAGGTTGGGGCAAGAAAGGGATACATAGCCACAGAAAGAGCCAAAGAAAAACACCACAAATTCACCACATAATATACTTAGTTTAAAAATAAAAAAAGTTTATAAAACAATATACTTTTATTTTTTGTCATTCACTAAAATTTTATACATTAAATTTGATCATGATATTGATCTCAAATAATTCAAATGTTTGATATTTTAATAATCACTTATTAAATTTTTATTTTATAGGTCATTAAATATAAAGAAATAATATATTTTTTATTTATTTTATGAACATTTAAGTTAAATCAAATAGAAAGTAACCATTTAATTCGACTTATCCTTATGACTAATTAAAATGTAAACACATTACAATAAATCCAATATTCATTAACATATTTTAACTATGAAATTATTTATTTATATTATAAGTTTTAAAATAAAATTATTTTTTTTCATTTGAGGTACATTGATCATTATTCTTAGTATTTTTATTTTATTTAATTCAAATATCATATGATTAATAAATAATAGCCTAATAATTTATCTTTTTTAAGGTTCTAATTGTTCTTTTACATTCTCACAACATTAATTATGTTTCACATAAGCTTACTCAAATTTGTATCTAGTATTCTATGTCATTTTTTTTCTTTATAAAATATATAGTTAATAGAAAATGTCATAAACATTTAATTTAATTGTAAAAGAAATTAATTTTAAAAAAATTACAGTAAAAAAAAAATTATTTTATAGACATAATATTTAATATAGTACTCAATTAATCATATGACTACTATGAAAAAAACTAACATTTAAATCATAGTAGCTAGAGAATGTGCTTTCTGATTCATTTAATTTTTAACTAATATAATTTATATCCTTCAAATATATTAGTTTGTGAAAAAAAAACAGAATAAACAACTTTTGAACTTTTGAGTATTTGACATTTGGGTGTTTTTCTTCTCACTACAAACAAACATTAAAATGTGATAGTGCTAATAATTAACATAGAAGATTGTCACCCTTATTAAAAATATGTGGAATTTTTGTAATAAAAAACTATATTTTATGATTAATAAATAAATATTATTCCCGTTATTTGTATTGTTTGATTCAAATGCCATATTAACTAACGTAAGAATTTTCTACTGATATTTTACATATCAATCTAACATACGCATGATACTTTTGAAACTTAATAAATTCAGAGGATATTTACTCATTAAGCATGGATGAAAGCAGGATAATAATCCATCTAACAGAATTCTTGGAGAGCAATCAGAATTGTGGTCCACTGCTTTGGAATTTAATATAGTTTAAGACATATACAGCGTTGAGGATTAGAGTCGGTCAACTTCCTTAAATAAGAAGAAAAAAATGGTTAACTTTGTCGAGATGCAGAGGGAAATATCGGAGAAATCATGGAAGACCTTTACTGAGCCCTAAGATGCTCTACGAGTGACTGGAAAACTTCAAAGTTGTTTTCCGTAATATCACGATGATTTAGGAGGAAGTGGAAAAATTCAAAATCGTTCCCAGTCATATCACTTCATTAGAGTATAGAGACTTTCATATCACGCCACTGATTCTGATCAGAAATTTTTTATTCGTGATGGATGAGAGAACATTGTAGCATGAATTAGGAAATCGCTCCCAGGGTGAAGATTTTGATTGCTTTAACGGCATTCCATTAAGTTATTCCATACATTTACAAGGAAAAATGCCAGATTTGGATTCATGTCTGACTGAATCATTTATTGGGAGAGATGGATTTGTTGAAGAGAGGGAATCATTAGTGTCCGGAATTCATTTTGTGGATGGGAATCTCACCACATCTAAAGATATTCCAAATAAGAACCAACAGAAGCCAGGAGATCTAGCGATTCAGGACAATGGCTCCGTAGAAGCATTTGAATTGTCTTCAATAGATGAGGATTTAATGGAAGAACTAATGGCCGAAGCAGAACAAGGAGGAATTCAAATGGAGGATTACGATAGGAATGTCATCACGAGTCTGGAAGCTGAAAATTTTCCCTGTATTGAGAATCCAACTACGTCAACCGGTACAGTTGATTGGATTGAAAAGAGAGCGATTCATTGTAGCTATGCGGATTCGTCAGATAACAGGGGATCTTTAGTTTTTCATCTTTTAACAGCATGCGCTGAAGCCATATCAGATGGCTCCCATGATCTTGCTGAAATTTCCGTTTTGCAGATTGCGACAATTGGTATCTGCAAGAGGCTCCACCGTGGAGAGGGTTGCCTTCTACTTGTCTCGTTCACTGCACCAGATTCATCATCTCAATTCAGTCGGTGATCCTGTCGAATTGAAGCCACTGCATTCTAATGATCTGAGTGCTTTGTGTTTACTTAATCAAAGCTTCCCATTCATGAGAATGGCTCATTTCACCGCGAAACCGAGCATTGTGGAAGCAGTCAAGGGCGAAGGAAAAACACTCCATATAATCGACTTCGACATCATGGAAGGAATGCAGTGGCCACCGTTGATGGAAGCTTTGAAAAGTGGAGGTTACAAAATTGGACACCTCAAAATAACTGCCCTTACATGGGATTGTGGCGAGGACCAAATTAATGTTGCCGCTGATTCAGTGCCCATGTCTTCATACACGGGCAAAATGCTCTCTTTATATGCTGACTCACTTGGCATGGCATTTTCATTCGAGGAGGCAGATCTGGAAAATATGAAGAGCAAAGAGGATGAAATCGTAGCTGTGAATTGCATGTGGGAATTGCCGCATCTCTGTGAGAGAAGCAGAAGTAGTTTGGTCTATTTTATTCATTCAGCGCGGCAGCTTAACCCAGTTATCCTGACGATTGGAACGGGTCCTCCCGACGAGCCCCATGAAAAGCTCGACTTGTTTGAGAGTTTTGGCGAATGCTTGAGAAATCTCTGTGCAGTTTTCGATTGTTCGGAAGCAGCGTTGCCTGATCGCTATGCGTATGCTCGAGCAAGGGTCGATAATTTGTTTTTGGCTCCAATGCTATGCAGGCCATTAAATTATTTTCCTTTTAAAGATGGCCTTTTGGGCCCGCTAGTTCTTGACATCCCACCCAAATGCGGGTTTGTCCCAGGTGAACTAAGCAAGAAGTACACCATCCATGCGAATCAGATGCTCCTGATCTCAGGCTTCCCAATACAGTGCAAAGTCAAATTAGTAGGTACTCACCAACTATTTCTCCAGTGGCATTCAACTTTTTTGTCTCGCATCTCCGTATGGAAACCGATTGACTGACTGTTCTTGCCAATAAAGTTCTAGTGATTATTATCTTTCTACATCTATAATGAAGGTCTGTGAAGCACGAGCATAGTTTGTATGTAGATTTTAATCTAGCACTTCCACTTTTGAAGGGTGCAATGGTTATACCTATAGTCTTATAGTCTTATATATGCAATAAAGTTCCAGTGATTATATTATCTTTATATATCTATAATGAGAGGTCAATGAAGCACGAGCAAAGTTTGTATGCATATTTTAGATAAATATTTTAAAATTACAAAGAAAAAATAAAAAATTAAATTGTTAAAGGTGTGTGCAGATTGTCTTACCTTCCATTAATTTTAGAATTTTTTAAATTTATTAAAATATCAATGTTAATTATGATTCAAAATCTAACAGATACAAATCATATGAGACTCAATTTGGAAGCTCTCTTTTCCTAATATAGACTCTGAAATATTGTGTCTAATGAATAAGAATGTTTTAAAATATATAATAATAAGAAATTCAGTTTTAGAATTTCTCAATAGCTATAAATTTATTTATGAGAATTTTTTATAATAGAAGTAGTGTGTAGAAACAATATCATAATAACTTGTCTATTAGTATTATATCCATGCAATAAGTTTATTTGATATAATCAATGTTGTTTCGATAAAAACATAAACTATGTTGTCAAAGAAATTTTACGGTGACTAGCAAGAATACGTTGATAAAGTTCGTTAGATAAGATATGTTAATATTTCAAATGGAATCATAATATATCTCATGACCCTATAATATTGTTGCTCTCTTTAGCTTTGTTGGTTACATATCTCCCTAGAGAGGGGTCAATGTCTCAATCACGTATTGGCCTCCCATTGAGGAGCATCTAGGTAGTTAGGAACTTTGGTCTTGTCCTTTATGTCTTCATCAGATATATTATTGTCCTACACAAACTCTTCATTGACTTAAAGCTCTTCCTAGTTAAGCATATATTTATTGGCATTGAAAAGGTGGGTAGATTTGATATAACACTTGTAAGTCAACAACATTGCTTCCCTAATTAGGATCATGGACCAGCTCTTGGGTATCTCCAATAAGAGACCTCCAAAATTATATAAATAACGGTGAGATTAATGGTAAATTTAGTAAGGTATACTTCAAGAACATCCATTTTCTTCTTCAACCATAGAAACCAAACAACTCCAAAAAAATAAAGAGTCCATAACATTTTAAGATAATGATCAAAGTAATCAACAAAATCAACAAGCATTAAAAACCACAATAGACCAAGTTCTGAGTTTCATGTCAAAAGAGAACCAATAAACAATGACAACACCATTTTAGCAAAGTGACATTAAAAACCAAAGTGATCAATAGACTTAGTAGCCAAACACACAAAATTCACCATATAGGGGAGACCAACAGAAGAAAGCACATCCTAAATAGCTACTTTTTAAAGTAGGACTCACCAAAGGAAACATTTCATTTTAGATTCCCCAGGGTTATGGAAAAACTTGATGAGACAAAATTCATTTCGATTTAGTCAATTGACAATCCCATGACTAATTAATCTACTGTGTAATATTTAAATTTCTTATACACATTTAAAAAAATTATTTAGTTGTCATGCTATTAAAAAATATCATTTTTCCATTTTAAATGTTCTAAAAACAAATTGGATGATACAATTTTTATAGGAAAGAAGGAGATTGCTTCTTTGTAGATCAAAGTATGTGTTTTATTGTGTATGATAGGGATAAACCAAGCTTTAGTAGAGTTCCTCTAATACACCAAGTAGGTTATGCACTAGAGGATCACCAATGAAGGAGATTACCATAGAATTCTAAATCTTAGAAAAAAAAAAAAATCTTTTGCAAAGAAAGTGGAATCTATTTATTATAATACCCCACCACAAACATTTTTCCACAACTGAATGATAAAAAATCATTAATATAAGTGTTTTATTGAATATAATAAATTGTTTGATTTAATTTTTATTAAATTATCAAATTTAAATCTCCATAGGGACATTCTCTACTATGGTTCTTAATTGAGAGTCGCTTACTTTGACCCTTGGTGAAAAATTGGGGCTTCTTTTTTGTAATGCTTACAACAAAGGGTTGATAAATTTTAGATAATCACATAACATATGTTGATAAAAAAAATAATAATAATAATAAATAAAAATTAGAGGAATGAGTTCTGCTAGGGTTTGTATGGCCTTCATCTGAATCCTTGTTGGTTTCCACTACTTTTCATACTGCATTTACTACAAGAATATTTTCATTTATAATGAGTTGGGCATTCTTCAACCCATTAATTGATGTTGATGCTAGAGTTGTTTTTGCTACTAGTGTTAATGGCTCTACCAACCAAAAACCCATGCAAGTTTATTCCCAAAGTGTTCCACGAGGTAATTCCCCTCCTAATATTATTTTGAATGCTAAGGAGTTTGATACTGAATGCACTTTCTTAGAACAAAAAACCCTTATTGGGTATTTTGTGGGCCGTACTCCTGTCGAAAGCACACTATGAGAATGGGTTTCCAAGGTTTGGACACCACAAGGTGTTCTACTTGAAGGCATTCAAAGCCTTACCAAAGGCTTTGTTCTTTCTCGCTTTGGCAATGCAGGCCAAGTTGAACATGTTTTTGTATGAGGCCTCTAGACTATAAGGTCCTCTCTCTTAGTTTTTCAACACTAGTTGCGAGATTTTTCTATTTTCGATGATTAGAAACTTAAGGTACCCATTCAGGTGGAGTTCGCTAGGCTTCCCATCCCTTGCTGGTCTATTATGCAAACTATTGGCAAGGTTGTTTGCCTTGAAGCAAACAAGGTTTTCAATGTTCATCCCTAACATAGGGTTTGTGTTGAGGTCAACCTATCTAAGGACCTCAAAGATACAGTGGACATATAGATAGGTAGTACTACCTTCACTCAGAAGGTGCTTTACCTTAACCTTTCAAATACTTGCTACCAGTGCCAATTAGTTGAGCATAAGACTAGGGATTGTCCCTTGTTGGACCATAACCATCCCTCTAGTTCATAAACTAAGCTTGCTCCGACTGCTAAGAAAGATTAATGGACTATGGTGGTGAAAAACGGTAAAGGTTTGACTATGGCTAAGGCAAGCTCTATTCCTGTGGATCATGATAAATCTAGTTCAAGCCAAATACCCCACGAATCCCAAGTTCCATTGCTCCCTCTGCCTCCTGTTTTAGACCCTGGAGGCCAGAAGATAGTGGTTGTTCATATCCTAGATCCATGTCCTCTTTGGACTCAAACACCACAAGCAACATTGATGATTGCTCGGCAAAAGATTCATCAATCTCACAGCCCAGATGGTCGCGATGAGTTTTTTGATAGTGGGGAGAAATTGTGAAGGGTCACGGCTATTGATGACCCCTCTTTTGAGCTCCTTCTTTTTTGTACAACATTTTCTAATCTCTTGGGGAGAAGGATTACATGCAAGTTGGTTTACCATGAATTGCATGTCATGGAATGTGTGAGGGTTGATAGACCTCCCTATAAAATATTGTGTATGATACCAAGCATCAACTTGAGCTTAATGTGTTTTGCCTCCAAGAAGTTAAAGTTGTTGGATTTCTCCTTACCTTAGCGTATCATGTTATTTGGCTGGATAGTGTCATTTTTTCTTCTTAGCATGAAGCTAGTTGAGGTGGTGTTGTTACTCTTCTCTCACCTCATTTAATCTACTCTGTTGCTTCACATGGTTCTGACCCTTTACACAAGGTGGTTTGGATTTTGCTATCTTTTCAAAATCATTCTTTTTGTATTATTAACATTTATGATCCCAATGATTTTGTTGAGTGCTCACACCTTTGGCATTGGTTGGAAAATCATTTGCTACCTACAACATGGGTTTTTTGTCAGGACTATAATATGGTTGAGATGACCTTTGACAAGGATGGCCTTCTTCCTTTTAGATGGAAAACTGGTGGACGAGAGGCATAATTTTACATATGGAACAAGTTAGGTATTTTTTATCATAATGCTTCTTGCCACCACCCTGATGGGATTTGGCACGCTTGGTCCAATTTTTGAGCTAGATCTAATAGAATTTTTAAAATACTTAATAGGGCTATGATTTATGCACAATCCTTTTTCTCTTTTTCTCAAAAGCATGTCTTTCCTATCATTCCTCTACCTGATGTGACTTTGTCAGACTACTCCCCCATCCTCTTTCGCATCACCAAGTAGAAATCTTACCCTTTCCTGAATAAAACCAAATTTTACCTCAACACTTCTTTATTTTCCCATCCACCAACTGTTGCTCACATCCTATGTGTCTGGAATCTTGAGCCTCAACCCTACAATCTCCTTGGTTGGATGAAATGGTGGAATGATGCCATCCTTTATAGTACAAGATTTCTTCACATTTATGGCAAACAGCTAGCTATGTACCATAGGCAATCTTATGAAGCCACTACACTTGATTTTCATACAACATGTGAGGTTCTTGCCATGAATATGATTGATATAGATCTCTAGGTTCACCTTACCAACCTTCGACATCACAAGCAGGTTGTAGATAGTTATGTTTCTAGGGAAGCTTAGATCAAAGCCTATCTCCATTGGTTGTAGGTTAGCAATTAGGCTTCCAAAGAATTTTTTAGTGCTTTGAGGGCTTGTCACTCTATTATGGGTATTAAGTGTATTCATGAAAATCAGCAGGTTCTCACTGACATGCCTCATATTCTCCAAGCTTTTGTGCATCACTATGAGTAGGTTTTTACAGCTTAGGGGTTGTCTATTATGTGTAATCAAGCACTACAAGCCTTCCTTTATGTTACTCCCAATACATTTGCTCTTGAGAAATATGCCTTTTTTGAACAAAGGCTTACACTTCCAGACTTAAAGGAAGCTATCTTATCTGTGGATGATGACAAAGCTCCTAGATGTGATGGCTTCCCTTGTGAATTCTACAAAACACTTTGGGATGGCATTGGCCCTGACTTGCTCCAAGTTTATCTTGAAACTTACAATTCTAAATCATTAGACACTATTATCAACAAAGGGAATATTAAATTTATACCTAAAGCTAAATATCCTAAAGAAATTTGTAGTTGGAGTCCCATCACTTTGTCAACTGTCTCATACAAGATCATTACCAAAACCCTCTCTCTTTAAATTCAGCATTTTCTCCCTCGGATTGTTTGACCTAAATAAACTAGTTTCATCAAGTCCTACTATATCTTGGACAACATCATTACTATCTGGGAAGGAATGAAATGGGCCAAGAAATCCAAACAGAAGGCTCTTTTCTTGAAGATTGACTTTGCCAAAGCATATGACCATATTGAATGGCCCTTTATTTTTCCTATGCTTCAAGTTCTAGGTTTTGGCCTAGTATTATGTCAATCGATGAAAATGTTATTTGGGGATGCTTTTGCTTGCATTACCATTAATGGGCACTAGTCTGAAGCCTTTGGGCTCTTCAAATCTATCTGTCAAGGTTTTCCTCTTGCAACTTCTCTTTATGTATTGGTAGCTGAGGGCTTTGGCTATCTGCTAGCCAATGCCATCTCTTGAGTGCTAGTGTGTGGCGTTTCTTTACCAGATTCTACCACCCAATTGGTTAATGGCTATTTTGCAGATGATTCTTTCCTCACATTGATTGAGGATGAGGATAATACTACCAATGCTTTTTAGTGTTTAGATACCTTTTCTCTTGCTTCAAGGTCAGACATCCAATGGCACAAAACCCTTTGCTACTAACAATCTTTTCTACCAGGCCCTCACTGGTTGCAACAGTATGGATGGAAATGGGTTCAACATGGTGAATTTTTAAAATTCTTAGGCATTCCCTTTGCTTTTCAAGCATCTCCTGTGGAGTTGTGGAATGTTGTGCTTTCTCGAATTGATACTTGAAGCTGGAATATTGGATCACTAAGCCCCTTTCACTTGTGGGGAAGTTCCAAATATGCTTCAAAGTGCTTGCTACTCCTCATGTCTATTATTCCTCCTATTGGGCTCCCTCCAAAGCCTCATACCTTAAGCTTGAGCATCTTTTCAGGGACTTTCTCTAGGCCTGTAATGTTGTGCATCATGGCTTTCAAAGAGTGGCTTGGGACTTCTATTGTTTACCCAAGGATTCTAGAGGTCTTGATCTGCTTTCCACCTACAAATAGGGGATAGCTCTCTTTGCTAAATGGGTTAGACAGGCTCTCACTAGAGATGACACCTAGAAAATTCTATTATGTCACTGCATTTCTTCAAGCTTTTTGGTTAACCACTCAGCCTAGAAAGGCAATGGTTTTCAAGCCCTTCTTGTGACTTCTGAACCTATTAAGGTACTTTTTCCACTAAGAGAATTTGGAAATCCTAAGAAGCCACTAAGCCTTGGCTTTTCTAGGCTACTAATGGATTTAGAGATGGACTCTTGATTTATAAACAAAACCTATGGTGGTTGTCCTTGTTTGCCACTCAAGGGGTGCCTTTAGCCAAGATTCAAGGAGCTAGTGCTTTGTGTTTATTTCACCAAGGTATCAAGATACCCAAAGATTTATTCTCCAGGGTCACAATGAGACTTTGCTCATAGGAGGACTTACAGGTGTAGTATCAACTTATCTGTCCAGATCGACAAACAGTTGATCTTCTAGTTTTTGCAATTCCTTTCAATTTTTTACACAAACTTTGGATTCACTCATTCTACCCTTGGTGGAAAGGTTGGAAGTGGTACCCTACCATTCCAATGACTAGTTACAAACCTAGGCTGGGGTATCAATAGCTAGTGCCACATCTTCCAATGGTTGATACCCTTAATTAGCATTGATATTTGCATTCTTTGCATAAGACTTGGAGTCTTAGATTTTCCACTTTATGTCATGCTATCACTGAGTCAAAGATTGCCTAGTGTCTCCTCTTCTAGGGTTTTCCTTTGGGTCCTTGGCTCTAGCATCTGGGGGTTCCTAATCCTAGATGACCTTTTTGTGGCCAACCTAAAAGTTTTTTGCATATTTTTGGGTTTTGTAGAAGAGTTCAGCATTATTGGCTCTAGATTTTTTATTTGTTTAGGCCTTTTCATCCAGAGGCCTTTAGTTGGCATATGGTGGTTCTGGGTGATGCTCCCAAACTCCCTTTTAGATATGCCCAATTTTGGCATGCTTTCAGAATGGAGATATTGTTCACAATCTAGAAATATCACAATGATATTTTATTCTCTCAGAGCTTTCTTGATATTTATGTTGTGATGTACTCTAAAGCATGTATATGTAATAATGTCATGATGCAGATCTGAGTACAAACTGACAAAGTCATGCTAGAAGTGGCTCACTTGTAGGAGCTACTTGCTCACTAGGGAAATGCCCCTTGATGGTTTCCTAAGTACCTCTTGATGCTTTATCCAATGACTACACTTCTCCTTGTGGTCACTAGAGAGGCCGAAGCAATTCTACTTGCCGCTCACAAACCACCAAGTCGGAACCTTGTCACCACTCTTCTAGTGGTGGCTTTGGTGGTCATTGTTTCTCAGAATCATCTCCTTAGAGGTTAGGCTTAGGTTGGTCCTTGGTTGCTCCCCCTACTACCACTAATACAAGTTGGCTAGCTACTCATCGTGACCCTAAGTGGGTATTCCCCTAGCTGGATTTAGCCATTTTTCCTCCCACGACCAAGGAAGATAAAGATAAAGACAAAGATGATGCTACTACTGATGGTTGGGCTCCCCTTGAGCCAACCAATGACCCCAAGTATTTTTGGGTTTTTGGTGACAAAGACCCTCCTTCGGCTAGCACTACTCTTATAGTCTGAAGTTTTATATTTCTATTTTTATATTTTTTATGAATAGTTAATCTCCAGCCTTGGGCAGTTTGAACACATTGGGTGATCCTATATCCCTTGGCCCCTTTTTTTTTAATATGTATCTTTAAAGTTTTAAATCAATGGAAAATTTCTATTCATAAAAAAAAATCTCGATTTAAATTTGTTCTTTAAGAAATGCAAATCTAGTTGAAGCTATCGAACAATTGAACCTTGTCATAGGAATTGCATGTCTTCCACGTGTTTTCAAACATGTACTCTATATGGGAGCTAAAAATTATGTGTCTCATGACACCAAATATAAGTGTGCAACTCATTTACAGTTGGCAAAATCAATGGGATATGTGAAAAGAAGTGAGGTTCTCAAATAATATTTGTATACCATATTTCGAAGTCCATATATTTTAATTACATAGTTTGATCAATCAACCATGGAAGATAATTTGAGATAGAGAAAATTTAATTTTACTCCACATTGTTCAGGAAAAGAGTGGTGACCTAATAGGGATAGAATATGTATGGAGGCTTTGATTCATTAGTTCTACAAAACTTGAAAGAGATGATAGGTGTTTCATAATAATCCATGATTTTTTTCTTTAATAGTGTTGGGTTTGTGCTTTCTTGAATGGTTATTAGTAGGGGAATAGTTTATTCCTCCTCTATTATCTTAATATTAATCATTTTTTTCTTAAAATTAAGGACATCTTGATAGATTTTGGACTACATTTTAGATTAATATTACGAGTCAAAGTTAGAAGAAGTGTTTTACACCAAGTTTTGAAGACTAGTTTGACACACTATCTATTCCTTGATTGGAACTCATATTTTTTTGGTATAAATGCTAGGAATTATAGAAAAATGAACAATAATATTTTTTTCAATTTACTTTTTGTGCCTTAGGAAAGAACTTCAATAAATACATTCTCATTTTTCAAGTGCTAAAACAAAGGTAATTTCATTTTCATGAGAATTGTAGTTAAACATATTATTGTGCTTAGATTTAATTTCATAGCTAAATTTAATGGGAGGTAAATTTCCACTCTAGTTACAAGGGGTTTAATGAGAGTTTTATCTTTCATTAATGGATTGAATGGGATGTAATAAGTTCTTTTCACTATTAGTGTACTGATAAAACTAAAACCATAGAAAAAATAAGTTGATTAGTCCATGTTTGTACAATGGTAGATATGCAGTTCAGTAGATGTAATTATTCATTCCTGATGTTGCTTGCTAAATGCCCAAACTTAGAGCACAAACTAGTCATATGTTGGTATTCAGGTGACTTTATAATTATAGCAAGTAGACAAGTTGGTTGTATAGCCAGGGAATGAGGGAAGTGATGGTTGTATGACTAGTTGGAGGTCATATAGTATGAAGTCTAGATGGTTGTACGACTTGTTGGAGGTTGTACACTAGGGAGTGCATATGGCCATACAAAATGTGTTTGGTCATATAGTATGTATCTAGTCATATATCTAAGATGATTAAGGTGGTTGTATGTTATGAAAGTTTATTTTGTATGGTGGAGTTTGAATTTGTATGGATGGGTACAGGAGCAAGTGTCATCAGGGTGAGGGAGGATGATGCTTGCACATTACTTCATCATAGATTGAGTCATACTCTGAGCTACTAGTATAAGGTGATTATATTTTCCAAAAACACCAAACAATGCTAGTACAATTATTGAAAACTAATCAAAGATAGATATGGATATATGTATTTTCAAACAAAGATGGTGCACAGGATTGCCAAATCCAAGAAAGTAATACATAAATGAAATATCGTGAGGGTTGAATCCCATGGAAACTAGACTAGCCAAATAGGGAAGATATTTCACTTTTACAATGGAGAAAAATAGAGAATCTCAATTAGAATTCATAGTATAAGAAAATATAATCCAAATTGCATACCAACTACTACCTACATATCATGCTTAAATACCATTTAGAGGAACTTCTCGAGGGTTTACAAATATAGCCAATGGTCACACCTATGAAAAAAATAAAATAAAAATGTGTCCAAGATATACTAAATCAATCAACCCATAAAAAAAAGGTTTGATTAATTAATTATTTTATGATGGGGTCATTACAGTCCTTTCATCCCAAAATTTTCTTGTCCTCAAGCAAATGCAATGCCATATGCTATAGAATGTGTTCACCTTCCCAAGTCATGTCATCAAACAGAAAGTGTTTCCAACATACTAAGTATTCCCTCAAGGTATAATTCGATAGACTCTTATCACATACGTCGATGATCTTAGTTAAGCTTCCCTTCTTCATTAAGTGGTGAAAGATATATAGTTATTATGATGTTCTAGCCCATAGCTTTCTTCAGGTAGCAGAAATGGGAGATGTTATGTATGTGGCTCCCTTCTACAAGTTATAGTACCTAAGCAACTTCACTGATGCAGCAAGCTATACAATAGGGACCATATAAATGTGGCTTCAATTTTTCTTCCCATTTTTACTTTAATGAGGATTTTTTGAATGGTTCGCATCTAAGACAGACCAAGTCTCCCACCTAAAACTTCTCTTGATTTGGTGTCTATTGGTGTACATCTTTCTCTTATTTTGAGCTCTTGGTAAGTTCTCCCTCAGTAATCTTAGGATGTCTTTCCCTTCCTAAAGCTAGTCCCTCGCCATTGGTGCATTGTTGTCATTGAGTACCATGTTAATAGATGTAAGGGGTTCATACCTATATAGTTCTTCAAAGGGTGTCATCCCAATGGACATGTGATAAGTTTTATTGTAACATTATTCCTCTGATGTATCCATTTGAACTATGCCCATTGCTATGTTGAAACATAGTTCCAGAGGTAGCCTTCTTTCCACTTATTCACAATCATTGTCTCTCCACTTTTTTGGGGGTCATAGCTAGTACTTGGCATCAATTCTATTCATTCTAACTGTAATTATGTCTATAAAATACTGATAAACCAGCCATCCTTGTTGCTCAAATTTTTTCAAGGTAACACATGCAAATGAAAAACCTCTCTAAAAAATAAGTTGACTACTTGTGCATATTAGAAATCTCAGGAGATGATGAATAAGTGTGCATACTTTGTCAGTGTGTCAACCAACACAAAGATATAATAATTCCCATTTACCTTCATAAGTTCAGTGATGAAGTCCATAGAGATACTTTCCCACTTTAGTTCTAGTATAGAAAAAGGTTTGTAGCAACCCCATAGGTAAAGTGTGTTCAAATTTGTCTTGCAGATAGACTACACATTCTTAGATGTACTGCAACACCTATCATTTTAGTCCTTTCCATGAAACCTCTCCCTAAGCTATCTATAGGTTTTAAGAAAACTTAGGTGTTTGACCAAGGGTGATGCATGTATTTCCTTCATTATTTTCTACTTCAGTTTAGATTCAAGCACCAAGTATATTTGATCCTTATAGTAAATGATGTCATCCACCACATTGTACTAGTTTCTTGAGTGTCTCCATCCATTAGCTTACATGAAAATGCATTTTTGGAATATTCTACCAACAAGTGTGTCTTCAAGTCTATTGAAATATGAGATAGCAAATATATGGTAGATTTTCTTGATAGGGCATCTACAACCAAATTATACTTTCATTTCACATATTCAATGGCCAAATCAAAAGCTTAAATCTTACTTACCAATTTTTGTTGCCTCTTGTTCAAATCCTATTGCTCCAAAAAATATTTTGAACTATTATAATCGATACAAATGGAAAAATTGGCACCTACCAAATACTGTCAGATCTTTTTTTGTGCATGCACAATGGCCAACATCTCTTTTTCATAAATTTAATATAGATGGTCCACTTGTGTAAGCTTCTAACTCTCATAGGCTATAGGGTGTCTATCTTGCATTAATACTACACCAATGCCTTCTCTAGATGGGTCACACTCTAGAAGGAATGGTTGTGTGAAATTAGGTAAGGCAAGAACCAAGGAAGTGCTCATTTCTTCTTTTAACTTATCAAATGTGCATTGCACTCTTTCAATCCACTGGAAAGAGCCTTTCTTAGCCAGAGTTGTTAATGGTGCACTGAGTTGATAATAGTTGCACAATCCAAAGAAAGCTCACAACTCAGAGAGAGATTTTGGTGGGGGCCAATCAAGGATATCCTGAATCTTCTACTAATGAACCTACACCCCAAGTTTATTAAGAATATGTCCTAGGTATAATATTTCTTTCATCTTAAATTTGCACTTGGATTTCTTGGCAAATGAATACTAATCTTTCATGATCCCAAGAATTTCATCCAAATCCCTCAAGTGTTCTTCCCAAGTTTTTTCATAAAAAAGGATATCATCAAAGAATATCAACAAGTACTTACACAATTGTTTTTTGAAGATGTGATTCATGCACGACTTGAAATTAGCTAGTGCATTCATTATTTTGACCAACATGACCAAGAGCTCATAATTCCTACAGTGACAATGAAATGTCATATTCTCCACATCTTCTTCCCTTATGCAAATATGATGGTATCTAGAAAAAAGATCTATTATAGAAAAATAAATCACACTATGCAATTCATCCAACAGTTCATCGATCCTAAGAATAGGGTATCTATTTTTTCTTTTTTCTTTTTTTAATACATGGTAATCCACACACATGTGCATCATTATGTCCTTTTTAACCAATACTATTGATGATGCAAAAGTGCTAGGGCTAGGATAGATCCATCCTTTCTCAAGTAGTTTATGAATCATCTCCTAAACTACATCTTTGAATGTCTTTGGATGTTGGTATGGAGTGGTCATAATCAACTTCACTCCTATTTCTAGTTTGATGGTATCCTCAAACCTTGATGGGATGGTATACCTGATGGAATGTTAAAAAAAAAAAACTCTCTCCTACTTATCCAAAATGGTTTGAAGTTTATTATCTAGATAGTATTCTTGTTGACCCTCGATTGGTTCTATAGATACAAAGCATTATGTGGCCCACTCAATATTGTCATATTAGAAAATAGATTCCATTTTCTATGCAGATACTTCCTTAGGACATTCATTCATCATCCCTCTCAGGACCACCTTTTTTTGATTAACCACAAAAGTGAAATCCACTTGCTTTAAACTTTGTGTGTACTCATATAAAGACTCCATCTATTATATGCCTAAAATGACTTTCATATCTACCAGGTCTACTATAAATAAGTCTTCTTTTATTGTGTGATTACCCATGGTGATGCTTAACTATGAAAAAATGTGTGTGCATGGTAACATTTACCTTCTGACAACTTTGACTTGGAACCCTATGTGAGCTTCTATGAGAAATTCCCTTCGTTTCATGAGTGATGAGTTTATGAAATTCAAGGATGCTCTATTGTCTAGCATTAAAATCACCCTTTGACCATGGAGAGTTCCCCATATCTTATAATTTGTATATATTGGGTTTTTCAGAAAGGGTGATGGTTCCTCTATGTTTCACTAATGCTACTACTCTCTCCATAAGGTTGAGACTAATGCCTTCAAGGGCATATATGGGCATGTCCTCAATGTAATGTACCATCCCTTTTCCAAGGCATATGTGTCCATCCTTCCATCCTTCTTTGTAACTAAAACATTTTTTCTTCCTCCATAGATCATGCCCGGTGGTTTCATTCATCAAGGGCTTCCTTGGTACAGGTCAACTTTCTTTTGGTACTAATGGAAGCTTGAAATAAAAGTTTCTTTAGAAAGAAGAAGATGAAAAAAAATCCATGCTTTGAGCCCTTTTGATTGCTTCAAAAAGGGTGGCTAGATTCAACCCTTTAACTCATCCCTTTAATATTTCCATTAATTTATCCATGAACAATACTGCCCAACACCATTCCAAAATATATGTGACCACTATAAAAAAAAATTCTTGAATTCAGTAATGTATTGATCCACCGATCGTGTTTTCCTCAACTATGCTAACTCCTTGATTTTGAGTTTTGGATCTTGGTTATCAAACCTCTCTATTAATATTTTAGTAAATTCCACATACATCCCAATCTGGTCATGACCTAGTGTGATTCTATCATTTTGCCACCACTTGTATGCTATCCCTTCTTAATGGAGAGTAAAAAAATATAATTTCTTCTTCTTCTAGCATTGGATTGAGATGGAAGTAAGTGTCTTCTTTCATTACCCTAGCTTATGCACTCATAGATTCCAACTCATCAAATGATGATAGGTTTACTTTACACAACTTCCTTTTTAGATCATCATTAAAGTATCCTCTACTTCTAGTTCTAGAATAATGCATTCTTAATTTTACATAATCTTTATACAAAATATCTCATTCCAAATTAGCATTCCTCTAGTCTTCTCTCAGTTGTTCTTGTATTTATGCAAAATTTGGTTCCTTTTCTCTTTGTGATACTTCCATCCATGGAGGGAAGGTTGAGAGTGTGTTGGATGAGGGGTTGTATTACCTAATACTGAGTCTGTGTTGTGACCATTTTGTTCACTAGATATCTTTTTGTCTGCCAGTTTCCTAAGATTATCTTCCACGACTCAATGAGTAACATTGATTTAAGCCTTATTCCTTGAAAGATCCTCTAATAGCCCTATGAGTTCAATAGGATTGGGTTCTTGATCTATCATTCTATCAATTGAATGGGATATCATTCCTTTTTTAATATAAACTTTCATTCACTATCCTCAATCTCGAATGATTAATAGGACTAATATAACTGTAATGATATGTTCCCAATGTTTCTTTCTAAATTCCCAAACTCAAACCATAAACAGGATGTACATTGGTATTTAGGTGAACATAAAGTTGGAGCTGGTGGGCAAGTTAGTTGTACGACCTAGGAGTGAGGGAAGTGATGGCCACATGACTAGTTGGAATCCATATGGTAGGGAGTTCAAATGGTTGTACGACTAGTTGGAGGTTGTATGGTAGGGAGTCCAGATATAGTAGGGGGTCCACATGGTCATATGAAATGTGTTTGGCCATATGGTATGTGTCTGGCTATATGTCTAAGATGATTGAGTTATCCATATGGTAAGAGTGTATTATGTATGGTGGAGTTTGGAGTTGTATGGATGGGTAATGAAGTGAGTTTCATCGAGGTGAGGGAGGGAGGATTTTTTTGGTTGTTTTCTCATGGATTGAGCTATACTTTGAGCTACCAATACAAGTTGATTATATTCACCAGAAACATCAAATAATGCTAGTACAAGTATTGAAAACCAATCAAAGATAGATATAGATATATGTATTTGCAAACAAAGATGTTGAATGAAATTTCTAGATTTGAGAAAGTAATACAAAAAAGGAATAGGGTGTGGGTTGAAGCCCACCAAAATTGGACTAGCCAAATAAAGAAGATCTTTCACTTCCACAATTGCAAACAATGGAGAATCCCAATTGGAATTCATAGTATAACAAAATATAATCTAAATCACATACCAACTACTACCTACATGCCATGCTTAAATACCATTCAAAGGAACATCCCAAGGGTTTACAAATATAGCCAATGGCCACACATATGGAAACAATAAAATAAAAATGGATGTGAAATACACTAAATCAATCAGCCCATAAACAAAAGGTTTGATTAATTAATTATTTAATTATGGGGACATTACAAAAAATTTATATGACATTTTCTACTCATAGAAATGACATAATTATCCTTCAATCATGTATTTGAGATTTTTCTTATTAAAACTACGCAATTCAATAAAAAAAAATTATCCAAGAAAATGGGGCCCCAAATCGGGCACCTCTGCCATGAATTTCTTGTATGAACACAACATAGCGAAAGAAAAAACCCATAGAATGTAATCATTGGAGATATTCAAGAAATTTATGGGAAAATAAAAGAAAAATTCCATAGAGACTAACATAGAAGTAGTCATTGGCCTACAAGAAAAAACTTATGTAGGGTAGACTACAAACCGTTTCAAAATTAATGCTTAAGTCGCTTCTATAGTGTAAAATTCAAAGCCCCAACCATGGGAATTTGCAAGTAGACTTGAGATTAGACTTCTATAGTGTATGTTTAATTTTGAGTTCAATTAATTTAATAATGGAGTACACAAATTTTAGATAGTGATCATCAATTATTCCTCCATTGTAAATATAGGAATAAGTATCAAGAATCAAATCCTCCTCACTTGGAGCCCAACACTGAGGGGTGATAGTAGATATAAAAGAGAATAACACCATTGTAACTAGGGATGTCAATCCTATGTCTTTGAAATCAAAGCTCAAGAAATTTGGACATATAGAGCTTTATTACATGGCATTCTTCACATTTCATGGTTTGTAATATTGTATGTATTTTTATTTTTATAATAAAAATGTTACAAGGATTAATAAATAATTACCTTAAAGATAATAACTTATTCAAGAATCCATTTGCAAAATCATTGAATTCTACTGAAAATATATAAACAAAAATTTTGATACAATTGCAGCCTTGACATATATTAGAAATTTCTGTGAAAGTTATTTTGTAGGAAATTTTTCTAGAACAACTTATCATAATTTTTATTTATTTTAAGAAAAAATGAATTTTACCTTGTCATTTTTTCCAAGAACCAATAGCATACAACATAATTATCTCTTTGATATATATATATATATATATATATATATATGTTCTTTGGTAAACATTTTGTCCCCCACCTTGAATTGGATTTACCTTGACTCCTCCTACCGAACATTAGGAGGAATAAGCTATTACTAATAGATTGGAATACTACAATCTGATGTCACCAATACCTAAATTGAAGGTTACAACTCCCCTATATGCAAGATGTGCCATGAATTATATTTTCATGTGATCAAAGGGTGGGGATATGCTCTTAACCTGAGAGGAGATGGGGATTAACCCAAGTTACTCATAATGATAAGTAACTCAGGCAGGTTTAGGGTTAACTATTAACACTACTCCTACTCCTAAATACATCTGAAACTACATAATGCAAAGAGGATGTAATTGAAACTGAGAATTCATGTCTCTAAGTGGTTCTTAGACTAGTCAAGGGTGCCTAGCAACAACCTGCAAACTCACTTCAACTTTGGCTTCACACTACACATGAAGGATGCAATGTAGCCCAAGTAAAGAGAAAAAATGCATATGATATCAACACTTAGATTGCTTGAGCTATTAACACTTACTAACTCTCTAATTAGCTAGCCATTAACTATTTCACATGCACTTGTCCCATTATTCCTTCAAACTAATCTACATGCAAAGTTATCTCAGAAAAAAAGTGACAATGAAAGGAAAATAGATAACTAAACATCATCTAATCCCTCCCTACAACCTTTCAATTCTCACTCAATAGTCTTTGCTACAAGGGGAAAGATTCTAGAATAAATTGTTGATCCTTTCTATTAACTTAGAAAAATACATATATGGGCCCCCGCTTAGGGTTCTTGGTGAGTTATAGATTCATTAATTACATTAATAGAGTACTTGAATCGATTCAGGAATCAATTGTCATCCATTACAATTCTGAATTTTAAAAATAAAGAGAGAAAGACTATCAAATTTCCATTTGTAGGCACCAATAATCATTTTAATAATTTCCTAGGCATTTAGTTTTGACATATTGATGTTTCTATGGACACCTAGCTTCTACCCTAGTCTCTAAATCTATGGTTACAATGGAATTTTGTAAGGAAATGACTCATATTTCCCTCTAGCTTTGCAGAAGATGTTTAGCACCATTTCTAGCTTTTCATATTCGAATAGCTACTTGATCTTTATATTATAAGCATCAACTTGTCTCATATCAAATCAATAGTCGAGATTAAAACATCTTGTTTTAACTAACATGCACATTGTCTTTTTTCCTACGAAGAATGGAAGGTCAAGATTTAATCTTTAGATGTAATGACCAGCATTGATATTCCCATCTCTATGTTAATGAAATCAATGTTTGTCGCTTATTTGTGGCTTTTAACTTTCAACGCATGGAGCCTCTTGTATAGTCACTTGGGAGCAAAGCATAACTCTAGGAAGGTTCAGAATTGAGTGTGGACTTTGATTGCATCTCTTCACCATTGCTTAGAACTTCATTTCATCCTCTATATTTTATTGAATTGAACTTGCTTCCAATATACTCCCATGATAGAAACATGTTCTCTATCTTCAATTTGGATGCTCATTACTAGCACTAGCTCTGAATATTGTGTGATCTTTTGTTTCAAATATAACATGTCTCCTAATAAAGGTCATTTTGACCATAGAATTTAGGAATAGTGAAAATAGAATAGCTCCTTTCTCATCTAAGAAATGCAAGAAACTTACTCTCCATAGCCTACATCACTAGCATGACTATATGAAACTGAATTTCTTAATTTCTTGCATAGGAAAACATAGAGAGATAGATGAGAGAAGAAGCTTCCTAATGGCAAGCTAGACCAAGACATTGACCTTGAACATTGACTTGGAAAAAAAATAGGAGTTCAAAATTGGGAGATTAAAAGTACATCAATAGTTGGCTCTAACTTGGGGACTTAGGAAATTTAGTGCCTAAGTAGTGACCTAGATATCTCATGGTTTTGCAAAATATCTTAGCAAAGATACACACAAACACAGAAAAAAATACACCACCTCACTCCCTTTATTATAGAAAACCACAAATACCCAAGATTAGTTCCTTGTCCATCGGGCTATAGAGTCTTAAATAGAACATGGAGATATTAGGAATTGGGACGGTGGGGAAGTAGGGTTATCAAACACAAGGACAACAAACACACAAAATAAGAAACAACTAAACTAAGAAATTGGGGAGACACACAAGCTAAACTAAAGAATGCAACCTAAAAAAAACTATATATAGAGGTGAGATGAATCTCACCTTAGAAACTAGTAACAGAGGTACTTACATGAAACCATTGACTGGTTGAGAGAAATAGGAGCCCTTCCTTTATAACTAGTTTTTTTCCTCTTGACACAACTCCAATGAATAGTTTCAACTGAATCCAATCATCTTCTTGATTGAATGTAAGAGTTGTTTGTGTGTCCACTCATGTTCAAGTAACCACACTTTATCATTAATCATGTCATCTTCCTTGAGAGTCTCAGAAATGCCTCCATGATGATGATCTTCAATGTTGGAAGGAAGATACTCATGACTACCTTCAAGAGAAGTGACCTATCTCTTATGGTCAAAAAGGTCTTGCCCCTCTTTCTACTCCCCATGGTCATCAACTTTATAGTTTAGGGAAAATAATGGCATCTCTTCAAGCCTAGGTTTAGCTATTGGATGGTTATTAACCACACTATTCTGGAGAAAAAGGTCATCCTCATATACACTATTATTTTCATCCTTTCCATCCTCCAATGTATCATCACTTTTTCCTAAATTTAAACCAATCACAAATAGAAGGAGATTCACAAACTAACAACACTTCTTTAGATTTTTGTTGCATACCTATGTTATTTTGAAAGGACTCATCCAATCTAAGAGATGACATGAATCCACAAATAATCTCTTCTTCCTCATCACAAATAAGGGTTGTTTCCACCCTTAAAGTTGATTCTTCCACAGGCTGACAGATGGATTGAGGACACCTTTCTTTAATTAAAACTTGATCATGAGAGATATCCTTACAAGGGAATGTGTTGCATTTTCTTCTTGAAGCTTTTCCTCACACTGGTAGGATTCTTTCATGGATTTCTCCTCTTTTCTTACCTTCTTGACTACCATTGACATCTCACCTCCTAGACAGGATGGATGCTTCAGAATAAAATAATAACTATCCTTGCTTGAACTAAGATTTGTTTTATCAAATGAATCTAATGAATACTTATTGTCTCCTTCTTCAACATCAAGAGGGTTCACCTATTTACTCATAATTTGGATAGAAACAAGTGACTTCACTGGAAGTTATTCATGCTCAACTACTATTGGTTGCTTTAGCCTCAACATCTTACTCTCATACTCTTACAAGTTTTTTAATTTATGGAAATCATTGTAGAGGTGATTCCATATCTTCCTTGCTCTAGGGTAATCCACTCTACTAAGACTATCTACAACATTGAACAAGATCTTTTGAAACACCTTGTCATCCATTATATAGAGCTCTTTGAGGTTAGGCTCTGGCCTTAGCCTTTTCTTGGTTTTAACATTAGGTATGGCCATTTCTTCATTTGTTTGGGTCCAAGCTAGGAATTCTCCTTTTAGGTGCACAACGAAATACTCATCATCTTTTTCACAAAGAGGTGTAGGTTCTCATTCTTCTATAGGAGAATAGGTACACACAAATAGAGGGGCATGAGTTATAGCTACCAGTTCTCTCTTTATTTCCTCTATCTCTTGCATCAACTCTAGAATCTTATACTTAGTGTAGTGTTCTATCTCATGGTATCTTTCACAAACTTGATGCCAAATTCTTTGACTGTCAATGCAAAATATGCACTTTTGATATTTTTTATAAAGTTGATGAAGCAAAGGGTCACTCCATCTAAAGAGTTCTTCAACGGTAGGGTCAAGTCTAGACCTAACCATCTTCTTACCATTAGGCATGGTCATTATGCAGAGTTGCCAATCTTGAACATAAAGTAAAATTTAAAACATGGGGAAAATATTGATCTTGAGATACCAAAGAGCCTATTTGGATTGGTCCTTAGCAAAATCATTTGATAACTAGAGATTCATACATATCCTTCCTAGTAGATTAACCAAAAATAGTTGGTTAATAGTTTATCCCTCATCTTGAATTGGAATTACCTTTACTCCTTGTGCCCAAGATTGTGATAAATGAGCTATAACTAATAGATTAGATTGGTGCAATATGATGTCGCTAATCCCTGAATTGAAGGGTACTACTCCCCTATATGAAATATATCTGATGAATTATGCTTTTAAGTGATCAAAGGGTGAGGATATGCTCTTACCTAGATAGAAGAAGAGGATTTAACCAAGTAACTCATAATTATAAGTAACTCAAGTAAGTTTAAGGTTAACTAATAACACTACTCATACTCCTAAATGCATCTAAAAATACAAAATGCAAAGGGGATGTAATAGAAACTAAGAATTCATGGCACTAAGTGGCACATAGACCAACCAAGGTTGCCCAACAGCCTTTTAGTTCTCTTCAACTCTGGCTTCACAATACACATAAAGGATGCAATGCACTCCAAGAAAAGAGCAAAAATGTATATGATAACAACACTTAGATTTCTTGAGATTTTAACACTTACTAACTCTCTATTTAGCTAGCCACTAAAATATTGACATGCACTTATCCTATAATTTTTGGAAACTAATCTACATGCAAAGTTAGCTTGGAAAACAAGAGGTAATAAAAGGAAAAAGGATAACTAGACATCATCAGATCCCTCCCTACAACCTTTCAATTTCTCACTAAATAGTCTCACCTATAGGGTGAATGATTATTGAACAAATTGACAATCCTTTCTATTAAATTAGAAAAATACATATATAGGTCCCCTCTTAGGGTTCTTGGGCAGTTACAGATTTATCAATCACATTAACAAAGCACTTAAATTACTAAAGAATTAATAGTCATCCATTACAATTCCAATTTTTAGAGATAGAGAGAGAAAGATAGTCAAATTTCCATTTGTAGACACTAATAATCATTGTAATAATATCTCGGGTGTTTATTTTTAACATGTTGATGTTTTCACAGAAACTTGGCATCTATCCCAGCCTCTGTGATCTTTGGTTACCATGGATTTTTTCCATAAAACATCTCATATTCCTCTCTAGCTCTGCAAAAGACCTTTGGCGCCATGTCTATATTTTTATATTCCAACAGCTACCTAATCTTTGAATTTTTAGTATCAATATGGCTCATATCAAATCAATGGTCAAGATTAAAACATCTTGTTTTAACTGACCCACGCATTGCATTTTCTCTTATGCGGAATGGATGGTCAAGATTTAATTTTTAGATGTAATGACCACAATTGATATTCTCCTCTCTACCTTAAATAAATCAACAACCATCACTTATTTGTGGCTTTTAACTTTTGACACATGGAGCCTCTTGTATAATCACTTAGGAGAAAAGTGTAACTCTGGGAAGCTTCAAATTTGAGTTTGGAAAGGTGTCATTATTATAGAGACTTCTTTCCAAATCTTATGTCCTTCAAAATTTAGTCTCAAAACACAACTAGGGCCATTTGATCTTTGTTGATCAAATAGTGTGTAACTGTACTTGGATGGGCCCATCCTTTGTGAACAAATTAGATCAAGGGCTACCTGATGTAATAGATATTTTTTCAAGTATGCCACATGTCCTCTTTTAGGAGGCTTTGTTAATACAAGATGAGAGTTGCCCAAAATGCACTCAAAGTCATTGATGTAAGTTGATCAAATAGTGGTTGGCTTGATGATCTGGGCCCATAACTTCATGGTTAAATTAATATCAATAGCTCCTATGATGTCTTGATAAATAAAGATCATGCATCAATTTATTTTGGTGAAATGGGAACTATCAGAAGCATTTGGAACATAACCCACTTTCTTTTGCAAGAAAATATGAGATTAAAATATCATCCATCGATCTGAACTCCATCCAACAATATAAATCTTTCTTCAAGTTGAATGACTTTTCCACCTTAATAAATAGGCATGCAAATTTAATAGAGGCCATTGACTCATTTTCCATGCTTGTTATGCCAAATTTGACTGCATCGCTTCACCATTGTTGATAACTTCGTGGCTTCCTCTACATTCGATTGAATTGAATGCATTTCCAATATGCTCCCATGATAGAAACTTTTTCTCTGTCTTTGATTCTAATGCTCTTTACTTTGATTAGCTTTCAATATTGTGTGATATTTCCTTTCAAATGCACTTTGTCTTCAAAGAAAGGTCACTTTGACCATAGAGTTTAGGAATCTTAGAACTATAACAGCTCTTCCCTCATCTTAGAAATGTAAGAAACTTACCCTCCCAAACCTACATCATCTAGCATGACTAAATGTAACTAAATTTCTTGATTTCCTACATAAACAAAGAGGGACAGATGAGAGAAGAAGCTTCCTCACAAAAAGTTGGACCAGGACATAGACCTTGAACATTGATGTGGCAACAAATAAGGAGTTCAAAACTGAGAGACTTAAAGTGCACCAGCAACATTTTAAAAACAATAGAATATGATTGGTTGATTTAATTGATTAGATGCATTCAAAGGGAGGAACTAATAATTCAACATACTATTCATTTTATGTGACATGATTTGTGCACTCTATTTGCATATACATTTAGTGTATTTTATCACTACAAATAAATGAGATAAAGAAAAACTAATAGAGGTTCTCTAATAGATGCTAATGATACATTTTAATGCACAATTTGATTTGTACTGCAATTATTCATAGTGTATTCCTAATGCATATGTGATGGTCTTCTATGTGTTACAATACACTCTTTGATTGGAATGTCTCTTTGATAACCAACTAAAATATCCTTGTATTTATTTAATTACATTAAACATCTTTCTAAATGATGTGGTTGCTACCTTCGAACTATATTAAAATTCTTGATTAGATAAGAAAGGGAAATTATGGATATTATCTATGTAGTGTGAATGTCGTACATTCAGTGATAGCTTCTAACCCACCTAGATAAAAAAATTATCTTTATTACATAATCTTCTTACAAGTTGGCACTAACATTTAAAGGTTGAACAATAGTGCTATTATCCATTCAACTATATTTTTGAGGTACTTTTTGGCTCTCAAATAAAATGAAAGAAAATAGATTTCCATTTGATATCTTTTAATTATCATTGCATTACATTGTTTAAGAGTAGCTTTATAAGCTATAAAAAAACCCATTAACAACATCCTATGGGAATAACTACAATAAATAACTCATTTTTTAATGAACATTTATTTTATCGGAGCAAAACTTAAAACTTGTTGATAGAAATGTAACTTCCTAGCTACTAATATATTTTATCAAACAAAACAAATCTAAAAATAATTTAATTTATGCAATATTCTAAAAGATGTTATGAAAAAATCTTACCAATGAATTGGAAGACACCAAAAATGTGTTAGACTTGGTCAATAGAAGGAGACTTTCTAAGGAAGGAGTAGTTAAGTTGAAATAGTCACAAGGCTTCTTTCAAGAACATTGAGGACTTAATTATATCCTGTAAGTATTATGGTATGAATACAAATACTACCATTAAAGTATTTCATCAATATTTGCATAGGAAAAAATTAAATATAGGTTGAGTAAGGAAATCTTCAACTCTATAACATCATCCATCACTTTATTGTAAAACTACGATATTCAATTTTTGGAGACCTTTTCATCTATTCTCCTTTTACATTTTGGTTACTAATAATTCTTATCTTGAGGAGGTACCTTTTAAACATGAAGTGGAGTTTCATAATAAGGAATTGAAATCCATTAAGGGTGTAAGACCTTCAAATTATCCTTAGTTTTATATTGGTTTCCAATTATTCTCCCTTATTTTATTATGTTTCTAATTATATATTTTTATTTTTATTAAAATTTCAATTTTTTAAATATCATTTCTTACACTATTCTATAGGTGGCTAGTTGGTTGGTTAGTTGATTCATCGATGGATTAAGTCAATTGCCCTTATAAATAGTAGGTAGTGGATTATGCAATTGAACTAGTAGCATAGCCTAATTTTCTAGCAAGGAGTCCATCTCTTCTATCATTTTAGACTCCCATTGAATGTTACTATAGACTTGTACAGTTGTATTGTAACATTTAAGTTGATCAACATCTATTAATAAAATATATTATAAATAGGGATAAAATCTTTCTAGACATCTAATTAGCCTTGTTAACCATATAAAAATCGTTGAGGTGTGTGGGATTTGTTGTTGCAGTTATCTCAAAGCATGAGGGGTTGCTAGAACATCAACATTCTGAGTATCATCCAGTACTACATGATCATTTTCTTTCTTCTCATGTTGTTGCAACAAATCTTTGTACAACACTTTCTTGTTGAAGATAACATCGATGCTTCTTACAATTTTATGATTTTCAAAATCCCAAATCTAATAACCAAATTCATCAATGTTATATCCAACAAATACACATGTCTTTGACTTAGATTCCAACTTGATTCTATTTTTAGAATCTATATGTGCAAATGATTCACAATGAAAGGTTTTTTAGAAAAGAATAAATCACCTTCTTACTAGTCTATGCTTCCGCTGGAATACCATAGCCCAATAGAGTAAAGGGATCTCTATTGATCAAATATACAACATTATTGATAAAATCTACCCACATGTATAATAGTGGCCAAATATGCAACCTCATACTACTTTCATACGTTCAACCATTCTATTTTCTTATGAAGTCCTTGGAACACGTTTTTGTCTATGAATACCATTAGTGAAATAATAATCCTAAAATTCTTTGTTGTAATGCTCACCACTATTATTAAATTGGAGACATTTTAGTTGTTTACTAGTCTCATTCTCATCTAAGCATTTCTATTTCTTAAAATTTTGAAATACATCAAACTTCTATCTACGAAAATAAACCCATACTATTCTAGTTGCATCATCAATGTATGTAACATAATAATTAGAGCCACCTAGGGAAGATACCTGAGCTGGTCACCATATATTTGTATAAAAAAGTTCTAGTTTCTTATCTTTCTTTCTCTTCTCACTCTTCACAAATCTAACTCTCTTTTGTTTTTCATGAAAAAGAAAATTCATAGAAATTCATATTGACAAATTTCAAAAGTCATAAAACTTTATTTCAATTAAGTAATTTCATACCTTTCTCACTCATGTGCTCAATTTTTTGTGCCAGTGTGTTGTATTAGAATCTATAACATCTATGTTGTTCTCCCTACTCAATGTACAATAATTGTTCTTGAATATTCATTTTTCTATAAAATAATTATCATAGAAGTAATATTTTTACCTACACAAAGATATAATATACCTATTTTCACACCTTTTTCTACTAATAAGGAACCTTCTAAAACCTTCTAATGTTTATGATTAAATGTAACCATGAAAAAATCATCACCCACTTTCTCTACTAAAATTTAATTCCTACTCAGCCTTAGAACATGTCTTACCTCTTGTAGTAGCCAATGATTCTCATTATGCAACTTAATCTTAATTCCACTAATTCCAAAAATATGAAAAGGTTCATTTTCCCCAAAATATGTAACCATGAAATCTCCTTGAACATAATCAATAAATAACCTCTATGGGGTGTAGCATGAAGCAAATCCTTGAATCTAAAACCCATGAATCATCAACATTTTTGAAGGGAAAAAGGAAAAAATCATCTTAAGATTTATTATGTACCACATCCAGCTCCCTATTTCCATTTTGTTTATCCCCTTCATCATTCTTTTGAGTCCAAAAATATTTCTTCTTATGCCCTAGTTTATGATAGTACCATCAATCTCCTGGTCCTTTGGATTGAGACTTCTTCTCTTTAATTTTCCTCTTGATTTCTCATACTTTCTAGAATTGTTTCCTCTCTCATTTGTTTTACCTATGTATTTGAAGCACTTCCTAATGTAGATCCACCTAAGGTTTTCCTAAAATTTTCCTCACTCAAAATTACACCAATCACATCATCAAATTTTAGGGTATTAGATCCAAAAACAAAATTACTCATAGCCATTTCAATTTTCTAACAAAGAACACAAAATCAAGAAAGCCCTAATTTCTTCATCAAATTTAAAATTTATAGAACATAATTGATTGGTAACTATATTAAACTCATTTAAAAATAATTAGTAACATATCCACCTTTTGCCAGCTTCATATTAAAAAAAAGTTTCATGAGAAATACCTTATTTGAAGTGGAGCACTTTTCATACAACTTTACTAGGGCATGTATCAAATATTCAATCATCATTACTTTTATAATATTAAATGTTGTCAATTGTGCCAAGATAATTGATTACTTTTAAATGCCTTTCTATCCAAAGTATCCCTATCCTCATCTGCAATACCTATTAGTTTCTTGGATTTTCCTTCTAATGGCTGCCATAAATCCTTCTAATAAAAATAGACCTCCATATAAATTTTCCATAACTAAAATTTCTTCCCACTAAACTTCTCAACCTTCATCTTATCCATGTCTACCATCAAACCCACTCAATCACAAGGCTCCCACTCAACTGTGAGACCTCCCTAGTGAGGACAATTGAAACAACCTCACTCTAATACCACTTTTTAGGATTAAAAAGATAGAAATAAAATTTATATGAAAATATAACCAATATCAAAGAGTAATAAAAAACATAGAAGAGAACACAAGACACAAAAATTTAACATGGTTCACCCAATCCTTAGGCTATGTTCACCAACAACAAGTCCAATATTTATATTATATAGTGATAACAATATTATTATAGTTTGTAATCCCTTATAGCTCAATATCATGGCAAGAAGATAAAATCTTATCATAATAATAAAATCCCTAATCCTAAGCCATTTTATATAAGATTTTTGCCATGTGTAAAATTAAGGCTAGATAAGCTAACTAGTAGAAAAAAAATAACTCCCTAGTTCTTTTATAATAAGTCATTGGCTAAGAAACCTTGCAAGGGGTGCGACCCCTTGACCCCGTCTATGACACTTCCCTATGACACTATAAGGGAAATTACCTCCAAAATCTCATAGTAAAATTTGGGGAAAGACCATGCCAAATAAAGTGGGGAAAAATTAACCTCTAAGTCAAATTAGGCTCCACATAGCAACACTAATCAAGACATCCTAGAACATGTAAAATAAAGAATTCCATTTTCCTTAGTTGACTACTATTTGAAAGATTCTTATATGATCATAATTTAGAACAATTGGATATGATGTCACCTCTAATGAATGATTTAAGATATTACACATGGGTATGTGCAGGATCATGGTGTACCAAACTATGGCCTTAAGTGGCAGTGAAAAACTAGCAAATCAAGGTTATGTCAACTTGACACATAATTTTAAAGTGGTTCTGGACTTTATATCAAAAAGTTGTAAGAAAATAATCTTTAGGAAATTGAATCTAGTTTTTAAATTACAAGGCCTTATCTAGAGAAAAAATTATTTGATTGGTCAAAAGTTTGGATTTTAATGCGATTCTACAAAAATTTCAGGGCAAAAATAAAAAGTAGGTGTATGTCTTACCACCTTAATCATAATAAAATGATAATATTTTTAAATATAATTTTAGATATAAAAAGTAGACTCATGCCTAGATGTGACACATATTTTTGGGAATTTTTATTCCAAATAAATATATTATTTTTAGAATTAAGAAACTCCTGTGTCTGACCACCTTAACTAGTTCAAAAAAAATCAAAATTAAGTTCTTTTTTTTTTTTCTTATACTAGTCAAAGCATAGAATGTGACGCATCTTTTGGATTTTACAAATCTTATATGGTTTGAAAGTTATAGCTATTTTTCAACCAGTATGTCAATCAACACTTTGTAGCTAACTCCATTAGAAAATAAGTAATAATTACTTACTCAACTAATAATTTGACAAGCCTTAAATTTATGAAAAGCTAAGAACATTCTTAAGAAACCCTTTTCATTACATCAAGTTGTGGTTAAAAAAAAGTCGTCAGCTACATGCTTGAAGTAAAATACACATAAAAAATGCCAAAAACACATTTTCGAGATGTTTTAAAGATGACCATATAAGGTTGGTATCAAAAGATATAGTAGGAATTATAAAGGTATTAATTGTTTTCATTTAGTATCAGGATGGGTGGGAAAAAAGTTGGAATAGATTTTGAAATTCTTTGAGGCATTTCAGAACTACATATTTTTCAGATTGCCACTTTTTGGCACACCATGATCTTGCACATACCCACATTAAAAAAATTATAGACCTATAAATATTAAATATCAATTAATATTTAAATAACCTTAGATGAAGATATTTATGGAGTGTCTAATTTAACTAAATATCAACTAGTACACATAATTAAATTACAAGGAAAAATTGAGAACATGTAATTTGCATCTATAAAGAATTCTAGAAAATAAATTGTAGTACCTTAATTCATGAGCATAATGTTCATTAATTTCTCTTACTATTTTTATGAATAATTTAATTCAAAAATATAATGATAAATTAAAACTCATTAGTATAAAAATCATATTAAATATAATATTGCACATTCAATTCTTACTAGAATTGATGGATAATATTTTTCTAGACCACCATATATTAAACTTCTCAATGCCATGTCATAACCTCATCTTTTCATATATATATATATATATATATATATATATATATATATATATATATATATATATATATATATGGTTAGGTTTAGTTTTATTTAGGTTGGACTATAAAGTATCCTATTGTATCTTATTTTTTAGTTTTTGTATTTGATAATTTAACTTTTGTTATGTTTTATATTATTTCATTTTGAAAGATTCATCAACTTGTTTCTAAGTATCTTATACTACTTTTCACATGTTGTATTTAATAGTCTAATTTTAGTTGTCATCAAATTATTTTATTTTTACATGATTTGTTAATTTGTTTCTAAATGTCCTATAATGCTTGTTCATTTACTTATGACTAATTTATTGTACAAAAATTTGAACCCTTTCATAATTAACTATAATCAATATTAAAGCAATTAATTTTTAAATATTTAATAATGTAAATACTAAAAGATCACAGAAATGGATAAAACAATAATAAAGAAGGTAAAATACAATAACACAAGGTTTATCATCATTTGGAAAAACTTTGCCTATGTCTATGCTCTAGCAAAAATGCTTTATTAATGAATAATCAATACAATTACATGGACTGCATATAACCATTATAATGAGCTCTCCAAACATGGAGAGTTGAGGGAGAATCAAAGTCATGTGACCATTGGACTTCATATCCCAACAGTCTCTCTTGTGTAGTCCAACTAGCACATGCATGCAAACTTCCGATTTTGAATCTTTGAAAGGAACAAGACCTTGAGAAAATCTTAACTTTTTTAGAATCCATTCTAGTATGCTTCAAATGAGTATTCTCCAGATCAAATAAGAGTTATTAATACCTTTGCCTCTGTACTTCAATTTTCTCTATATGTAGCCTCTATCATTACAAAACTTCTCTAGTCCCTGCATTTTTTCTTTTCATTAAATCTTTTGCAAGCTCCATGTCTTTCAAAAAAACCTGCTACTTATTTCTCTACACTAGACACACCTTTTAGCATTCTGAATGGAAATTATGGTTTGAATTTTCCATGTACACATGGTGTAATGCTACTGAGGGTTCCCATAATAGTAACAGTGATTGATTATCTATTTCCATAAGACAACTTGCATTTTGCTTTCTTAGAAAGGCTAGATCTTTTTCCTCTACATAAACAAGAGCTAATTTTACTTGCAAACATGAGAGAGTCTGACAGGATCTCCCCATCGGCGGTGTTGAAATATTAATTGTAGTTGAGGTTTGCCTCTAGAGCCAAATGCCCACCTACCACCCCTGACAGATTGCTAAATAGACAGAAAATATGAATGCGGTAGGTGAATTTTCAAAATTTGCAAAAACTGGGGAAATTTTGTGTGGTAGAAGACAAAACGAATGTCCCACATTCATTAGAATAGTTAGAGGAAGAGAAGATCAGAAGTTGCAAAGAAGGAAGAAGAAAGAAGTTGATTAGCAGATCTAGTCATCAGAGTGCACAGAAAGAAGAAAGTTCATTTCGTGCCTGCAGTTGCACATGTTTCTTCTCTAATCATTCTGTAATTTCATAGTTTATTGTGTGATTTGACCTATGAAGTAGTGATTGCTCTAGGTGCTATTATATGCAGCCATTAGAGCTGCAAGTTTAAAGTTTAAAGGTTGAAGTTTCATCAGTTTGAATTTTTAGGCTTATTTTAGGGTTTTCTGGTTGAAGCCAAATGCTCCCAGATTTTGTAATGGTTTTAATCAAAGTTGAATAGAAAGCAAGTAGGCATACTTGAATCTTTTTTTCTTCCTCTATACATTGCATTTAAGAAGATTATTGTTGAATATTTTAAGTTTTGGCTCTCTAGTTTTAATAGTGAAAATATTCACATTATAAACCTGGTCACTTGACTTGGTCCTTTTTTGTGTTTTTAACTCTATAGTTGAAGCCAAGCTCACTCGACATCCACACTACCGAGTTCACTCAGAATCCATAGGTGTCGAGTTGGACTTTCCAACCACTTGGCTCCTTAAGGTGTCAAGAAAAACTATCACTCGACACCTTCACATGTCGAGTGAAGTTTTTTAAATTTGTGATTTATTTCTCACATGGTATTAGAGCTTTGAAGCCCCACATCCAAAGTTAGGGTTTTTTTTTCTAGGATATTTATCATGGCAGGAGATGTAGGAAAGATTTGGTAGAAGCCACCACCTTTCAATGGACAAAATTATGATACATGGGCAAAGAAGATGAAAACCATAATGGTTGCAAATGATTTGTGGGAGTTTGTAGTTAATGGGTTCAATGATGTGATAGACCTAGCTCAGTATGCTACTCTTACCAATAATCAAAAGACTCATTTGAAAGAGTCAAGGAGGAAGGTTGCTAAGGCATTAAGTCTTTGAAGCAGCAATGATAGAGACAGTGTTTTCCAAGATTGCAGCAGAAAATTATGCAAAGGAAGCATGGGATATCCTTGAGATGAACTTCAAGGGGACTGATAAAGTCTGTATAGTAAAGCTACACAATATAAGGTGGGAGTTTGAGAACCTTCAAATGAAGGATAATGAATCAGTTGCAGACTTTAGTTCAAGGACCTCCAATGTGATTAACCAACTAAAGTCAAATGGAGAAGACTATCAAGAGCAAAGCATAGTGGAAAAGATATTGAGGAGTTTACCTCATAAATATGAGAACTTGGTCATGACCATAGAAGAGGTAAAAGACCTCACTGTTTTGGCAATGGATGAGTTGATGGGTACTCTTCAAACCCATGAGCATAGGATCAATAGATATGCATCTACTTCTTCCCAAGAGTAAGCATTCAAGGCCTAGTCAAATCCAAGAGGAAGGGGGAGAGGAAGAAATGGTTCAGGCAGAAACTTCAAAGGCAAAGGCCGAGGAAATGGAGGACAAAGAAATGTTGCAGTAGAAAGCTCAAAAAGAGTAGATGGAGCAAGTAGCTCACAAAATACTTCAAGAGGAGGTAAGAAAAACTACAACTCAAATAGAAGTAATGTAGAATGCTACTACTATCATAAATATGGGCATTATGCAAGTGAATGTTGGAAGAAGCAAAATGATCAGCCGGGACAAGCAAATGTAGCTGATGTGAACATGGGAAGTGAAAACAATGCCACTACCTTCATCATGTGTAATTTTGTTGAAGAAGGAAGCCTTGAGGTTTGGTACCTCGACAGTGGATGTAGCAACCACATGAGTGGTAATGAAACCTTGTTTTCATTCATTGACAAGAGTTTCAAATCTAAGATTAAAATGATTAACAATGGAACCCTACTAGTAGTAGGCAAAGGATCTATTATAGTCTGCACCAAGCAAGGTGAAAATAAGGAAATATAAAATGTGTCTTTTTCCCCTAGTATGAAGCACAATCTGATGAGCATTGGTCAACTCATTCAAAATGGATATAAAGTGCTGATGGAGAATGACATGTGTGTCATTCATGAAAAGAGTGGGAGCAAGAGCTTACTTGCAGCAGTTCAAATGACAAAGAATAGTATGTTTCCCTTGAGGATAGAGACATGTTTCTCATCTCAAGTTGGTGTTGCACCTCACACATAATTAGCTCTAAGGAGTGTGATTGAAAACCCTTCACATCTGTGGCATCTCAGGTATGGTCATCTTTGCTATGCTAGTTTAAATTTGTTGTCAAATAAAATAATGGTAGAAAGTTTGCTACGAATAGGAAATTCATGTGACAAGTGTGAGGCTTGTATTTTGGGTAAGCAACATAGGCTTCCCTTTAATTTTGGAAATTCTAGGAGGGCTAGATATCCATTAGAGTAAGTTTATACTAACCTAATCGGTCCTATGTAAGTTACTTCCATTGGGGGGAGTACTTATTTCATGAGATTTATTGATGATTTCAGTCGTAGGACATGGGTTTATTTTTTGAAATCTAAATCTGAAGCATTTGATAAGTTTCTTGAGTTCAAAGCCCAGGCTGAAAGAGAATGTGGACACTATATCAAAGTCCTAAGATCAGATAGAGGAGGGGAGTATACCTCCAATTCTTTTGTAATTTTTTGCAGGAAACATGGTATAAAGAAAGAGCTCACAACTAGCTATACACTACAATAGAATGGAGTGGTTGAAAGAAAGAACAAGACCATTGTTGAAATAGCAAGGAGCATGATGAAAGAGAAATGTTTCCAAACTGAATTTTTGGGAGAGGTTGTGGCAATAGAATTTTACCTAATTAATAGGTGTCCTACAAAGGTGTTCTATGATAGAATTCCAATGGAAGCATGGTCACTAGGAAGATGGACAATTGAACACCTATGGGTGTTTGGATGTGTTGCATATGCACATGTGCCTAAAGAGAAAAGGCAGAAATTGGATGACAAAGGTGTGAAGTGCATCTTCACAGGGTACAACTCAGAATTAAAGGCATACGAATTGTATGAGCATTGAACAACAAGATGATTCTCTCAAGAGATGTAGAATTTCTTGAAAATCAATCATGGTATGGACTGACTAATGAATCACTGAGCACCTCAAGTAAAGTACCAATTATGAGTGAAGAGGATGCTAATAAATAGCAAGAAGAAGGAGTAGATAGAAGAAAAGGCAAGCAGCCTCAGTCATTGCCGAGATCCTCTAGGCATGACCGAGTGTTAGTGCCGAGTAACAGTGAAGACCAAGCTGGTCGACAAAGTAGCAACAGTGAAGATTTTGATCCCACACTCTCCTCCCTATTACCAAGAAAGACCAAGAATCTTAGGGAGATATACCAAGATGAAAGGTATGAAGATTATGATGAGAGTGTTAATTTTGCATTATTTTTTCATAGTGATCCAATATATTTTGAAGAAGCTATTAAGGTGAAGAAATGGTGTAAGGCCATGGATGAGGAGATAGATGCTATAAAAAGGAATGAGACATGGGAGCTAACTGAATTGCTTCCCAACAAGCAAGTGATTGGAGTGAAATGGGTCTACAAAACCAAATGCAATGTTGAAGGCAAGATTGATAGGCATAAGGCAAGGTTGGTAGTCAAGGGCTACAAATAGTAGTATGGTAGAGATTATGATGAGACATATGTCATGGTTGCAAGAATGGAAACCGTGTGTGTTGTCATAGCAATTGCAGCTCAGCACAAATGGAAGGTATATCAAATGGATGTGAAGTTTGCTTTCCTAAATGGTGTATTGAAGGAAGAAGTATATGTGGAGCAGCCACATGGTGATGAAGTTATAGGTGAAGAACACAAAGTATATAGATTGAAGAGAGCTCTTTATGGGCTCAATCAAGCTCCAAGGGCATGGTATAGCAAGATTGACTCATATTTGATGAGCAATGGCTTTAGCAAAAGCAAAGGTGAGCCTACACTCTACATCAAGGTAGCAAATGAAAATGTGTTGATTGTTGTCTTGTATGTAGATGATTTAATTTTTACTATTAATGACAAGGCTCTAATTGGTGAGTTCAAAGAGACCATTAAAAATGAGTTTGAAATGATGGACCTAGGTCTCTTGAAGTACTTTCTAGGCATAGAAGTAAAACAAATGCATAATGGCATCTTCATCTCTCAAGAAAAATATGTAGGGCACATCTTGGAGAGATTTAAAATGAAAAATAGTAAGTCAGCCCCCACACCAACAACAATAGGTCTAAAGTTGAGCAAGGAAGACTCTAGCAAGAGAGTGGATCCAACACGATACAAGAGTATGGTTGGAAGCTTAATGTATTTGACTACAACTCAGCCACACTTGATGCATGCAGTAAGTCTGATTTCTAGATTTATGGAAACACCAAAGGATTCCCATTAGCAAGCGAGAAAAAAGATCCTAAGGTATGTGAAAGGTACCAAGGGGTTTGGGATTTTGTATACTGCAGAAAATGAATTTAAATTGATAGGTTATACTGATAGTGGTTGGGCTAGAAGTATAGATGATAGGAAGAGCACTTCTGGATATGTATTTCATATGGGATCGCGTGCAATTTCACGGGCATCCAAGAAGCAACCTATTGTTGCTCAATCTATAGCAGAGGCTGAATATATAGCAGCAAATGCAGTAGCATGTTAGGCTATTTGATTAAGGATCTAGACAAATTTGAATGAAAGGCAAGAGGATGGTACCACAATTTATTGTGACAACATCTCATCAATTGCATTGTCCAAAAATCCAGTCTTCCATGGTAGAAGCAAGCATATTGAGATCAGATATCACTTCATCAAAGACTTGGTGGAGAATGGGGATATCAAAATGGAATTTTGTAAGTTTGAGTAGTACCTAGTAGACATTTTCACAAAGCCATTAGGCATTGGAACATTTGTACACCTAAGAGAGTGTCTTGGTGTAGTTGATGTGGATTAGCAGTGATCCTTGTTTTGTTTGGCTCTGGACAAAGGGGGAGTGTTGGAATATTAATTCCAGTTGACATTTTTCCCTAGAGCCAAACACCCACCTACCACCCCTAATAGATTGCAGAATAGATAGAAAACATGAATGCGGTAGGTGAATTTTCAAATTTTGGAAAAGAGGGAAATTTTGTGTGGTAGAAGACAAAAGGAATGTCCCATGTTCATTTAACCAATTAGAGGAAGAGCACATCAGAAGTTGCAGAGAAGGAAGAAGAAAGAAGTTGATCAGCAGATCCAGTCATTAGAGTGCAAAGAAAGAAGAAAGCTCATTTCGTGCCTGCAGTTGCATGTGTTTCTTCTCTAGTCATTCTATAAGTTCGTAGTTTATTGTGTGGTTTGACCTGTCAAGCAGTGATTGCTCTAGGTGCTATTATATGCAGCCATTAGAGCTGCAAGTTTAAAGTTTAAAGGTTGAAGTTTCATCAGTTTGAATATTTAGGGTTATTTTAGGGTTTTTTGTTTGAAGCCAAATGCTCCTAGATTTTGTAATGGTTTTAATCAAATTTGAATAGAAAGCAAGCAGGAATACTTGAAACTATTGTTCTTCCTCTAGATACATTGCATTTGAGAAAATTATTGTTGAATATTTTAAGTTTTGGCTCTCTGGTTTTAATAGTGAAAATATTCACATTATAAACCTGGTCACTCGGCTTGGTCCTTGTTTGTGTTTTTAACTCTACAGTTGACATCCACACATCCAAGTTCACTCGAAATCCATAGGTGCTAAGTTGCCCTTTGAGCTCGGCACCCTCCTACCACTCGACTCCTTAAGGTGCTGAGCAAAACTGTCACTTAGCACCTTCACATGCCGAGCGAAGTTTTTTAAAGTTGTGATTTATTTCTCATAGGTGGATGCCAATACATGCCTAGGCTAGATGACTTTTTTCACCATAGTATGTAATAGTGTAGCAAGGAGTGTGTTGGGTAAAAAAATATCACCAAGTGGATTTAGTGTAGACATCCATGAGTCATTGAGAGCCATATAATATCCAACACACTTCAAATTATTTGTATTCCCCTTCTATCAATTCTCTTCTCCTTCATCTGTCGAATGAAAAATAACTTTGGCCTCTTGACCTTCTTATTGGTCGATATGCATGCATTTCCTTTCAACTATATCTTCTACTAGGTTAGGCACATCTTCTACCCCTTCATTTGTCTCTTCACCTTCTTCTTTCTTAGCAAATGTTTCATCTTATCTTTCATCTTCTCCTAGTGACAATTCTACATGTTCTTCAAAGTACTCTAACTCCAGTACCCTATGAACTTTGGATGCAAAATTATTTGTATCTTTGAGGTTGGAACCAGAAATAAGTGATTGTATAATATGTCAGCACTAGATATTTTACAGACTCGCTTGTCTTATCTTCTCTCATTCACTTCCACAATTCTTCCATGATGAGTTCCTTATGCACACCTATGCACCCAAGAATAACATAAAGCTCACATATAAGAGCTTTTAAATCTTCTAGTTGACGGCTTATTTTCTCAGCCATCCCAACAATGTACATGGAAAATTCTTCTTCTTTTAGCAAGCACAACCTCATCTCCTACCGAGCCCAAATTTCTAAGAAATTTGTTGATGATAAAATCAACTTCACCATCTTCCATCTCTGCTCTAGCCTCATCTTGACTCTAATACCAATTGTAAATATTAAAGAAGCAAAGAAATGAAATAAAACAATAACAAAGAAAACAAAATACGTTAGACAAGGTTTATGGTGGTTGGGCAAAACTTTGCCTACGTCCACACTCTAGTAGGAATGCTTTATTAATTAATAGCCGATACAATTACATGGGCACAACTATTATAACAAGCTCACTGAATACAAAAAGTAGAGGGAAAACAAACAGTCATATGACCATTAGACTTCATATTTCAACAAATAAATCAACAATATTTATATTCACTAAATTGATACTTCCACCGAATCATACCCACCATAGTACTATGTAAAGCCCGTGGCTAAACAGCCATGAAAATGCACTCTCTATACATTGTTTTTTCTAACTTTTCAAAAAAAATATTCTAAGTCCTCTCCTTCGTAAGGAAGTGCATTTTCGTGGCTGTATAGACGTTGCCCTATGTAAGTAGTAGTCCACTAAACTGATACTTCCACTCAATCTCATCCAACTAAGTACTATGAAATACCATCCAATCGTCCGAAATATCTTCATCATAAGCAGATGAAGACGAACTGAATATTATTTTATGCATGCTAGTTGTCTGCAGTTTTTTTTGGTTAGAATGGTTCTCGTACATGAAAAAAATTCTATGGATAGATAGTCATTGACAAACGAATGTATCCATATCGTCCTGATGGATTATATCGTCCTTTTTATTCTTCTTCCACTAGACGTACATCCTCAATATCTTCAAATTATGCCACGGGTTGTTTGGACAAATAGTACGAAGTAGAGAATGAATTTTAAACAAATCAAAATGTCGGCTTCTGAACTCGTCAAAGGGCATGGAAATAGATATGTTATCGGATAAGACTTTTGAAGATGCTTCTTGAATCCTTCTCAAGCAGCTTTTCTTTTGCGGAGAATTTATATCGATATCTTTCCAATCGCACTGATTAAAGTCGATGAAAAAGATAAAGACGATATAGGGTAATACACGTGTAATTTGGAAAGAAAACTTTTTCTTGTTTATAAGATAGCCTATTTATGATGGGCTCACAATATTGGCTTCAATCCCATTTGTAATCCTCCTTCATATGAAATGGGCTCAAGATATTCATGAGGAGTCTCGCTCTAGAGGCTGAGCACGTTACACAGCCAAGAATGACTTGCCCATATTGTATCATGTTATAAGTAGATCAAGTATTATGGGCAAGTCATTCTTGGCAAAGCATCCGTTTTGCTTGTCGTGCTAGACCCTCCATGATTGATTATAGTTATTGATTTCAAAGCATTCTAGTTCTGCAGATGGCAAGATATGGAAAAATTCCCGTAATTGTGTGATCAGCCTGCACTTTCATGTTTAAGGCTAGTTGTAATGTATGTACAAAGAGACAGATAGCCATACTAATACAAAAGATCCTACTATTTGATATTGATTGCTATATGTTGTCTGCCAAAAACACAAAACCTCCATAATTAGAGAAAAGCGATAATTTGTGTCCATATTATAATTATTAATAGTTTAAACAAATTTATATTGTACAGAAGGCAATCTTGTCGCTCAATTCTGCTTAAAGGCCGGTTTTTTTTTTCAAAAAATGGAAAAATGACTACTATAACAACCATAGAATCCTTGTTAAATCAATAATTGCGTAGGGTTAAAATCAATTGAGAAGAATGGGCAGTCTTCTAGAACATTGAGTTCATATGTTTTGTTAGAATTATTGTCATGAGACTTTCAACTAGTATAAATATACGTACACTTGTCCTTTACAATGTATTCATTACACAACATCAATTAGCTTCACAATTTCTGTAATATAAGTTAGTGGATACGAGGCAATATATGCACCCCTCCCAAGTGTTAAATAGTGGAAATCTTTTATACTTCCATTGAATATTGGTGCATATATGTTGCCCCATAGACAAAACCATTATATACAGGTATCTGCATCATTATGAACTCCAACGATGACTTCTGTATACATTACATACTGAGAAGTTGCAACATAGTTGTGTAAACAAGTGTTAGTTCTAGGTTCTATACTGCTATAGTTAATTCAAATGGGAATTCTTTTAGTAGAAGATAATCCTCGACAGTTTCTACTCCAATGAACAATATAATCTTGAACAATAAATAGAAAGAGAGCATAGAGAACAAAGCAACAATAAAATCTTGTTTACGATGCGAACTTGCTAGGGTTTTTTTTTCGCTCTGCTAGGGTTTTCTTGCTTCGTGCGAACTTGCAATTTTTTTTGCGTATGGCCTTCTGCTTGCACTCCCCTTCTTTCGGCACTTGTCATACCTCATTTACTGTGGGAGCTTTAGGTTAGGATATAATGGCTCCGGCCAGCGGTGAACCAGTTGTTTCTGGTGTTCACGCTGCTGCTTCAAACTGCCATGGCGCCACCACTGAACAAATGCTCATGCAAGTTTGTCCCGAAGGTTTTCCACAAGGTAAGCCTGATATTGTCCTTCTTTTACAAGAATTTGATGCCACATGTGACTGGTTAGAACAACATACCTTGATTGGGTATTTTGTTGGTAGGACCCACTTGAAGCTATGCTCCGAGAATGGGTTAACAAAAGCTAGACCCCGCATGGCGTCCGCCTTGACGCTGTGCAAAACCTTACCAAAAGTTTTTTTTTTATTTCGCTTCGCTAACCCGTCGCAAGCTGACGTAGTTTTTACCAATGACCCTTGGTTTGTGCGTTCCTCTCTGCTTGTATTTCAAAAATGGTCCTGAGACTTCTCTGTCTCGGACGATAAAAAGCTTAGGGTTCCTGTTTGGGTTGAATTCTCAGGTCTACCCTTGTCCTGTTAGCCTTTTATTGAGTCTATTGCCCAAGCCCTTGGCAAAGTTTTTACCAAGGAGCCAAAAAAAAATTTTAATGCTCGCCCTCAGCGGCGTGTTTGCATTGAAGTTGATCTTTCTAAAGATCTCAAGGATTCGGTGGAAATCTAGATTGGCGCTCAAACCTTCGCATAGAAGGTGCTTTACTTGAACCTACCTAACACCTGTTATAGGTGTCAGTTTGCGAAACACAAGATCAGGGACTGCCCTTTGGCCACACCTAGGGTCAAACCCCAGCCTAAAGCGACGCCTGTCAAGCAGGTCGAAGGAAAAAAAGAAGAATGGGTTACTGTTGGGTGCAAAGGCAAGCCTGCCTTGAATCCTTTGGCCCCCAAGACATCCTATGTGGTCGTAACCGTGATTCCTCCTGCTTCCATTAAAGTATCAGTGCCTGCTAGTGAGGAGACACCAGCGGCTTCTGTTGCGTCGGTTTCGATTTAGCAGGTTTCAAACCCTGCTAGCTCGCAGGGGATTAAGGCAGCCACCAGGACCTCATCCTTGGCTGGGGCTCATTCTCCTCTTGCAGTCTCTTCCATAGTACCACTAGCAACAAGGCGTTCTTGCAGTCCTCCTGGATGTGCAGAGATATCAAGGGTCAAACGGCAGGCTGTAAGTCTAGAGGATTTCCCATCTGACTTCCACCCGATCTCTACCTTTTTGCAGAATAGTTACTCCTCTCTCGAGGACGAGGATGATATGGAAGATTTTTCATGAACTTCGTCTCCTGGAATGTTTGAGGTCTTACAGACCTCCCCAGAAAATTCTATGTCCGGGATACTGTCATAGACTTAGGAATTTAGATTTTCTTTGCCTGCAAGAAGTTAAGATTTCTGATTTCATGCTTTCTACTACATGCCGAGTCATTTGGCAGGATAGCATCATGTTTTCTTCTCAGCATGAAGCTTTCCGAGGTGGTGTAGTTACTCTCCTGTCACCTCGCCTTCATTCTGCTATTATTTCGCACGGTTCTGACCACACACACCGTATTATGTGGCTTTTGCTTTCCATCAACAATCATTCTTTTGGAGTCATTAATGTTTATGCCTCCAATGATGCTATGGAAAGGGCGCAAATGTGGGTTTGGCTTGTTGACAACCTGCCGCCTGCTACTTGGGTCTTGTGTGGGGACTTCAATATGGTTGAAGTGGCCTCTGACAAAGATGGCATTCTACCTTTTCATTGGACAGCTGGGGAAAGACAAGCCTGGTTTCACATGCGTCATAAATTGGGCCTCTTTGATCCCAATACTAGCCGCCATCATAATAATGGGGCTTGGCACACTTGGTCCAATTTTTGAGCCAGTCCTGATCGCATATTGAAACATCTTGATCATGCTATGATCTCAACGCAATCTTTTTTTTATTTTTTTGAAGATCATGATCTACCTGTCATTCCCCTGACAGATGTGACGTTGTCAGACCACTATCCCATTTATTTTGGCATTTCTTGGCAAACAGATGTCCCCAAAGTGGTTAAGTCTCAATTCTTCCTCAACACGTTTGTGCTATTGCATGCCTCCACTATCTCCCACATACAACGTTTCTAGAATTTGGAACCACATCCACATTCCCATCGAGGTTGGATTCAATGGTGGAATGATGCCATTACCAGAATGACTCATTTTTTGCGCATCTACAGGCGTCAGCTGGTAATTTTCAGAAAATGTTCTTATGAAACCAACACCCTTGCCCTCAAAAAGCCTCTGAAGCGCTCACCTTCAACCCTTTTGATGTGGATCTCCAACTTCAGCTTGCCAAGCTTCGCCATGAAAAGCGAATTGCTAATAACTATGCTGCCCGAGGAGCTCAAATCAAAGCCCATCTCCACTGGTTGGAGGATGGTGACAAAGCCTCGAAGGAGTTCTTTCAGGCTCTATGAGCCCGTCATACCAATATTGGAATTAAAAAGATAAAACAGGGAACTGAGGTTCTTTCCAATCTGCCAGACATCCTGCAAGCTTTTTTGCTTCACTATGAGAACATTTTTGCTTCACAGGGCCATTCGGTTGATCAGGAGGAGGCTCTCAAAAAGTGTATTTCTGTTACTCCAAACTGCCTCGTGGTTGAGCAACGCACTTTCTGTGAGCAACTTCTTTCCCTCCGAGACCTTAAAGAGGCAACTTACTCCATGGCAGATGACAAATCTCCTGGGTGTGATGGATTTCCCTGTGAATTTTACAAACATCTTTGGGAGAAAATTGGTCCTGATCTACACAAAGTCTATCTTGAAGCATACCATTCTAAAAGCTTAAGAATGATCATAAATAAAGGCAATATTAAGTTCATACCTAAAGTTGGCAATCCTAAGGACATCTGCAACTAGAGGCCCATCACCCTCCTCAATGTGTCTTATAAGATCATTGCTAAGGCGCTCTCTCTCAAAATCCGCCATATGCTTCATCTAATTGTGTGGCCTGAACAAACTGGCTTCATCAAATCTAGGTATATTCTTGACAACATCATTGCTATCTAGGAAGGTATGGAATGGGCCTATAAGTCCAAGCAGCAGGCTATCTTTTTAAAGATAGATTTTGCTAAAGCCTATGATCGTATTGAATGGCCTTTCATTTTGGCTATGCTTCAGGCTCTAGGTTTTGGTCCCAATTTCCTTTAGTCTATGGAGATGCTCTTTGGTGACGCTAATGCTTGCATCACCATCAATAATTCACAATCTGAAGCTTTTGGACTTTTTCGTTCCATCAGACAAGGTTGTCAGTTAGCTCTTGCACTTTATGTCCTTGCTGCCGAAGGCTTTGGTTATTTACTTGCTCATTCTGTGTCTTCTGGGCTGGTTCGTGGCATTTCCTTGCCTGATTCTTCCTCCCATTTAGTCAATGGTCATTTTGTTGATGATTCTTTTCTCACTCTTCTTGAGGATGAAGAAAACATCAAAAATGTGTTAGATTGTCTTGACACTTTTTGTCAAGCCTCTGGATCTGTCATTCAATGGCATAAAATGCTCTATTACCGACAGTCTTTTTTGCCAGCTCCACCTTGGCTCACCCAATTCCAATGGAAATGGGTTACTCATGGAGAAATTTTCCACTTTCTTGGCATTCCCTTTGCTTTCCAAGCTTCCCCTGTGGAACTTTGGAATGTTGTGCTTACAAAGATTACCAAAAAGCTTGATTATTGGATCACTAAGCCGCTTTCTCTTGCTGGTAAATTCCAGATTTGTTCTAAGATTTTGGCTGCCACCCATGTGTTTTATTCTTCTTGTTAGGCTCCCTCCAAAGCTTCATACCTCAAATTAGAATGTTTGCTCAGAGATTTTCTTTGGGCCTCTGGTTCTGACCATCATGGTTTTCACAGAGTTGCTTGGGATTTCTGTTGTCTCCCGAGGGAATCTGGGGGTCTTGGCCTGGTTTCCACTCGGAAGTAGGGCCTTGCCCTCTGTGCTAAATGGATTATCAAAGCTATTTCTGGAGATGAAGCCTAGAAAATTCTTGTCAAAAATTGCATCTCTTCAGGATTCCCTGCTAATAGACCGGCCTAGAAGGGAATTGGTTTTTAGACTCTTCTCATTATGTGAGAACCAGTGGTCATGCAGGGCTCCTTCATTATAAAGAGCATCTGGAAAGTTTGGGAAGCTGTTAAACCTTGGCTTCGTTGGGCTGGTAATGAGTTCCACAATGGGCTATCCTTAAATCAGCAAAACATTTGGTGGTCTCCCCTGTTTTCCTTCCAGGGTATTCCTCTTGCCAAGACTCAAGGTGCCAGTGCTCTGTGTTTCTATAAACGATGCATTCGCACTACTAAGGATATCTTTTCAAGAGTCACCATGAATTTCAGGTCTTGGGAGGATATGCAAGTTCAATACCACCTTGTTCGTGCCGATCGTCAGACTTATGAGCTTCTGTTGTCTTCCATCCCTGTGCACTTACTTCATAAAGTGGGGATTCAATCTGTTCGACCTTGGTGGTATGATTGGAAGTGGTTTCCTACCACTCCATTTACCAATTATAAGCCCAATATGGGATATAGATGGCTTTCAACCCACCTTCCAATGGTAGACACGCTTAATCAATGGTGGCATTTGCATTCTTCACTTTCTCAATGGAGAAAATAGTTCGACACCATTTGGAGTGCCATTACAGAACCTAAGATTGCTCACTTTGCTTGGTGCCTTGCTTTCCAAGGTCTTCCCCTGGGGCCTCGGCTCAAGCACATTGGGGTTCCTGACCCCAGATGCCCCTTCTATGGCCAACCTGAGTCCTTTTGGCATATTTTTTGGTTTTGTAAACGTGCTCAAAATTATTGGCACTGGATCCATGATTTTTTCAAGCCTTTCAGGCTCGAACCTTTTTCATGGCACATGATCCTTCTGGGTGATTCCCCCAGATTTCCTTGAAAGTTTTCCCAGATTTGGCATACCTTCAGGATGGAAATTTTGTTTTCTCTATGGAAAGATAGGAATGCAGTTTTATTCACTCATAGTTTTTTGGATGTTAACATTGCAATGTACACTAAGGCATGCATTTGTAACAATGTCATTATGCAGATACAGGTGCAAGCTAATAAAGTTGCACTAGAGGTTGCCCACTTACAAGAATTGTTAAACCACTGGGGCAATGCTCCTTGTATCGTTGCCAGAGTGCCTCTGAAGGCCTCAGCTGATGCTTCCTCATCTCGCGGTCACTGTTCCAGACGCCAATCCTCTGGCCGCCATTCTCACATGCTGCACTCCTAGGGTCCCCGCCATTGCTCTCCCAGAGGTGGTCATGGCGGTTGGAGGTGCCGCTCTGCTTCCCCACCATGTGGTGGTGCTGGCTAGTCCCTGGCTCCCCCCCTGGGTGGGCTTCTGGCTGGTCTCTGGCTCCTCCCCCTGGACGGGCGCACCCTAGCAAGTTTCCCCGGCTAGCCTTGGCAATTTCTCCTCCGTGGCTAGACAAGAAGGATGCAGAGACTACAACTACCCCAGATCCTGCAGATGCTGCTGACGACTGGACTGTTCCTAGTCTGCCTTACAATCCCACTGATGCGTGGGGATTTCCAGATAAAGATGATCCTCCTCCCTCTACTGGTACTACCTTGGCAGCATGAGGATTTTTATTATTTTTTTGATGAATAGTTTATAGTTGTTGGTTGCGGCCATGTTGTTTGCTCCGACTTTGGCCGATTGAACTCATTCGCGGGGTGATCCTATATCCCCCGGCCCTTTTTTGTGAATTGTAATCTTAGTAAATTTTATTAATTGAAAAGGACTATTCATCAAAAAAAAAACTTGTTTACATTCATATAAAATCAAATGCTTTGTGCAATATACATAATAATAATCTCTAACAGAATTGCAATAAATCACATGCAATCAACAAAAGATTGTTACATTAAACTAATTATTGTTGGATAGAATTTAATTGTAGATGAGCAATAGAAAACCTTTTTATACATTATAAAATGTTTCAAATATTATTTAAAATTCAAAAAATAAACTTTGATATTTTATAATATTCTTGTAGTATAATAAATTAAAATATATATACTTTAGAAATTGATTGTTTTAATATGAGATAAGAAACACATTTATTGTATTTTGGTATAAGATGTTTGATATTTTTCAATAATATTGTAGGTAGCTGTGATTTTGATGGTCTACAAAGTGTATGAATGAAATGTGTTTCTTATATCTAAAAACTACCAAATTGTATTACACTATAGCAAACAAACATAGTTTAGTGCAAAGCTATTAATCCAATTCATTTTTCTAGGGGGTCTCTTTTTATGCCTCAACAAAATCAATGTTGGTTTCGTAATGTAGTTCAAACAAACAATATTCTCACTAAGTAAACTATTCTCCACAGTTGACAATTGGTTCTTATTTTTAAAATTTTGAAAAGTTTAAAGCAAATATACTCAATTATTAGGTCTTCAGTCCCAAAAATTTATGTGATAATTAAAAATTATAAAAATATTTTATCCTTGTTAGGCACACCCAGCATGCCTAAGAAATTTAATTGCATTATCTAATTAAAAATTTAATGTAATAAAAAAGCTTTTAGGATAAGTAAGTGCATGGTACAAAATATTCAATATTAAAGATTAGGGATTACATAACTCAATGCTAAGACTCTAAATGACTTTTTTTTTAAAGTAACAAGACATTGAAAAGGATTTTCCTACATAATTTTGCAAATAATTAATAAATGGAATGTTAGAACATATAATTTCTCTATTTAAAATAAAATATTAATATTAATATTAAAATACTAAATTAGAGTATTTTAGATGATTAGACCATTGAAGAAATTTTGGTCAATTAGAGCATTGTAGATGAATTAGACTTCATATTAAATCTAATTATTCAAATATTCTAGAAAGATATTGTAGTGTGTTGCATATTCGAGAGTATTCTATTATTTTGAACTTCTCTCTAAAAGACATATATAAGATGCATATGTAAATGTTTTTGAACAATAAATTAATTGGTTTTGATATAGTATCACAATTATTATTATTTTTAAATTATGCTTTTATGATTCCAATGACCTTGTATCATATAGGGATAATCAATAGATAATTGAAGATGTAACTAAAATTGAAGATACAAATTATACAGGGGAAAAAGATGAAGAAGATTATTAGAAGAAATTTGTTTAACAAGAATTTCAAAATGAAAAATGAAATAATTCACTTTTTTTTTTTTGTGAACAAGGATAGACCTGTAAAAATAATGTTATATGATAATAGATTGGAAGATGTCAAGAAGAGTCATCTATTAGAAGCGATTGAAGAGGTCATTGTTAAGTACACCAAAAAAGTTGAGGTTTACACTTGACAACTTGTTAAGATAATTTGCCAAAGAAGTTGTTGTGTAGTGAAGATGAAAAATAATGTTGAACAAATAAAACCACAAATGATCAGTCCTAGACAATAGGAGTTGACGGATGGAAAAAAGTTTGACATTTTGTAACCAAGTGCTAAATAGGAACCAGGTCAAAAGGAAATTATAAATTGTAATTAAATTGTAAGGAGATTGTGATTTGTATGAGGTTTTCCATCTATTTAGGAATTTTCCATGTTTGGTCATGATAGTTCTATAGGAACCTAGTTTATTTCTATTACTAAAAGCCTTTAAGAAAATAATCTTATGGAGTCTTTGGCCATCTTATTTGTCATTGAGTGTATTGAGTGTAGTTGTATTCTTGATTGTAGATGGATCATTTGAGTGTGATTCATAGAGACTATTTTCTTTACTTGATAAAAGTAGTTGGTTGATGTTGGATGGCACGTAAAGGTAATTATTAAACATATCATTTAGTTATGTAGTTATCTAGGTTTATGTTGTTTTGAGGCACATTCCTAAATAATGGAATTCACTTGCTAATTATTTAGTAAAAAAATATTCTCATCAAAGGTATTCTCGAAATGTTGGTAATAAAGGGTTATTACCTCCTTGAATAGATAGTGTGTTATATCTTTTGGTGGATAGCAACATGTCTCTTTATAAACCTTGACATTTTTCACTCTATCTTCTTTGTTCTTGAATATACCTCTTTATAAAAAGAAAAAAGTTACAAAGTTAAAATAATAATAGACCTAATAATACTAGTTTAGCATTCCTAAAAATGGTGTTTATAGTTTTACAAAAATAACATATATATTTTCAAGATGATTACCTCTAAATGAATAAATGTTTTATGTAACTACTATATCCCAACCAAGAAGGATATTATTGTTAGATGTGAAGTTTCCAAATTACATCAGTAAAGGGAAATAAATAGAAATTTATTAGCAATAAATTAAATGGTATTTGGTTCACTAACATTTGAAAGGAGGTACGTCCAAGAGAAAATTGTCTTGAGAGATGAAAAGCCAATTAAAATAATGGAAGGAGTAGACCATAGATTTTGAGAACACAAAGACTGGAAAGAAAAGCTTATCAACCTATGGTAGATGACTAAAGAGTTGATATGGGGCTTATCATAAGAGAGAAACTCCCTATTTTTCTCAAAGTCAAGTTATTTTTATTCCAAAAAGAAAAAGTAAGTTTACTATTTCATATTTATACCAAATTTGATAGGACATTAAATAGAAAGTGATTGCCACTCAACAATTGGAGTATTTAGTTTTCTCCACTACAATGATGTTACAATTAAAACATTACTAGTAATTTTGTACATTTTTATATGGGTAACAATGATCCGATAAGAGTCTTGATTTTCAAGAATGTGCTATGTTTTGTAAAATTAAAAATAAATTATTTATCACATGGACTAAGAATTATGAAAATTATTTTGAAAGAAGTATTATGTACAATTCTAGCTTATAGTTAATGTCCATGTTGTTAGATTTATGCCAATTTTAAAGTAGTTAGAACTCCTAAATATTATTATCCCTAATGAGTCCATTCATAAAAAAGTCAAGTTATTGAAATTTTCTAAAAGTGTGTACTAAATTCATTCTAAGAAAAATAAAGATTAATTTTTTTGTTTCTAAAAAGTTTCACTCATTAGAAAAAAAGCTTAAATCTAAATTGACAAGAGAATTAAATGAAATCAATAGAGAATTAAGAAAAATCATATGAAGGAAATAGTAATATACAAGTTACAACCCAATTAATGCAACATGCTAAATCATTGGTTTGTAATAATGAAACATTTATTCATTGTTCTCCATTTACTCATGGCAACTGAAACAATTTATGCCAAATCACTAGGCTCATTTGTGCTACTCTATAATAAATGGCTCAATATTTCACCAAGATTATAAAAACTATTCAAAGATTCATTGTGGTTGTTATTAGCCATATTTGCCTTCCCGTCAAAGTTTTAGTTTTTCTTGTCAAACATGTCCAACAATCATATCTTTTCAAATATTCAACTGATCAAATGATTATATAAGCATTTATTTAAAATCTTGGTCTTATTCATTTTATCCTAAGTCTTCAAGCCTTTTTATGTTATCCTTCTAAGATTTTAGGCTGTGACCCTGTGAGTACCCTTGATCGCCTGGTTGCACACATTTACAACTTCATCGCAAAGGTATGAAATAGTTAAAGTCTCGTGTGATCACTGTTTTGCAGCATTTTATGCCCGCATTCAATTTCTAATGGTGACCCAGCAAAAATCCATATATCTAGTGTTTGCATGGTTGCACGAGTTAGTAAAGAACCCAGGGTTAGGCTCACAACCACATGAGTGATCAAAGAAGGTAGCTATTTTAAATGGTTGTAGAGGGTTAGGATTTGATTAGAACTAAAATTGTGATAGTGAAAATGAATCATATGCAGTTAGGTCCACATCAGTCACATGATCATGAACATTTTATGTTAAGTCAGCTTTTGAGTTGTGATGTTGCAAAGGGGTTCAAGTCATGATGTTGCAAGGTTGTGGTGGTTAAAGGAATAATATGACACTAGGTTGTGTCTTGGAAATTGGTGGTTAGTTTTATAGTGTCATAGATTCATAGGATTTGAATAGTTAATAAAGCTAAAGGAGGCAAAGCTGGGAACAAAGAGAAGAACAAGTCAACGTAAAAATTTGAAAGATTGGCAAGGTGGCAAAATGAGTAGATTGTATTGGGCTATGTGGCACACATTGAGAGGTTGACTCCTATTGACCAATGACCTAGCTGACTTGGCATGCCAATAATAGAAGAAATAGCTCTTCGATGGTGGGTCTAGTCTTCTCAATCTCCTTTAACTAGTTTTCATTTTTTCCTAGGTTTGATAAATGCAAAAGAGCACTCCATCATCATGTGTTGATCCATCTATTCAATCAGAAGTTAATGACCTTTTTTATTGAGCTTACAAAGTTTTGTTTGGTGGACAAGTGAATTTCCAACATCCAAATTTTTACCCCAATTAGATATTTTCCAATTTATAATAGTGGTTGAGTGTAGTGGTTATGGAGTAACTCTCAATCAGAAATATCCTAGTTATGCTTGAACTATAAAACAAAAGTTTCAATTCTTTGTAAGGGTCGACTCTTCTCTGTTTCTCTGATATTTCTCTTCAAGTTCACTCTAAATTCCATTTTCCTTTTTACCTAATGACATTCTTCCTTATCTCTTTTAGTCATTGATTCACTATGCAAGATTTATTTTCCTCTCTTCAATGTTTTGTAGCTATCTACACTTTGCAAGATTGTATCTCTTTTGGCCTATGAATGATATATAAGTGAAACTCTCCTCTTCATTGTGTTATTCATTTTGGCTATCTAATCTACATGTGATTGTTGGGTTTAAACAAGTCTAAATCTATATATCTTTGATGTCATAATAGTTCAAGTGTGCATGTTTTGGCAGAGATTGGTTTAAACACTCTATTTTGGTGCATCACCTCCTTACGATAGATTAGTTTATTGATTATATGCATGACTTCTTCTCTTTATCCCTTCAAGATTAGTTAGGTGCATCCTGATAGTAAAGGAAGTTGGCCTTCTTCAGAGACTCAACCTCATAGTTTAAGTCGCACAGCTTGGAGGTCATTTTCATACTTCACAAGGTTGTCCTTAGGTAAAAACTTTGGACAAGGGCACAAGATTTTGTGACAACAATTTTTGGCACGCCCGGTGGGACAAACATATCAAAAGATTCCAAGTCTATTGGTGTCAAAGGAAAAGAAATTCAAGTTGATTTTGAGAAGATAGTGTTGCTAGGTAAAAGCACAAACATGTGTCACCTTTTATAAAGAAACATGATATCAGAATGCGACAGTTCAACATTAATGACAAAAAAATGGTATTTGTCTTTAAAATTTGAAGATGATATAAACTGATGAAATGTGTAGAATTGGATGAATTTTATGGCTATAATTTTTATTATTTTTTTGAGTAATAATTTATTCATTTTTTTGAATTTTGAAGTCACTTTTTTAATTGTAAAAAACATAGGGTGTAGTTCCCATCAAAAAAGTTTATGAAAATCGTCTTTTTTTGTTATGATTTGAAAGTATCTTATAGATGACATATATAGCTAGGGAACTAAAAAATAAATAATTATTTTTTATGTATATTTTATTTGTTATAATTACTCAAGTTTGAGCTTATTAGAATCCAATAGTTTTTTCCTCCCAGCAAAACTTCCTTATCAAATCTACACCTTCTTGAAAAAAAATTACATATTCGTGAAGAGGACTCTCTTCTCTAAAGATAAATATAATATTTTTATTTTTTTGATAGGATTTACTTTTTTTCCTCCTTTTTTGAGGGAGAATCTTCTAAAATGTTGAAATATCAACTTATAATATTTTAAAATTATAACATATTATAACTAATCAAAACACTCAAAAAATTATATAATGATAATATTGAATATGACATCTATAAAAAGGTATTTTTAGTTTTTGAAAAAATTGATTTTTGATAGTGAAATGAGATTTTACCAAAATAGGTTTTTGATATCATAAATAGTGACACAGATCTGTGCTTTTACCCTGCTCTTAGTGTTTCAAACCTTCAAAAAGCTTATTTTCAAGTACTTGGCAAGTCTACTCCACTCCACATCTACTTTCATACCAAAGTTGAAACAAGGGCATCTTCTAGAGGTAAGTTTCAATACCAAGAGCTTTCATTTTCCAATCCTAGATGAAGAAAGACTAGGGTATCTCTATCACCAGTTAGGAATGCAATAGTAACACATACCCCAACAAGGTCCATCTCCACTCCTCATACTGTTAGATCTCAACCTAGAATACCATCTACTCATATCAATAGATCACTTGCCTATATGGCTAGAGCTTATTTTTTTGCCACCTTTAATGGTGGAATTCCTCTCCTATTAGATCAAAGACACAATATACCAATATCAACTCTTAAAAGTATACCTAAGTTTACTAGTAAAAGTTCCTACTCTCCCTTAGAACACATACAAGAGGTTGCAAGTGTTTTTAATATACATGGAATATCTGAGGATGATGTTATAGTCAGGCTTCAATCCTCATCCTTGAAGGGGAAAGCATTACAATGGTATAGAGGGTTTCCTCATAACTCTATAACTTATTGGGATGGGTTAGGAGCAGCCCTATGCAAACACTTTGAAGATTAGAGTGATTATCTTTCACTTTTGGAGCAGCTAACTACCATAAAAAGAGGCCCCCATGAATGTATGATTGATTTTAATTATAGATTTCAAAAGACATGGGTCAAAATACCTATTGCAGTAAAGCCTACCCCTGGTAATGCATTCTTGTACTATCTCAAAGCCTTAAATAGTGATATTGCTACTACTCTGCAATCTATGGGAGGGGATACCTTGCCAAATGCTTATGAGATAGCAATAAAGGCAGAGAACATCTTGATACAAGGAGGTAAGTTATCTCCAAGGCCTCCTATGCCTTTCTTCCCTAATATCCCAAGTCACCAACCAATGGTAGCCCCTATTCCCACATCTTCCACATTACAACCCCTTGCTCTAGCCCTTCAAGCTTCCACAACTTCAAATAGAATGGATACAATTAAGGACACGATGTCTCCTATGATACTAAATATAGACAAGAAATTGCAAGGTCAAGAGAAGAAGTTAGAGGATTGCCTCTTAGTGATGCAAAAAGTGGGCAATAAGGTGGTGACTTTGGAGAGGTAGCAAGCTCAAAATAATAAACCTCCCAAACTTCTGTATCAGGGTCCCATACATAATAGATCCCCAAACCAAAGTCATGTCCCCTACAATCAGAGTAGACCTATTGACAATTCTCATGCTATGAATACCAAACTAAATAGGGCTTTGGTCACCCAGAATAATCTTTCTCAAAATCAAGACTTCTACCCTTCTTACAACTATTCTTATGGATATTGCATGTGTCATAGGGTAGAGTCTTACTTGGCACTAACTATGCAAGAGCAAGTGTCTAGGTAGCAACACAATTCTAATCAACCTACTAATGCTTCTTAGTAGGATGGTTGTTCTTTCATGAATCATTAGGTGGGAGAGCATTGTAATGTAAACCAAGATTCCTATAATGTAAACTAGGATTCTTGTGCTCACAATACTAGGGGCAAAAGAAGAGTTGTTGAAGATGCTACCCCTCCTCCTCCTAATTAGGTTTCAACATCAAATGCAATACCTCATGTACAAGTAGTAAGTGATCAATCTAGTGCTCCTTAGCAATAAGGATAGAATAATGGAAAAAGAGATCTAAATATTCCTCAAGTTATTCCATCTCAACCTTGTACACATATAGCTCACAAATTTTCCACCAAAGCACCTAATGAATCATTTAGTGTGGTGGAACAAATGAAGAAAACAAATATGAATATCTCTATGTGAGATGGTGTTGCTACTATATCCATGCAAAAGAAGTTGTTGCAACAAGAATCAGAGAGCATTGAACCATAGGATTAACCATCAAGAGAAGAAAGTGACACAAGCCTAGTGCAACCAATCAAAGGAGAAAGAAGTAAGAAAATTAGATCTCGTCATTTCTATGTCTCTTTAATCATATGAGATAAACTAGTCCATAATTGCATGATCAATTAAGGGGCTAGTAGTTCAGTGATGCCCAAGTGTGTAGGTGATGTCTTAGAAATGAAATATAAGCCCATTGTTAGGGATTTATTTTAGTTGGTTGGTAGTACTGTCAAGACTATAGGAATCCTTAGGAATGTTGAGATGGCCCTACATGCATGCCCTGGTTGTACTATAACCCAAGATATATTAGTTTCCAAAGTTAAACCACACTTTTCCATATATCTTTCAAGAGATTTCACTACCCAAATAGGTGGCTACATATCTTTTGATTAGTCGTATATGTTTTTAAGAACAAGATATAGAACTAAAGCTTCAATCAAAGCAGATCCCTTAGCCCTCTATCATATTGAGCCCTACACTCCTAACCTCATCAATATGAACTATACCCTCCATAAAATAGAGGATAAAGACATAGCAAGGGAGCCTACTACTCAACTAGTAGAGGTTCCTGATTTTCTTTTGGATGAGTGGGCTAATGCATACTAGTTTGATCCTACAAAAAAAACTCTAGAAATAGGCCTCAGTACTTATTGCATATCAAAAAAGGATACTCTTGTTCCCAATCTTATGAAGACCAAAGAAGATACAAGTGTAATATGTATTATGTATTTTGATGGGTCAAGGAATAAAAATGGATCAAGGGCTGGTGTGATGTCGGTTTCTCCTGCATTAGAAAGTTACTACTTCTCATTTAGGCTTCAATTTAATTGTACTAGTAACATAGCGGAGTGTGAGGTATTGATTCAAGGTCTCCTACTTCCTCAAAAAGGGGGAATTCAAGCCTTAAGTGTATATGGAGATAGTAAGTTGATTGTCAACTAGGTGAGAAATCAGAATGTCACTAAGAATGGTTTTCTCATGTCTTATAATCATAGAGTATTAGATTTTCTTGGAAGTTTCAATGTGTTTAATATTCAAAGTATCCCTAGCAAAGAAAATAGACATGTTGATAGACTTGTAATGGTTGGTGCATCTTATGATGTGCTAAGAAGCCTTCAAGATGAGAAGAAGTAGAAGATCAAAGTGGTGGTTATGCCTGTTGTCCCTGATAATAATACCAATTAGCAAGTCTTTGAATCTAGTCCACAAATTGTATGTTTCTTGCAGAATTAAGTATAATTCTCAAAGAGAAATTAGTCAAGACTGCATGACCAGTATGGGGATCATATCACCAATCATAGTTCTAACAAGTTACCTAAGGGTCTCATTACCTTAGAGAGCATCTTCAATCCTGATGACCAAGCAAGAGATAGAGGTATGAACCTTTCTAAAAGAAAGGATGATCACATACCAATTGTAGTTGTTGGTGGAAAAACTCTAAACATTGGGAAGGTATGTTCTAAAACTAAACAAGTTTTATTCATCTATGTCAAGAATTTAATGATTTATTTTGTTAGACATGATGATTTAAAGGGTTTTGACCCAAGTCTATTTCAACATACCATAGATTTAGTTGATAATGTCAAACCTATTAGGAAAAACCAAAGGCTAGTTAATCCCAAGATTGAGCCATTAACAAGAAAAGAACTATCCAAATTGATTAAGACTAATATCATTTTCCATATCAAGTATTCCTCTTGGGTAGCTAACCTTGTCCCTCTTAGGAAGAAGAGTGGAGAAATTAGACTATGTGTAGACTTTAGGGATCTTAACCAAGCCTCCCTTAAGAATAACCACCCTCTCCCTTACATGGAACAAATATTTTCTAAGGTTAGTGGTTTAGATAGGTTTTCATTCCTTGTTAGATTCTTAGGTTACAATCTAGTGTTATTCAAAGAGTTTGACACATATAACACTACATTCACAACAAAGTGGGGCACCTATGCCTATAGTAAAATGCCTTTTTTACTAACAAATGTAGGTGCCACATTTAAAATGGAAATGGGGATGGCCTTCAAGAACATGATTGAAAAGTTTTTGATGGTTTACCTTGATGATATCATAGTGTTTTCAAATAATGTAGTAGATCATTTTGGCCATCTTAGACAAGTATTCATCAAATATATAGAGTATGGAGTATCCCTAAATCCAAACAAGTGCATCTTTTCCACCAATCAAGGGAATTTTTTGGGATACATTGTATTCAAGGATGGTCTAACCATTGATCTAGAAAGAACAAAAGAAATGCTTTCTCTCTCTCTTCCTAGCCACAAGAAAGGGCTACAAAGTTTTCTTGGTAGAATAAATTTTGTGAGGAGATTCATTCCTAATTTAGCTACCACGGTGAAACCTCTTATAGCTATACTCAAAAATAATATGTTATTTTCATGGACCAAGGAAGGGAAAGAAATTTTTGAAGAGATCAAGGTAGCCATAGCCTTAGCCCCTACTCTCATCAATCCAAATTTTCAGAAACATTTCATTTTTTACACCTTAGGAGGTGAGTCAAGTATCTCCGTTATTTTGACTTAATCAAATGACAAGAATGAAGAGCAGCCCATAGCCTTCTTTAGTGAAGTGCTTAAATAATATGAAGACAAGTAAAATTATGTGGAGAAGCAATCCATTGTAGTTATAAGAGCTTTAAAGAAGTTCAGACATCTTCTGTCTCACAATAAAATCCATTTGTTAGTAACCCATGCAAGTGTGAAGGACTCCTTTTGAGAAAAGAGCTAATTAGATCACCAAGGTGATGTAATATAATGTGGACATCTAGATCACCAATTTGGTAAGAGGGAAGGGACTATGCAAGAAAATGGTGTCATCTCAGGAATCTGATGAAAAAGTTGCTTTGGTATTAACAAAACAACAAGGAGTAAGAGATGAGAATCCAAGCAGTTGGATAGATGACATGATGACCTTATTAGGAAATGGATATCCTCATCGATTTGATAGGGATAAAAGAAGATAGTTCAAATTATAGTCCATTCCTTATGCCATTTTTTATGTTGTTCTTTTCAAAAAGGACTTTAATGGAACTTTGTTAATATTTTTTGATATAAATTAGGTAGATAGAATGATTAAGGGACTTTGTGATGGTCCTAATGGTGGCCACTTTTTAACAAGAACCACTACCATGAAGATAATGAGGGTAGGATATTATTGGCCATCCTTGTTCAATTATTTCCTTAGGTATATCATAAAATGTGAAAAATGTGCTTTCTTTTTAGGTAAGCAAAGGATTGTAGCACTTCCACTTCATCCTATTCAAGTTGATCAGCCCTTTTCTTAGTGGGGATTATATTTCATAGGTCTCATTAATCCTCCTTATATCTTTTTTCATAAATGGATTCTCACTACTATAGATTACTTTACCAGGTGGATAGAGGCAATTGCATTAAAAGATGCTACTAAGAATTTAGTTGTTGAATTCTTAGGTGGACTTGTTATAAGGTTTGGTGGCCCTTCTACCATAATTTTAGACAAAGAAAATTATTTGTAGGAGCTCAAATTTGGGCATGGGTAGTAGATCATGGTATACTCTTGAGCACTTCTTCCAATTACTACCCCCAAGGTAATGGCTTGGTTGAGTCCTCCAATAGGAATTTGATCAAAATCATTAAGAGGACTATTGAAGATAATCAAAGGTGTTGGCACTGAAAATTGAGAACTACCCTTTGGGTTGATAGAATAACACCTAAAAGGGCTATTAGAAACTTACCTTTCATGTTAGTGTATGGCAGGGAAGTAAGGCTTCCTATCTCTTTGGAATTTCCATCCCTAAAATTAGCCCATCAATTGGAACTAATTGAAATTGATGATATGTCTGTAAGACTAGAAAAGTTGATGGAGCTAAAGGAAAAAATAAATTAGGCCATGTTGACCATGGAAGCACACCAACAACAGATGAAGAAGAGGTTTGATAAGAAGGCTAAGTTCAAAATTTTCAAAGAAGGTGACCTTGTGTTAATGTGGGATGTAGACATCGCAAAACTAGGGAGGCACTCAAAATTTGATGCACTATGAAGTGGTCCATATGTGATTATCAGTTGCAAGTAGGCTAATGCTTTCTAGATAAGCAGGCCTAATAATGAAATATTGCCTATTCCAGTCAATGAAATATACCTCAAGCCTTATTTATAATAGAAATGAATTTTTCATGTATATAGTTAGTTAGTTTGCTTCCTGTTCTTTCTTGTTTTCCAAGAAGTGCACGAGAACATGTTTTGTTGTAGAGGATTGTGTTTTCTATTTAACAAATTTCAAAAAGAAATTTTGAGGCTTTTCTAGATGGATTTTAGTGATTTCTATGACTCTATTTCCCAATGGATGTGCAAGCTATTGGTCCATATGTAGTAGGCTTGCATCCCCTCTAAGTGCCAAAATTATTATCCATATTTGCCCTCCTACCAAAGTTTGATTTTTGCCTGTCAAGTATGTTCAACGGTCATATTTTTTCAAATATTCAAATGATCAAATTTGATTATATAAGGATTTATTTAAAACCTTGGTCTTATTTATTTTATCCTAACTCTTCAAGCCTTTTCATGTTATCCTTCTAAGATTTTAGGCTACAACCCCATGACTACCCTTCATCACTTGGTCACATGCATTTATGACTTAACTACTAGCTTCATCATGAAGGTGTGAAATGGTTAAAGTTTGTTGTGATTATTATTTCATAGTATTTTATACCTGTATTCAGTTTCTAGTGGTGACCTTGTGAAAAACCTTATCTCTAGTGTTCGCATGGTCACATGAGTTAGTAAATAACTCAAGGTTAGAGTAGCAACCACGTGAATGATCAAAGAGCGCAACTAGTTTCATGGTCACATGGTTGTAGAGGGTTAAGATTTGATTGGAGTTAAAGTCATGACAATCCAATTGAATCATATGTAGTCAGGTTCGCATTAGTCGCATGATCAGGAACATTTTATATTAAGTCATCTTTTGTGTTGTGATGCTATGAAGGGGCTAAACTCATGAGGTCACAAGGTCACATTGGTTAAAGGAATAATGTGATGCTAGGGTGGGACTCAATGATTGGCAGTTACTTTGATAGTTAATAAAGCTAAAGGTGGTGAAGTTGTGAATGGAGAGAAGCATGTGTCAACATAAAATTTTGAAAGATTGGCAACGTGGTGAAATGATTAGATTGTGTTGGACCATGTGGTACACATTAATAGGTTGACTCCAATTGACCAATGACCTGGTTGACTTGGCATACCAATAATAGAAGAAACAACTCTTTGATGGAAGATCTAGTCTTTTTTATCTCCTTCAATGACTTTTCATCATTTCCCAGGTCTAATAAATGCAAAAGAGCACTCCATCCCCACCTATTGATCCATCTATTTAGTCAGAAGATAATGACTATCCTTCTTGACCTCTCAGAGTTTTGTTTAGTGGACAAGTAAATTTCCAATGCCTTGATTTGTATCCTAATTAGATATTTTTCAAATTTGTAGTAGTGGTTGAGTGTAGTGGTTTTGGAGTAACTCTTAGGTAGAAGTATCCTAGTTACGCTTGAACTATAAAAGAAAAGTTACAATTCTTTGTAAGGGTCGACTCTTCTTTGTTTCTCTGATATTGCTCTGCAAGTTCATTGTAAATTTCCTTTGTCTTTGGACCTAATGACATTATGCCTTATCTCTTTCAATCATTGATGCATTGTGCAAAATTTATTTGCCTCTCTTCAATTTTTTGTAGCTATCTACACTCTACATGATTGTATCTTTTTTGACCTATAAATGATATAAAGTAAAACTCTCTTCTTCCTTCTGTTATTCATTTTGGTTGTTTGATCTGCATGTGATTGTTGGTTTTAGACAAGTTTGAATTTGTATATCTTTGATGTCATAACAGTTCAAGTATGCATGTATAGGCAGAGATTGGTTTGAACACTCTATTTTGGTGGATCACCTCATTAGGATAGATTAGGTTAATGATTCTATTCATACCTTCTTCCCTTTCTCCCTTCAAGAGTAGTTAGGTGCAATCCTGATAGTAAAGGAAGTCGACTTTCTCTAGAGACTCAACCTCACAATGCAAATCCCACAACTTTGAGGTTGTTTCCATGTTTCACAAGGTTTTCCTTAAGTAATAACTTTGGACAAGGGTGCAAGCTTTTGTGACAACAATTTTCAAACTAGCTTTTACTTCATCCTCAACCCTAGAGGCATGGCTTTTCAAGATAAGACCCTTCTTTCACCCTTCAACATTATTGATCCTCATCAATCTCTTAGAGTTGTGACCTTCATAGTCATGTGAGTGCTCAAGGTGGGTGCAAGAAATTAAGTCCCACTTTTTGGGAAAAAGTGAAAGTGTCTTTCCTATTTTCTAAATTTCCTATCACTTGATGCCCAAATTTGAGGCACATAAAGATTGAATCATAGAAAAATTCACTAATAGAAAATGTTTCTTAGAGTCTAGTTTTAAAATATGTAATTTATTAAAATATCCACATGGTACAAATTATACTTTGGTAGGCATGTTCAAAAACTACTTTTTCAAAATGCATTTTTCAAAATCATACTACACATGTATGACCACCCTTTTTTGGAGGAAAAAATGACTTTTTATTATTCCTTTTGGGGAAACATACCTAACACACCAAAGATAGATGAGAATAATTTTTCTTATTTTTGTATTCAATATTTTTTAAAAATAAATTTGACCATAAAGTGGATTTTGAAAACCTCTATTGTACAACCACCATAATTTGATGAAAACTTCAGCCTTTTTTTCAATTTTTATTTTATATTAAAGTAAATTCTATGTATATTGATGACATATAATTCATTTTTCAAAACAATAGTCAAAAGAGGTTATTAAAATGTTAGTTAACGATAAATTTTGAGATTTAGGTGCCAACTTGGCTTAATACATATTGTAAAAATACTAAAATAAGAGATATCATCATAAAAAAAAAAAAAAAAAAATTGAATCTAGATAAAGAGTACTATAAAGGGTTTTTGTTTCATCAAAAAAATCATAAGTAAAGTCCTCCAAAAAGTTACGGCAAGGAAAAAATTTCACATTCTTATACCTTAGCCAAATTTTCATTGGCACAAGCATAGGCTTAGTCCTACCAAGCCTATCCCAAGACAAAACCAAATACAACCCCTGGTATGTGAAATTTGAATTCTAAGAAATGGGTACACATTTCTAAAAGTACATAAAAATGAGTTTGTAGGTGCTAAAAATTAAGAGGGTTCCTATTTTTGAATTTACAATTAAACACCAGAGACTAAAGTGAGTGCTCATTTTTTAAAAATTGAGTAACCATTTCTTATGAGAAAGTTTTTTCCTCAAGGACTTATGCAGTCTTGGTACTCAACTTCTTGCAATTACCCTCAAAAAAATATCCATGTAGATTGCACATCAAATCCAATCCATTCAAAAAAGACTCATCAATCATTCTCATGTAGAAACTTTCTACTTCCTTCTCATATGGTTCTTTCCTTGAATGGAAAAAAGGATGACTTGTCTCAAGATTTATAGAATTTGTGTCTTGCTTTCAAGAATATATAATTAAAAATATAGCACAAATTAGATAAAATGATTGTAATACTTCTATCCTAATATAATTTCTATTCTCATAATGCTTACAAGAAAAATCTATGAAAATACATAGTCAAAATTTTGAAATGTATTATAAATGAGACAAATTACATTGCTAAATGAACATATGAGAAGAATAATGTTTCATTTTTAGAAATTCCAAAGAGTATAATTTTTTAGGTGCATAAAAAAATTAATTAGAAAATCCAAAAACTAAGGGATAATAATTATGTCAAAAAAAAAAAAAACAATTTTGGGAGCAAAGCCCCCATAGAAAGCTTGTTAGCTTAAAGTTAAGAATATTCTAAATGTCATAGGATTAAGGTGAATAAAATTATGCTAGTGTAAGCTTTGTAGATTTTTTAGAAAATTAAATATTTCAATTTTTTTATGGAATGTATGCAACTAAAGACCTTTATAAAAGAGGCGTTATGTCATTGTTTAATTATGAAGGAACAATGTGTAATCTGGTGTATTATTTTTTCATTTTAACCTTTTATATATTTATTTTTATTTCAATGTAGAATTGATTCAATCCATCTACATTATCTAGTGACACTGAATGTGATTTGTGAAGAAGTTTGTCTAAAGAAGAGAAATGATTATTTTGTAATTCATCTCATATCACAAAAACTATGAAGCAAAATGAATGAAAAAGGAATGGCTAAGGAAGAATTTATTGATCACTACTAGAGGGTAGAAGTTCCTTATTCAAAAAGTTTCAAGTGAATTACCACTACTGAAAGATTTAGGAGATGACATCTAAGAAAGATTAAAAATAAACTCCAAAAGAGAAATATTCATTCTAATACTAAAAAAAAAATTGTTTATAAAGAAAGAAAAAGGATTGGAAAATTGATCATAGTACATTGCGGACATCAAAAAGGGATAAAAGAGGATAAAAGTATAGAGAAAATTAATTTAAATGTTGTAGGATTGGTGGCAAAAATTTATGGGGATTAAAAATATTTAATTTCTCTGATCCCATTGGTATAAAAAACAAAATAACAAAATATTAAGGTTTAAATATTATATAGGTCTTAGGATTAGGTAAATTATATTATTATTTTATTGGTATCTTTATAAGAAAATTAAAACAAAAATAAATATTTTAAAGTTATTCTAGTTAAGATTACATGTTTACTAGTCTATTTCTATGTATCTAAATGATATCTATAAAAGAAAAATTATATAAGTGTTTTGAATTACATCGATTACTATAGAGTTTGGTACTTTTTTTTTTTGCTAAATTTTTGTGTGTTTGTATTATTTCAATATGGTATTGGTCTAGTCAATGTACCTCTTCATTAAGTCAATGAGAGGTTGTCATCGTGTATAGATATGATTAAGTAAAACCCACTTAAATAAGATGTATTACTGTAACAGTTTGCTATATATTATTGATATGGTTTACGAATAATTTTATCCATTGTCATGGTGATTCACTCATTGCTCAAAGGTATCAAATATTGAGTCCACTTATCAACTTGAGATTGGAACCATTTTAGTTTGTATTTTTAGTTTCTTTGATGATATTTTTAAGATGATAACTTATGTGACCTAAGAAGAAAGAGTCAAATAATTTCTTGTAGTTGAGCAAGGGATTTTTAAAATATTGAACTAGAAAGTATAAATATTTGTACAAGTGTGTATAAGTATTGATTGTGTAAAATAGAAGGTTATATAACCTAGCTAAAAAAGTAAACACAAATTCATTTAAACTAAACTTAAAAAATGTTAATAGGTTTTTGTTGAGAAAAGAAAAGGGTTTTGTGATGTAGGAAAAAGTTTTTTATTTAAATTGATAAGTAAGAAATATTTTTTATAACATGTCAAATTGTGATTTTTAGCAAGATTAAACTATTTAGTTTTTATTATTGTAACTTATTGAACCATGTTTCTTGAGCAGTGAGTTACATGAACCCATATGTTTTGATAATGAATAGAACATTTAGAACATATTGCATCTAAGTGATGCTTATAGAAGTGAAGAACCACAAATACTTGGAGATACTTCATCCAAGAACTACTATTGACCAATGATTTTGAGGTTTAAGTATGAAGAAATTATATGGAAAAAATATAAGTTTTAAGTGAAATTAATTAGTTAATATGATTTTTATTAAAGGAGGCATGAAAAAGGTCCTAAACTTGAAGAACAATAAGAACAGAGAACTTTTCTACTTTGGGTCATTACATCAAAGTAGCAAAAAATACCATTCACTAACACAAACTATTAGAGAACCTCCACAAACCAAAACTTAATAAAAATATAGAGTTTAAGTACTATTAATACTAGAGTCTAACTTATTAGCTGAAGCCTGGTTGATAATCATAGGAGATAATTGTGTCTTAGAGTACTAGGGATTAACATAAGTCAGTTTAAACATAACAGTATTTAAATTGTGTCCTAAAATTATAAGCAAGAGCACAATAGGCCATAAAAGAACTATAGTAAATGTACTGATCATCAAAACAAATAAAAAGGAAAGCTAAGGCCTTGAAAAGCCAGGTTCATTTCCTACCCACATGAAATACAAACCCTATTTTTTTTAGAAAACATAACATAGTTATTTTTGTGTGCAACATAAAATATCAAGTTATATTTAGTATCTTATATATCCCTTTGGTAGAAAGATAGTTAAGATTTATATCTAGAAGTTTTGTATTTTTTTGTAATTTTATGATGAGTATTCTTTTTATTATGAATTATTGAACTGACTACATCTTGAAATTTTGGTACCTGTTCATGTGCTGAGCATAACTTGCATCAAAATAATTGAAAATGAAAACTTTTTTTAAAGTATATAGAATCAAGTGTAGAATAGTAATATATAATTTATTTTGAATTTGGATAAGTATATAAAAACTTATTTTAAAAATGGTAGACATATGTCTGTGAGGAATGTCAAGGCATTACAAAAAGTAATTAAAGTTTACAATATTAATATTGTCCAAAAAAGAAAAATTTATATGGTTAGAAAGCTAGGAAGATGTGTAAGATTATGGTGGAAATTTTAGAGATACCCACTTCACCATTAGAAAACTTGATGAAGGAAAAGACAAGAATTCATCTTAGAAGATGAAAAAATGTCTAAAGGAAAAAAAAAAATGGAGGAAAAATAGTCTGCAAGCCTTTGGGTTATTTCCTTATGCTATCACCAAGCCATAAACCAATCAGGTTTCTAGGATTCAAATAACCTAATCAGGTCATCGAGTTTTGAAGAACTAAAAGTAGGCTTTACTCCAAAGGCCATAACTTTCACATATGAATTTTGATTGACTCCATTCAAAATGCATTGGAAAGATATTGAAGAGATCTACAACTTGATGTAGATAAATCAATTCTATTTCATAAACATTTTATTTTCCATCAATTTTAATTAAGCATAATCTAAAATAGTTCATCATTGTTTTCCAAATGTATAATCAATAGGTAAACATGAATGCTAAACATAGTTTTAATTCTCTCTCTCAAAAACATACACAATCATTCACTAACTAAATAAATCCTAAGATATATATCTTACTTTTCCTAACCACTCACATTCTATAACTAAATAATTACCCCTCTCTCTCTAACTTGTTACTCTTATGCATTATCTCTCACCAAGTAATCCCTAACCCCCTCTCTCTCACTAAACCCTAAACTCTCTCTCTCTCTCTCTCTCTCTCTCTATATATATATATATATATATATATATTATCACCCCCATCTCTCTCTCTCCATGCTATCCCATTCTCTCACCCACATCTCTCTCTATGATATCTGATTCTCTCCATATTTCTCTCTCTCTCTCTCTCTCTCTCTCTCTCTCTCTCTCTCTCTCTCTCCATCATATCCCCTAATCTCTCTCTCCTATGTCCCTCTCTCTCTCCATCATTTCTTCTCTCTAGCTCTCTCTCTATATATCATATTCCCTAATCTATGTCTCATATGTCCCTCTCTCCATCACTTAATCTCACTCTCACTCTCTCCATCTCTCTCTCACTCTCTCTCTCTCTCTCTCTACATGAAGTTCCCATTTCAAGAATCAAAGGTTAGGGAGAGAGAGAGAGAGAGAGAGAGAGAGAGAGAGAGAGAGAGAGAGAGAAAGAGAGAGAGAGAGAGAGAGAGAGAGAGAGAGAGAGAGAGAGAGAGAGAGAGAATGGGTTAGGGATTAGAGGTCACAAAGAGAGGGAGAGGGGGAGAGAGAGAATAGGGGATAGGAAGAAAGAGAGGGGATATGATAAGAGTGTGTGTGTGTGTGTGTGTGTGTGTGTGTGTGTGTGTGTGTGTGTGTGTGTGTGTGTGTGTGTGTGAGAGAGAGAGAGAGAGAGAGAGAGAGAGGATGGAGAGAGTGTAAGGGGACTGTACATGGATAGAAAGAGTGAGAAATATGGAGAGAATGGGTTGGGGGAGAGGGAGAGAGAGAGGGGTGAGATAGGATGGGCAGAGTAAGAAATATGGAGAGAGAGGGGGGGGGGGATGGGATGGGATGGAGAGAGTAAGACAAGCAAGGGAGTGTGTGTGTGTGTGTGTGTGTGTGTGTGTGTGTGTGTGTGTGTGTGTGAAAGAGAGAGAGAGAGAGCAATTGGTGTGAGAATAAGAGAAGCTAAGACTTAGTAAGAGAGAGATTAGAAGTTAGTGAGTGAATGAGTGAGTGATTTTTTTGTGAGAAATGGATAGAGGGAGTGAGAGAGATGATAAAAATATTTTAAAAACTGTCATAATACTCCTACCTACCTATTCACCCCATGTTTGGAGAGTAATGACTACTTTTTTTAGACCATGATTGATTATAATGGATGGCAAAGAAATTATTAATTTTCTACTATTATTTTATTTGTGTAATTTTTTAGATCTCTTCAATATCTTTCTAATGCATATTGAATGGAGTCAATTGGAATCCAGATGTGAAAGTTATGGCTTCTGGAGTGGAGCCTATTTTTATTTCTTCAAAACTTGATTGGATTTTTTTTTTTTTAATGTATTTTTGCTAGGCTTGGTAACCAAGCCTAGCCACTTTTTGAAATTTCATATAGCTCAATCAAGTTTTAAAAAATCAGATCAGGTTATTGAAAATTTCACTCTTTTTTTTTTTTGGTGGGGGGGGGGGGGGGGGGGTGGGGGGTGTTCCACTTTTTTGTACACCATCTTGGTGCAATTAGCCTCATATGAAAGGCCTTCCCATAAGATTAAATCCACCAATCATACATTGAAATGCATTATCATACAATATTTCAAAGACCATGTATGCAAAGCATTAAAATTAGAACTAAATTTATTTAAACTCCCCATCGAGGAGTATTGAATATACATATATTGAGGAATCACCACTTGATAGAATCAAAGATAAATAAATATAATCAAGAGCATCTAGTGATATATAAAACATATCTTTAATCCATGGTAATAAATACCAAGATATTGTTGACCTTATGGTCAAATCATTTGTTTATTACTAACTTAACACTTAGTAGTTGGTTTCATTACTACTAAGAATTATGATTGCTGCCAAGCTTATCATCCCCCTAATAGTATTAACCAAGTTTTTTAGTTGCTACCAAGCTAGAAAAATAGTTTGCAATTAATGTTGAGCTTCAAAGTATCTACCAAGCATCTAAGACAGTTCATAGTGCTTATCAAGTTTTACAATATTTACCAAGCTTCAAAGACAATGCATAGTGTGAACCAAGTGTAGCAATGGCTACCAAGCTCTCTAGCTGAAGTGAAGAAGATATCAATTCCTATCAAGATTATAGTGTTAATAAAGTGAATTCAATGTTGACCGAGCCATGAAATCTTGACTGAGTGAGTTCAATAAATAGAGAGTTTCTCAGTGTTCACCAAGTCATACGGTGTTGACCAAGTTCTATCTACTCAAAGTGATCAATATAGACCAAGTTTCTAAGTTCAACTGAGTCCTAGAGTTTTCCAAGTGTTCATAATGTTTGACGAGTGTCAGAACATCATTGAGTTTTCTTCAAAACCTGAGTTACAGTAGTTGGGCCAACTTTGTGAATTATGATGAATTTGGTATTACAGCTAACTCTAGAAGGTAATTAAATGGATTAATATATATGTGATTTGTTATATCATATCCATAGAAGAATTGTAATATTGTGAAGAAGAAGATGAGAGAAAATTAATGAAGGCTACAAGTAGTATAAGGAATTGTAGAGACTTATCTATCACAGCAAGGTGATCATTATAATTCAAGGAATCTTATACAAAAAATAAAATGTGTATATCATAGATCAACCACTAGTTCATCTTAATAGGTGCATCGGTCAAATCCTCTAAAAAAGGTGGACTGAAAAATCTTTTTCTAAATCTCCTAATAGAGTTATATACTTCATTGTATGTTTGTAAAATCCTTTCACAAGCTAGACTAATAGTCCTTATTGCTCCTAACAAGGTAGGTCATCAAAAGTGACCAATTATAAGCCTTAAAAATCCAACTTTATACTATATTACTAAATCTTTTGGGTATCATCCCCAACCTAGTTTTACTTTCTATTTGGAAGGTTTTTGGGTCACCATATCTTGTGTCAAAGTGTTATGAGTATTTATTGCTTTCATTTTTTTGCATGTAACTAGATAAAAATATTAAATGAAGTATTAATTGGTGAAGTAAGTTTAATGTTTTACTGGTTCCTGATTCACCCGTCCCCTAATAGTAACCTAGCCTACCTTATATCTCCAACAATTGGTATCATAGCATTTAGTTCTCAAATCAGAAGTTTGACAGCTTGAGAAAAGATTAGAGGCAATGGAGGTATACATGCTAGAAAAGGCTATTGAGAATGAGAAGTTAGATCTAGAATTGACCATTGGAAATATTAGAAAAGAAAAGGAACATCTCTCTCAATCCTTGCAAAGAAGGAAGGAACTAGCAGTACAATTGAATGACAATCTCTACATTGATGAAAGAATTGAAGACTTATGTCAAGAGAAAAGTTTAGATGAAGCTGATGCAACAATCAAAGATCTACTTGAGAAGAATATCAATCTTTAAGAAGTCAAAAAGATAAAAAGAGAGCAAGAAATCCAATCAGTCAGAATGTGTGAAGAATTGGAACTAATGGATAAAGTCAAAGAATAAAAGAGATTGCTTACTAAAAAGATAGAAGAAAAATATAATGAAATCTATCAACTATCCTTTTAGCAAGAACATTTTTTTGACCAATTAATTGGTGTAAATGAAGAGCTTATGAATCTAAGATTGGAGAATGAAAGATTGCAAAATGATTTCAGCACAGAAAATAAAACCAATGAGAGGATGATGAAATCTCAAGAAAGCATGAATCAGGTAAATGAGCAAAATTAGTAGAGACACAAAGGTAAAGTTAGATTAGAATACATAGAAGAAGATAAATAATCTTAGAAGGTGCTCAAAAGAACCAAAGAACTAATTGCAACCATTTTGGTAAGATAGGTCTTACATATAATAAGTGTTGGAGCAATGGTAAATCAAAGTTTAGTAGAAAGTACTATGATTGCAACAAGCCAAGACACCGAGAAAGTGAATGCAAAGAGAAGTTTAAACTTGAAGGAAGTGTTTTGATTGCAATAAAAATGGACATAGATCTTCAAAATGAAAAACCAAGAAGTGGAACCTAGTAGAGAAAATTGTCAAGCAATATTTGGTTGGGATTACAACACATGGTGTAGATGTCACTACTATGGTGAGTTTGGACACATTGAAGAAAATTGTGTAAAACATCATATGAGGAAAAGAGACTCTACAAAGAGATGTTTTGTTTGTACAGAATGTGGACATCTTACCAAGAAATTTATGAATAGAGGAAGAGTTAAAGATGAAAAGAAAGCTAAAGCTGACAATATCAAAAGAAAAATGAGGCAACAATGGGTGTAGAAAACTCTAGAGAATATAAGCCAGAGTCCTAAAAATTTTGACACCCAAGTCAATGAGTTGGGTGACTCATCCATTTCAACTTAGTCATCCACGGAGATTACTAGAACTAAGATTTAGAAAGATACATCCCTTACTAGTTTGAGTTAGCAAGCAGGATGATCCAATCAGCATTTAAGATGATCAAGGATCACCAAGAAATGATGGAAACAGGAGACCTTACTAAGAAAGGTTGGGTCACAAGACCTTACCAAGCAAGGTTGGGATGCACTAGAGTCTTGGAAGCATATTTCAAGTTGGTGATTCTACCGAGTACCAAGTTTAGACTGAGTGATGTAGACTTTACTAAGTTAAAGGTGTCTTCCAAGAATTTAAGACCAAACTGAGTGGAGGATAGTCTATCACCAAGCAAACATGTGTACAGAGCATTAATGGCAATAGTGAAGGCTGAATTTCTATAAAAGAAACTCGAGAGTATTTTTTTGACCACAAATTTTTAAAGCATAGAGAAAAGAGAAATTTTAAATCCCCCAAGAATTCAAGTACTTATTTTTTAAGATTTTCCCATGTTCAAAACCCTATCGAGTGATGGCATCTTCAAGTAGCAAAATAAAGAAAGGTTCTGAAATGTTGGTTCATGGAGAGGATTGTAAAGCTCCTAGATTTAAATTAGCACCAGCAATTACAAAGGTACTTGACCCTACTAGAGCACAATCTCATATTCCACTGAAGGTACTCCTCACAAATGACATTAGTTCATGTTTCCATTGTTCAATTCAAGAGCTCAGAATCCTAGAAATGAACCAAGCATTCAGTGAGCTATGTGTAGATGGTGTTTTAAAACTTGGTCAAGGAGTTAACGTGAAGAGGTTTAAACAATTAATACCCAAAATTAATAAATAGGATAATAAAACTTAATGTTAAGATGAGAGAACACCTTTATGGTTATCCAATGTCCCATGAGATATAGTATGAAGGTGTGGTGTTTGTATAGTTACCCATCTTCTATGGAAGTTAGTACAAGGGAACAACATGAGGCCTCCTATTGGAGTTGTGCCATGCTAGGTAAGTGGCCTTCCAAGGGATTTAAGATATACCATATATATCTTGGAATATTTGACGCCAAGAGAGTTTCACTCTACTAGGTCCCTACATATCTATTTTATAGATTGTTTAACTAGTAACCCGATATATTGCATTACCTTCATGATCATAGAGTTATTAAGATCATGTATTAATTGGCATGTGTATAAAAATCAAAATATTTTTTTATGTTTGTAATGTCAAGCCGCAATCTCCATAAGTATAGTGGTTCTAAGGCTAATGGTATCACATGGTTGGGAAGCATAGCTACCTATACCACTATTGGGGATATGTGTACAAAGATTATCTTCTTCCGATTTGGGGGCTAGAGCTTGATGTTCACTTAGTACTTTTTTGTATCCAAATTATTTCACTTGTGATTTCTTCTTTTCCTTTCATGATTTTGATATCATGTTATGCATTGATGTACCTTGTGGTTTACTTGATGCATCCCTTTATCATCATGTTTTATTTTACTTGTTTACCTTGATGTTCCCTCATATATCTTGAGGTATGTTATCTTATGGGTTATGTAGTCCTTAATGTACCTATATGTTAGAAATATAAGGTAGGCTAGTTTATTTAGAGGGGAGGGGTGAATCAAGAAGCAATAAATCAGTAAACTTACTTCACCAATTAATCCTTCATTTAATATTTTGATCTAGTTTCATGCATGAAAGAATGAAAGAAATAAAAATTCATAACACTTTGACACAAGATATGGTGACCCAAAAACCTTCCAAATAGAAAGTAAAATTGGGGTGGGGATGATCCCAAAATATTTAGTACTATAGTATAAAATTGCCCTATTGGCTTACAATTGGCCACTTCTGATTACCTACCCTTTTAGGATAAATAAGGACTATTAGTTCACCTTGTGAAAGGATTTTACAAACATACAATGAAGTATGCACTCTATTAGGAGATTTAGAAAAATATTTTTAAGTCCACCTTGTTTAGAGGATTTGACTCATGCGCTAGTTAGGATGAACAAGTGGCTGATCTTTGATCTACAAATTTGTTTTGTTGTATGAGATTCCTTGAATTACAATGATCACCTTGCTATGATAGATAAGTTTCAACAATTCCTTATACTACTTGTAGCCTTCACTAATTTTCCCTCATCTACTTCTTCATAATATTACAATTCTTCTATGGATATGATATAATACATTACATGTATATCAATCCATCTAATTACCTTCTAGAGTTAGCTACAATACCAAATTCATCATAATTTACAAAGTTGGCCCAACTGCTATAACTCAAGTTCTGAAGACAACTTGGTGATGTTCTGACACTCGACAAACATTGTCAACACTTGAAAAACTCTGGCACTCAATTTACTTTAGAAGCTTGATCCATATTGATCAATTTGAGTAGCAAGAACTCGGTCAACATTGTATGACTTGGTGAACATTAAGAAACTTGGTAGATACTGAATTCACTTAGTTGAAACTGCACAATTCAATTAACACTGAACTCACTTTGTCAATACTATGAGCTTAGTAGACATTGATAGCTTATTCACTTCAACTAGAGATCTCGATAGCCATTTCTACACTTAGTTTACACTATGCATTTCCTTTGAAGCTTAGTAAACACTGTAGAACTCAAAAAGTATGATAAGATTTCTCAGATGCTTGACAAGGTCAAAAGATAAATTTTTTTTACCACCCTCAGCGCTAGGTCAATTGCTTCATAGGGAATGTTGTTCAGTCTGCTCGAGCTATATATCTTGTGAGAAATCACATGCATTCCAAACTTCAATTCCATGTATCTAACTCTACTTAGATTCATGTCACTTCCATCCCACTCAGCAAGAGTCCGTTTAACTAGTTCAACCTAACCAAGGGTTTTTATGGCCTTTACCTTGTTTAACCTTGGTATCTTAGTAATCTTGTGCATCATTTTCCTTGTGATCTCGATAAGGTGATCCAACCATAGATGCATTTCATGAACTCTACTTAGGATGTATCTAATCCATTTTCCTTGGAAGTCTCTTAGTAGGTGCATGATGTGTTTCAAACCCTTTATCTCCAAATATCCATGCTCAAGTTTTAAAACACCATCCACACATAGCTCACTAAATGCCTAGTCTATTTCTAGGTTTCTGAGATCTTGAATTGGACAATGGAAGAATGACCTAATGTCATGTGTGAGGAGTAATGTTTCACCAAAATACTAGAGAGAAGACATCATCACAACAATTCATACACTAAACCAAGTTCAATTGAAGAAAGGTACAAACAAAGCACCTTATGAATTATGTTATGGTTACAATCCCTTTTTTTATCTTAGAGTATTTGGAAGCAAATGATATTTCTTAAAAGATGTTATGAAAGGAAAGCTTGATGCAAAAATTGATGAAGGAATATTCCTAAGGTACTCAAGAAAAAAGGCATATAGATGTTTGAATCTTACTACTCACAAAGTCATTGAAAGTGCCCATGAAAAGATTGATGAATTTCCAAAAAGAAGTGAAGAACAAAGCAAAAAAGAGCCTGAGGATTACAGAAAGTTTTTCTATTATGAAAAGGAACCTAATACTTTACCTCAAAAGGTTGAAGCCATTTAGCAACCAAGTGTACCAAATAATTCACTAGTAGTTTAGCCTGAGTCACAAATAGTTCAACTTAAGTTGCATCTCCAGATAGTTTAGCTTGAGTTGTAGCCCCAGGAAGTGTAACTCGAGTCACAGTTAGAGGTACCTAAGTTATGGCTAGATCAGCCAAAGGAGCTCAAGAAAAAGGATGGAGATCTTGGAGAACCAAGTGAACCAAGTTCTAAGAAAAGAAAGAAAGATCCAAGACTTGCAAAATATGTCAAAAGGCATTATGCACCTAAACAAATAATTAGAGGAGAGATAGAAGGCATACTAACAAGGAAAAAACTAAAAGGTACATGTTTTCTTAGTGAATTTGAGCTTAGATGTGTAAAAGATGCTTTACAAAATGAAAGTTGCATAGAAGCAATGAATTCAAAATGATTGAGAAAATAGAAAAGAATAAAACCTAGTCTCTTATTCCTAGACCTAAGGATAAGAATGTGATTGGTACAAAATGGATATTCAAAAATAAGTTGAATGAAAAAGAAGAAGTGACAAGAAACAAGGAAAGACTTGTATGCAAAGGTTATGCTAAAGAAGAAGGTATTAATTATGGGAAAATATTTGCCCCTATTGCAAGTCTTGAAGGAGGTAGAATACTTCTAGCATATTCAAAACAAAAAGGATTCAAAGTGTATCAAATGGATGTTACATCAACTTTCTTGAATGGAGTCTTAGAATAAGAAGTCTACATTTTAAATAGCCTAAAGGTTTCATTGATCCAAGCCAAAGAAACATGGTATGTAAAATTCATAAAGTTTTATATGGTTTATAGCAATCTCCTAGAGCATGGTATGAAAGACTACATGGATATCTTATAAAATTTGGTTTTGGAAAGAGAAATGATAATAGAAATTTTTATATCAAGGAAGAGCCAAAGGAAAAGATATTTCTTACAAAAATATTTGTGGTTGATATCATGTTTGGTGGACATGAGATGTTATTTAAATCATTTTCTAAAGCAATGAGGAAAGAATTTAAAATTTCTATGTTTGTATAAATTAAATTCTTTGGGGGTCTACAAGTTCATTAGATGAATGATGGCATATACATCACTCAATCAAAATACATTAGGGAAACATTGAAAGCATTTGGAATGGAAGATTCCAAGCCAGTTGGAACACCTATGTCTACTAGATACAAGCTTTCAAAGAATAATGATCCAAAGGAGGTAAATCAGACTAGTTTTAGATCAATGATTGGGAAATACCAATATGTGGTTCACATTAGACATAATATTGCATTGGAAATTGACATAGTTGCAAATTTTTTGCTAATCCTAAAGAAAATCACATGATGAAAGTCAAAATAATTTCTAGATAAGGAAATGAATATTATGGGTTGTGGTACAAGAAAGGATGAAATCTTGAGTTAAAATCTTTTACTAATGCATATTGGGAAGGAAACATCGATGACAAAAAATGCACTAGTGGAGGAGCATTCTTTCTTGGAAAGAAGCTAGTGTCTTAGACTAGCAATAAGAAAAATTTTATTTCTCAATCCATAGTAGAGGTAGAATATGTTGTTGTAATAGTTAATTGTTCTAACATAATATGGATCAAGCAATTGATGGTAGGAATGAAAGAAGAAATCAAAGAAGTAGTGGTTATCTATAGTGATAACACAAGTGCAATCAATATATCCAAAAATGTAGTGGTCCACACAAAGACAAAACACATTACAATCAAATATCATTTCCTAAGGGAATTGGTTCAAGACAAAGAGGTGAGATTGGAATATGTGAACACCAAGGAGCAAATGGTAGATAGATTTACCAAATCTTTACCTAAGGATGCATTTATGTATCTAAGTGTTAAACTAGGGGTTATTCCCCTATATGATGCTCACTAAAGAAAAAGATTGTGTGGCATCAATAAAGCTCCACTGAAGATCAAGCAAGTTGATGTAGTGAAATAAAGAGCATAATGCATATGAATCACTACAAAAGGTGTTGGGTGATGCGACGTTCTCTCCTGCCCATAGGTGGTTAATTATGTGGTGTTCCATGTTCACTAACAGTCATGACTTTTGGTGCAACGGTAAATGGGCCTTACAAGTGGTATCAGAGCTATAGTTTTATTATTGTAACCCTAGATTGAATCCATGGGAATGCATGAGAGGATAAAAGAAAGTGCAAGATATATGAATGATTTATTGCAGATCTAAGGGATTTGAATTTGCTGTTATGATGGGATGTTAAAATATTTTGGGCATGTGAAATTGTTGGACAAAAAGATTTTTCGGATGTTTCATTTAAAATGAGGGTTTTGGGGGGTAGCTTGCATAAATGACCTCTTGGTTAAAAATAGACCTCACCATTGGATCCGGGTCGACATTTCCATAAATTTTGATATATAATATACCCTAGTTTGGCCATGTTCAGAAGAAATGAAAGAGTTTTTTTGGTTTCAGCCCATGATGGCCGTCAAATTTAATCCCTTCAGAATTTTCCTCACTGAAAAAAAAAAAATGAAAAATCGTACTGAAAATGGTAAAAAGACTATCTTAGTAAAATGGCCATAACTTTCTCTCAGAATATCAGATTTCAGAGTTCTTATAGGCGTTGAAAAGCTAATTCAGAGCACTACAAGATGGTGTAGGTTTGGTTCTATGATTTTGAGATTTTGTCAAGTTTTAAGAGCCCTAAAGTTAGATGTTATTTATTTTGAGCACGAATTAGGGCATAACTTGGGCATACGGAGTCAGATTTTGGACTTCGAGTAGTCAACGAAAAGCTCTTGGAGAGCTCTACAAATTGGTTTAGATTTGGTGTAGGTTTGGCATGATTTATTTGTTGATATATTGATCTGAACAGTTTATAGATATATTTTGACTATGGTAACTTGTGAGTTTATGGCATTGGAGATTTAAGTTTTGATGTCATTGTATACTCAAGTTTGGTCTCATGATGATATGGTTATCAGTGTTTGGTTTGGATATGTATGATGAATTGTTGGATCTACAAGTGGTATCAGAGCCTGGTTTTGGCTTGGTCATGGGTTCAAATCTCCTCGGTGCCTTCCCGACCCACGTAAGCACCTGGTATGCGCGTCGAGGGGGAGATTGTTGGGTGATGCGATGTGCTCTCCTACCCATAAGTGGTTAATTATGTGGTGTTCTATGTTCACTAACAGTCATGGCTTTTGGTGCAACGGTAAATGGGCCCTACAAGAGGTACATTGTAATTTTAGATATTTGCATGCTTTGGCAATTGATATCAAAGTGGGAGATTTTAGTGTCAACATGTATGGAAGAAAAACATGGAAGACTGAAGAAAGTTCAATATCAATGAGATTGAGGGAAAGGCCTAGTGATGGAGTGTACAACTAAAAGGGAGAAATTGATAGAATAACACTAAAAGGAAAGAAGAAGAAAAAAATCCAAGAAAAATCTTAGAGGGAGTTAGTATGGATGAGAATCTGAATGAATATAAGGATATTATCTTATTGCTCTTACTTTATCATTTTAAGTTGACATGTTGTGTTTCCATCAATTCCAACTAGGGAGTTTGTTGTGATTAGTTTTTCAATTGTATATATTATCATTGATGTTTACACAAATGTCAATATTAACTGAGCAATGTAGATTTTGTAGGACTAACCTTTTATATCTCAATATTAACTTAGCGATCAAGTAATGAAGACTTTCCAATATTAACTAAGAAGTTGATTAATGAAAGGATTCCTTCTTGTAGTATTGACTGAGTTTTCAGGCATTGGAGGAGATCAGCATTGACCAAGTGGTCAGGAAATGAAGAATTCATGGTGTCAACTGAGTGTTTAGTCCTAGTATTAACCGTGTAACAACAAAATGAAATTGTCAAATATTTTATTGATTGAGGCCAACTATTTAGTTATTTATTGATATTTTAAAAGGGTACTCAAGATGAAATTTTCCTAGGTTATGATATATAAGAAAGTTCAAGTTGTGAAGATAAAATGTGTAACAAATAGAATGTGAAATAGATGAATATGTGAGCAAAGGCAAGGCAAAGTAGGAAAGTGTGGAAGATAAACTAAAAAGAACATTAGATTAGGAAGGATCTAAAGGTCAAGCCATAATAGAAATTTGAATTTGGAAATATAGTTTCTTTATAAATCAGGTCAAATTGTTGTTGCTTTCTAACTATTATAGTAGTAAAAAAATCTCTTAATAGAATTGACTTAACTGTCATTTTGTAAATCCTTTAACAAGGTGGTATTTCAAGATTGAAGTGTTTGAATACCACTAACTAGGCCACTCCTAATAGGGTGATCTAAATCCTCTAACAAGGTTATACTTAAGAGTATGTTTTGTAACCTTTAATAGGGTTGGCTTCTAATAGGGCTCACTTTAGAAGAGTGAAAATTACTGTGACTAGTTGCAAGGTGTTTTTTCCCAAATTGGGTTTCCACATTAAATTTGGGTAAGTGCACCAAGTTGTGGTGCCAAAAGGGGAGTATAAATGGACACCTTTTTTTTGAAATCAGCAAATTTTGAACTTTAACAAGAATTTAAAGATAGTTACACTCAAAATTTTAAGATATGACAAAAACAAAAGTAGTAGTCCTTTGAATCTAGTTTGTAAACTACTAAAAAAATTTCAAAATAGTTTATTTTTAGGTCTTCAAAAAAGGGGGCCACAGAAAGTGGTACTATTTATTCCCAAAAAACATAACATAGCACAAAGTGTGGCCCCCCTAAAATTTTAACTTTTCTTTTGAATTCTTTAATCGCTCTGGTCAAAAGTTATTTAACACTATGTAGTTTATGCCATATTTTTTGGGTAATTTTATGTGTATTTTCTTTTTATGAATTTTTTAACTAGACACATCCCAAAAATGTGAAATATCTGTGCGCTCCCCCTAGAAATTATTGAAAACTAATCTAAAATCAAAACTTCTTTTTTTCAAAGTGTGTAGAATGGAGTCTAGTTTCTAAAAACCTAAGTTATTGAAAAATTTGATGAATGAGCTAAAATCTACAACCTAATTAGTACATGTTGGTTTTTGACAAGAAATGGACATACATTCAAAAGAAATTATAGATGAAAGGCTTGAAATAGTTCAAATAAAAAATAAATTATATGGTTATATAGCTAACACAGAGACCTACAATGTCATGTAACCTGATCTTATCAATGGTCAACCATGAGGAATCTTAAAGGAGAGCACATAAAAAAAATCAATCATTTTTTGTATGTTTGCAACAAAACATGTCTTAGACCAATTTACAGACTCCAAACCTTTGGGTTGGATCCCCAAGACAAAACCAAGCCTTAGGCTTGGTAGAATGCAAAGATTTGAATAATGCATGCACACTATAGCACATATGTGCTATTTAGAGGTTTTTAGATTTGAGTCTTAATAATGCATGCGCGCTTTAGTGCGCACACACTATTGAGACCTAAATAGTGCATAAAGAGGGAAGAAGAGAGGTAGAGTGAGAGTGAGAGAGAGAGAGAGAGAGATACTTAAAGAGGGGGTATGGGTATGTGTGTGTGTGTGTGTGTGTGTGTGTGTGTGTGTGTGTGTGTGTGTGTGAGAGAGAGAGAGAGAGAGAGAGAGAGAGAGAGAGAGAAGTAGGGGATGGGAAAGGGGGTAGAGAGAGAGTAGGGGGTGGGAGAGAGAGCAAGTGAGAGAGAGTAGGGGTGGTAGAGAGAGTACAGGATGGGAGAGAGAGGAAGTGTGAGAGAGAGTAGGGTAACAAAGAGAGAGTAAAAGATGGGAGAGAGAGATTGAGAGTAGGGGATAGGATAGAGAGCAAGTGTGTGTGTAAGAGAGAGAGAGAGAGAGAGAGAGAGAGAGAGAGAGAGAGAGAGAGAGAGAGTAGGGGTGGCAGAGAGAAAGTACAGGATGGGAGAGAGAGATTGAGAGTAGGGGATGGAAGAGAGAGTAGGTAGTGGGAGAGGGAGCAAGAGAGGGAGAGAGAGAGAGAGAGAGAGAGGGGAGGAGGAGGAGGAGGAGGAGGATGGGAGTGTGTGAGAGAAAGAGAGTAGGGCATGGGAGAGAGTGTGAGAGTGTGAGAGAGAGTAGGGGTGGCAGAGAGAGAAAGTAGGGGATGGGAGAGGGGAGATAGAGTAGGGGATGGGAGAGAGAGGAAGTGAGAGAGAGAGTAGGGGTGGCAGAGAGAGTATGAGATGGGGGAGAGAGAGAGTAGGCAGTGGGAGACAGAGTGGGAGAGGTAGAATGAGAGAGAGAGAGAAGGATGAGAGTGCATGTGAGAGAGAGAGAGTGTGTGTAGGGTATGGGAGAGGGGCATGTGTGTGTGTAAGAGAGAGAGTAGGAGATGAGAGAGGGAAGAGAGAGAGAGTAGGAAGTGGAAGAGGGAGAGAGGGGGATGAGAATGCATGTAAGAGAGAGAGTAGGGCATGAGAGAGTGTGTAAGAGAGAATAGGGGTGGCATAGAGAGAGAGAGTAGAGGATGGGAGAGAGTGAGAGAGGTAGTCGGTGGTGGGAAAGGGAGTGGGAGAGGGAGAGAGGGGGCAATGGGAGTGTGTGCGAGAGGTCTAGAGAGAGAGTGGGAGATGGGAGTGTGTGTCTATAAAAGAGAGAGAGTAGGGGATGGGAGGGAGAGATTAGGTGGTAGGAGAGGGAGTGAGAGAGGGAGAGAGAGAGGGAGGGTGGGAGTGAGTAGGGGATATGAGAAAGAGTAGGAGGTGGCAGAGAGAGTAGGGGATGGGAGAGAGAGAGTGAGAGTAGGGTTTGGGAGAGAGTGTGTGTGTGAGAGAGAGAGAGAGTAGTGGGTGGGAAAGAGAGTAGGGAATGGAAAAGAGAGTGAGAGTAGGGGATGGGAGAGGGAGAGTAGGTAGTGGGAGAGGGAGTGGAAGAGGGAGAGTGTGTGTGTGTGTGTGTGTGTGTGAGAGAGAGAGAGAGAGGAGGATGAGAGTGTGTGAGTGAGAGAGAGAGAGAGAGTAGGCGATGACAGAGGGAAGAGAGAGTAGGAGATGGGAGAGGAGAGGGAGGGAGATGGGAGTGTGTGTGTGAAAGAGAGAGAGTAGGAGATGGGAGAGGGGGGAGAGAGTAGGGGATGGGAGAGAGAAGGAAGTGGGAGAGGGACCGGGAGAGGGAGAGAGAGGGGGGATGGAAATGTGTGTGTGTGTGTGTGTGTGTGTGTGAGAGAGAGAGAGAGAGTAGGGGATGGGAGAGAGTGTGAAAATGTTAGAGAGAAAGTAGGGGGTGGTAGAGAGAGAGTAGAGAGGGAGAGAGTCAGAGAGAGAGAGAGTGTGTGTGTGTGTGTGTGTGAGAGAGAGAGAGAGAGTAGGCAGTGGGAGAGAGAGTGGGAGAGGGAGAGCAAGTGAGAGATTGAGTAGGTGATGGGAGAGGAGAGAGGGGGGGATGGGTGTGTGTGTGAAAGAGAGAGAGACGGGGATGGGAGAGGGGAGAGAGAGAGTAACGGAGAGGGAGTGGGAGAGGGAGAGAGGGGGGATGGGAGTGTGTGTAAGAGAGAGAGTAGGGAATGGGAGAGAGTGTGAGAGTGTAAGAGAGTAGGGGTAGAAGAGAGAGTATGGGATGGGATAGAGAGAGTTAGAGTAGGGGATGGGAGAGAGCGAGTAGGGGATGGGAGAGGGGAGAGAGGGAGAGTAGGTGGTGGGAGAGGGAGTGGGAGATAGAGAGGGGGAATGGGAATGTGTGTAAGAGAGAGAAAGTGTAGGGGATGGGAGAGAGTGCGAGAGTGTGAGAGAGAGTAGGGGGTGGTAGAGAGAGTACAAGATGGGGGAGAGAGAGTGAGAGTAGGGGATGGAAGAGAGTGTGAGAGAGAGTAGGGGATGGGAGAGAGAGTAAGAGTAGGGGATGGGAGAGAGAGTAGAGAGAGGGAGAGAGTGAGAGAGAGAGATAGTAGGATATGGGAGAGGGAGTTGGAGAGGGAGAGAGGGGGGATGGGAGTGTGTGTGAGAGATCTAAAGAGTAAGGGATGGAAGAGGAGATAGAGAGAGGGGGATGGGAGTGTTTGTCTATGAGGGAATAGGGGATGGTAGAGGGGAGAGAGAGAGAGAGAGAGAGAGTAGCCCAAGAGAGAGAGTAGCAGATGGGGGAGAGAGAGTAGGTGGTGGGAGAGGGAGAGGGAGAGGGAGAGGGAGGGGATGGGAGTGTGTTTAAGAGAGAGAGAGAGTAGGGGATGGGAGAGAGTGTGAGAGTGTGAGAGAGTAGGGGGTGGTAGAGAGAGAGAATGGGATGGGAGGGAGAGAGTGAGAGTAGGGGATGGGAGAGACTGTGAGAGAGAGAGAGAGAGAGAATGAGAGTAGGGGATGGGAGAGAGAGAGTAGAGATGGAGAGAGATAGAGAGAGAGTAAGTAGTGGGAGAGGGAGTGGGAGAGGGAGAGAGAGAGGGTATGGGAGTGTGTGTGAGAGATCTAGAGAGTAGGGGATGGGAGAGGAGAGAGGGGGGATGGGAGTGTGTTTCTATGAAAGAGAGAGAGTAGGGGATGGGAGAGGAGAGAGAGAGTAGGTGGTGGGAGAGGGAGAGATAGAGATGGGGGATGGGAGTGTGTGTAAGAGAGAGAGTAGGGGACGGGAGAGAGTGTGAGAGAGAGTAGGGGGTGGCAGAGAGAGAATGGGATGGGAGAGAGAGAGAGAGAGTAAGAGTAGGGGATGGGAGAGATAGTAGGAGGTGGGAGAGGGAGTGGGAGAGAGAGAGAGAGAGAGGAGGAGGAGGAGGAGGAGGAGGAGGATGAGAGTTTGTGAGTGAGAGAGAGAGTAGGGGATGGGAGAGAGAGAGAGAGTAGGCAGTGGGAGAGGGAGTAGGAGAGGGAAAGTGTGTGTGTGTGTGTGTGTGTGAGAGAGAGAGAAAGAGAGAGTAGGGGATGGGAGAGGAGGGAGAGAGAAAGAGAGAGAGTAGGGGATGGGAGAGGAGAGGAGAGAGTAAGAGAGAGTAGGGGATGGGATACTTGAGAGAGAGTGAGAGAGAGTAGTTGATGTGAGAGAGAGAGTAGGTAGTGGGAGAGGGAGTAGGAGAGGGAGAGTGAGAGAGAGAGTAGGGGATGGGAGAGAGAGATAGTAGGCAGTGGTAGAGGGAGAGAGATGGGGGATGGGAGTGTGTGTGTGAGAGAGAGAGAGAGAGTAGGGGATGGGAGAGGAGAGAGGGTGAGAGAGTGTAGGTGATGGGAGAGGGGACAGAGAGAGTAGGGGATGGGAGAGGGGAGAGAGAGTAGGGAGAGAGAGAGAGAGAGAGAGAGTAGGGGATGGGAGAAAGGGAGAGAGAGTAGGGAGATACAAAGATTAGGGGATGGGAGAGGCAAGAGAGAGTGTAGGTAGTGGGGGAGAGAGAGGGGGATGGGAGTGTGTGAGACAGAAAGAGTAGGGGATGGGAGAGGAGAGAGGGTGAGAGAGAGTACGGGATGGGAGAGAGTGAATAGGGGATGGGAGAGAGAGAGTAGGTAATGGGAGAGAGAGAGGGGGGATGGGAGTGTGTGAGATAGAGAGATTAGGGGATGGGAGAGGAGAGTAGGTGAGAGAGAGTAGGTAGTGGGAGAGGGAGAGTGAGAGAGAGTAGGGGATGGGAGAGGAGAGAGAGTGGGGGATGAGAGAGGAGAGAGAGTGAGAGAGAGTAGGGGATGGGAGAGGATAGAGAGTGAGAGAGTAGGGGATGTGAGAGAGAGAGTGAGTGAGTGAGAGTAGGTGATGGGAGAGAGAGAGAGAGAGAGAGAGAGAGAGAGAGTAGGGGATGGGAGAGGAGAGAAAGAGTTAGAGAGTAGGGGATGGGAGAGGAGAGAAAGAATATGGAGAGAGAGAGAGAGAGAGAGAGAGAGAGAGAGAGTAGGGGATTGGGAATGGTGGGATAGGGAGATTTATTTTCACATAGTGCATATGCACTATAGTGTGTACATGCTTTATAGTTTGTATGCACTTTATAGTGTATACACACTATAGTGTGTATGCACTATGTGAAATCACCAAGAAATAGTCATAAAGAAAGTTTGGGTCCCTTTTGATCCATATTCTACATTTTGTCTATTGTTCATTCTATTGCTTTTTGAAGCTAGAAAACACCAAATTCAATCATTGAATATGCTATTTGAAGGCTTTTTGAATATTCTTTCTATAGAAAAGTTAACTTGCAATCCTTTATAAATATTTTTTGTTGATATATAGAGACAAATTTGATTATAATTTGACAAGTTGTTTAATATTTAATGAATTCATTGAAATTTGTATGCTTGAATGAATTATTATTTGGAAGTGGCTAGAAATGTGGCAAGTTGTTTGATATATATTGTATATTCATTGAAATAATTATAATTTTTATATGTATTTGAATGATTTGTAATTTACAAATTGTAAGTAATTCAAATGTTTGAATAATTTGACATATAGAAATCATCATCATGCCAAGGAAGAAACCAAAAACTCAAACAAAGGAAGAGAGGGAGGCAGATTTGGCAATTAAAAGAGATAAAATGAAACTACTACGTGAATAAAAAAAATTGCAAAGAAATAGTGAAGAATTCACTTTCAAAGAGGAACAAGAACCACCAATACAAAGAAACAAAGAGGAAGATTTGGAAAGACAAAGAGAATGAATGAGACTGTTATGTTCAAGAAGACAATTGAATTGTGAAGCTACACCATCTTCCAATATTGGAGTCATATCATCCTCTCATGTTGAAGAGATGATAATATGTAGATCTAACAATGTACACACTTCATCATGTCATGTTGAAGGTACAACATCAGTATATCAAGTAGGTGATATTTCATTTTTTGCATCTTATTGCCAAGGCACATCATCTTTGGTTCAAGGTATGCAAAACACTCAACCTTATGTTGATGTTCAAAATGTTGAGAAAATGGAAGAGATTATAACACCTTCTAGAATTCATTTTAGAAGACCAAAATATTTGATTGATATTGATACTAACATTTTGAAATCAATGCTTGACATGATTAGCAAGCATACTTGTCAAAAAAAAAGTTAATTGTATGTGGAGGTTATTCTTTGAAGAATTAAATATTATAGGTCAATGCCAATTATTTTTTGAAATGATGAAGAATTTAAAATTTAGGCCTGTCATGAAGATTCTTGGGCTAAGAATGATGGATGGTTCAAATGAGAAAAGCATTGTATAGAATCTAATGAGTGCTTATGACAAAGTGGGTTCTAAATAATGCATCAAAGATAGTAATATCACAAGACGAGTACTTACATCAACAATAGTAAGTACCCAAATGAAGAAAGCTTGACTCATGAGAAAGATAAGAAAAATATTGAAAATCAGTAGAGGTACTCTAAGGAGAGTCATGCTAAGGTGTAAGAGATTGGAAGATCCAACAAAAAATGAGTTGTGGACATTTAACAGTAGACTATCAGGAAAGGATAAAGAAATTAGTGAAGCTTTGAAATCATTGATCGAAGGTTTTTGGAAAAATAACACAGGTGTTTCCCCTAATCAAAGAGATGTTGTAAGAAGGTCGAAGATTGGTAGCCAAAATTGCGACCCACATGTGAAACATTTTTTGGACTCAACTCGGACAAAAAAAATTGCAAAATTTATTTGTATGTATCCTCAAATTTGAATAAGTCAAATATTTTTTGAGATGGATAAACCTTTTTATGTGAAGATAAATCAAACACACACAACTTGTTGTTGTAGGATACATACTGAATTTTCTAACCATTTTAATATTTTTAGGCATATATGTGTGTTTTCTCATTCTAAGGTTTTTTTTGAGGATTGTGACATGAATGAGCCACCAAGATCTTCAAGGGAATTCATATCCAAAATTTTATGTGAAATAGGGGATGGCCAACAATTTTACAAGACATCATTCTTGGATGGTACATGCTTATTTTTTGGTTCTTTGCAACTTTTATCAACTTGTGAATGTATGGATAGTACACATGCAATTGGAAATGAAATGGTAGATTATGAAAAATTCAAGATAGTGACATATGCTCTAAAATATGGGAAATATAGTAAAAGATGTGATCTAGTCATTGAAAAGATTCTAGTGTATGAGTTCATGAAGATTTTTTGTTAAAAGATTATTTACGAGTATGCAAGGCATACACATAAAACTCAATGGCTGGATTTGTAATTCAAGTTGTGCAAGGATATGTTTCCACTGGATACCATTTTTTGGGTTGTAGACTTCATAGAGAACTACATACTACAACCACAAAATGAGGTGCAAGTAAAGTATTATACTTCTCAACAAGTTTCCATATTTGTTCACATAACATTCATGCATTCACCTACAAGTACAGAGGATGATAGAAAGATTTTGAGGGAGTACCATTTTTACATCAATGATGATTAATCACATTCTACAAAGTTTATAAATGGTTGTTTTCAACTATTTTATGGAGAGTTGGCTAATAGGGGCATAACATATCGTCAGCACATTATTTGCTCAGATAATTGTGCATCTCAATTCAAGAATGCACGGATGTTCTATTGGTTGAGAAAGATACATAGGTTGTGTAGAATTCAATATATGTGAAATTTCATAGAGGCTGGTCATGGGAAGGGAGAGCACGATGGTGCAAGTGCATGCATCAAAAGAGCCTTAGCTCATGAAGAACTAAAGTACAAAGATGGAGCAATATTAACAGATGCAAAATCAATCGTCCAGTGGTGTAACCCTACAATGAGTCCAAGTAAGGAAGGTGAGTCTACAGTTCATAATTTTTTTTGGTTGATAGATAATACTAACATTGCACCATATGAGGATTGTTGCATGCTAACAAGATCAAGTGAGTTGTACTCTTTTAGAAGCTCTGATGCAAGTTCATGGAGTATCCACACATGAAAAATGGCATGCTATTGTCCATCATGTGCAAAGAAAAATTGGGATGACTGTAAGTCAACTGAATGGGTGGACAAATGTGATATACAAGTTTTGGACCCAATTAACACCTATCATCCCCCACAAGCATTAGAAATGGTAGAGATGGATTCGTCTATTAACTTTGACCACTTGTCTAATCTAGTGCAACTTGGTAATATATATATTTATATATCTTTGTAATTTCAATATGTAACTTTATAACTTTTACCTAAGCATTTTTTGAACTAATGACCACATTTTGTACATTTGTCATTGTGGACCATGTTTTTGTTGTTATTGCACCTGAATACAATGAAGAAGGGATAGATTATTATTTGTGTCATTGTGTCCAAGCCAAAAAAAAAAAATGGATCATTCAGTTATAGATGGTGAAGGTTTAGAGTACCATATCGATGCAATAGCTGTAACTGACACATGGCTTAGACGATATTCTATGAAGAACCCTAATTTGTGGTTATTTGGGGATTAGCAAACAAAGAGAAAGATTCTTCACTATTCAAACCTTGTTGTCACATCAAATGTCCACTTGATAAAATATGGTGGAAAATCACATAAGGAGATTCTTTGGAATGTTCACAAGTTAGACCATGAGGTAATACTTGAGACATTAAAATATAGAGCAAATCTAGTTGGTTCATTACATTGAATAGGGAGAGAGGGGGAGAGAGGGAGAGAGAGAGAGAGAGAGAGAGAGAGTGATCAATTGGATCCAAATACAATGTTGTAACCTCTCCCCCAAGACTATACACAAGACAAGGTGGGTATTGTTATTATGTGTAAGTGATGAGATAAGTTTAAATCACAGATTTTATGTCTTTATTTGTTTAGAATCTAGATACATTATTTGAATTTATATTAGATTCTTTAATAGGACCCATTTTCAAATTAGTCATTTGAATAAGTGAAAATTTAGAATTTGTTGTTTAGATCAAAATATAATGAAAGAACATGAAAATTGTTAGAATGTGAATGCTTTGTGATGTAAATTCATGATTGTGTGCATATAACTAGAAACTTGAAATTGGCAAAAGTAAGGACATAATGGAAGAAGTTTTCAAGACTCATCAAGCCATTCAATAAGCCACTTGATCATTGCTAGAAGCTGAAACAAATAATTCTTTGCATTTGGAACATTTTTACCAATAATGATATTATGACTAACATGCTTTTATCTTTTATTTGTTTTGTCATCTATAATTATTTCAGATAAACTCCAAAAAAAAATTATTTTCAAATCATAAACTTATAAAACCCATCTTATAATGCTAGATTGAATAAATTGATGTGTTATCATCTAAGATATATATAAATGTATGAGAAGTTTAAATTAGCTAAATCTATTGGGATAAGTGGTATTGTAATGGATAGTTTTAAGATTCATTTGAAGAATATAAAGGGGCATCAGTGATGCAAGTCATTAGACAAAACAATATCTTCACTGGAAATGGAATTAGGAGTAGCAAGAGTTGCGAGTGGAATGAAGATGAATGGAGTGGAGAAAGAAAATAAATCTTTTGCCAAAAAAGCATTTGTTGTGGTGGAAATTAACACTACTTTTAGTAGTATAAAATGACATGATTCTATCCAATACACTTGGATGCCACAAGGTTAACAACTATACTCAATTAAAACACTTGTAAAAATTGTAAGTTTTTTAATTTGAATATTACTATTTCTTTTTTGAAGCCCACAAATAAAATGGAAAATGGGAAATGAGAATGGCAAGGGCAAAGCTAAAGAAGTTGGAGGAGGAGAAGGGGATAGTGATAAGGTTTGTGATTGAGCACAGTGCTACACCAAGTGGCATTTTGGATCATGCAATTGAAGAAGAAGATGTAGAGAATAATGACTTCCTTAGACTTAAACATGTTGAAGGCTACCATTAGCTCTCAACAAAGACCAAGATCAACATCTCTATAGCACCCACTAAATGGGATGTTGATTTCTATGTTAAAGTTGATGATGATGTGCATGTCAATCTAGGTACATTATCATGATTCATGGTCTCATCTAAATAGTATATTTTATGTTATAATTTTTTTAGGTAGTTCATGTGTTTTTTTTTTGAGTAGGACTTATTTGTTGTTTTCATTTGAGATGGGTAATTGTACATAAAAAGCTAGTGCCATTTTATATGTTGTTTAAAGTTGATATCTATCTTTAAAATATAACATTTTTTACATTTGTGTAATATTTTAATCCAAAGATAATTGAGAATTCACCTACCAGGATTTCTAGGCCTAAGTTAGGGATATTGATTTGAAGGTGTTGGGGCCTTGAAATTTCATTAATCCTAGTGGTTTAGTGCTAGAAATGTTGAATTAGGTCTAAGTTTGAAGTCTTGAAACCTTTCACTTGTTTTTCCTTAATTGGCCTAGTTGAGGGCAAGTGTCCCTAAAGCCATATTTTGATCCAAGTTTGCCAAGAGCCCTAGGAAAAGGGAAGGACCTTAGGAGAGTGGAGTCCACTTGGATAAGTAAAGGTCATCATTTGGAAAAGGTTGGTAACCAAGACATCATCTTGAAGTGGGTCTGGGAACCCTTAGAGGTTTAAGAACCAAGTGGCAAAAGTAGGTTTTGTGCTCTGCATCAATAAGGGTCATTAGACCTACGTGTGATAGATAAGGTGTAGGAAGTCACAATGTATTTGGAAGAGTCACTAATTGGCCTAAAATTCAAGACATACCTTACCATATGTCAATGAGCAACTTATGGGATAAGTCTCTAGCTTAAGGAAGGGTCCCTAGCATGGAATTGCTAAGGGATAGCCTATTTAACAAATTGGAAGTGTTAGAAAGTATTTTGCATGTAGTAGAAGTTTGAATTATATAGGTGGGGATAGAAAAGATTAAAAAACATATTTTTCATCTTAAATAACAAAGTATATTGAGATCTAACTTTCTTTAAAAGGGTTAAAAGGTAGATTGAAGATCATCATCAATATTATTTTTGTTTAACATAACCTTTCAATATGTTGCTCTTGATTTTTACTTGGTAAGAATTAAGTATAAATCTACAAAAAAATCCATTTGCATTGTGTCTCATGTCTCTTAGAGGTGCAGGAGCACTCTCACATGGAATGATGAAATAAGGGTGTTTGGGCCTCTTAGGTTCACCTTTAACCCTTTTGTGTGGCCCATTAGCACTTTGAGTATATTATGAACTCATTGCTCAATGATGTCACAAGGGCACAATTTATGTAATTTGGATGCATATACTTATAATATATGGTCTAGTAGTTGTGTTGGGTCAATCTAGACTCATTTGAATGGTTAAAATGCCTTTTAGGCACTAAAATGTAAAGAATGCATTAAAGGTGCAAAAGTTGTTATGCAACTTTGCAACTTTTTGCATAAGTAAGAAAAATGCTTCTAATCTTTCCTCCAATGGTCAAAACCTTTCAAATATGTTTGGATAAGTTTGGAAGACATTTATATAGCCCTTTCAGGTAGGTGGAAGGTATAATGTACATTTTTGGCATTGAAATCAATAAAAAGAACCTTGTTTTCTACATTTTGGGTTGTTTTTATGCATGGTAAAGTCATGTACAAATACCTAGGGATCTATACTTGCTATGGTTGGATAGATATTTGAATAATCTTTCTAATGCAATTTTTTTGAGGTCTTAAAACACTATATAACTCTAGTTATTCCTATTTTTGTGCTGACAACTCAAAATTCAAGGGTTTCAAGGGTTTTGATTGAAATCAAGATATAATGTGAGATTCCACCATAGGAAAATTATGGACTTTGGTTAAATCCCTATATTTTTAATGCATTTAAAGATGCTTTTTGATTAGGTGATAAGATGTAGGGAGAAGGAAGAAACATGATGCCCTAGATGCACATACCTTGTATGCATCAATACACAAACTTGTTGTCCTAGCATTTAAAGGCCTCAAAACTCCATATTATGGTTTGTAACTTGGTAATCAACATATTTGGATCATCCCTCAACATCTCCAATTGTTCTCATGTTTTTAGCACTTGTTTAAATGGTACCTCCTTTGTAAATGTGGCCTAATTAGCTCTTGTGTCTAAATGTTGTCACCGCTGCTTTTGACAATTTTCTTGCTAATGGGATCTCTCCACTTTGGAATCTGATAGTACATTAAAAATAGGAAGTAATCTTGATGTTAGTATTTTGTTTTCATGCTAAGGGTACAAGTTGCAGGCCTGAGTCTCATTCCTTGGGCTACTAGGAATCCAAGAGGTTAATGAAGGAACTATGTCCTTTTCTCAATTTGGGGTCTTTAATTCTAGTTGACATGCCTATTCTGGTGTAATAACATCATTTCTTGAGTCTAATTTCTTGGTTCCATGTCTGGTGCATGTTTCTTGTATTAAGCAATATTTGTTGTCAAGGTGTAAGTGTGGGGTCTTAAGTCTTGTTTGGGCTGTCAAACCTTGTTAGGTTGTTCTTATAGGTTGTACTCTCCCAATATACCTTGTTAGTACCCTACCACCTACATCACTTAGGCCCTTTTATTATTTCTTTGAATGCCCTTGCATTATCTTCATAGTTAGTAGTGTATAGGTTGATATTTGAATCTCATCCTTCTATGTTGATAGGCACGTATTGTAATCAAGTCTTTAGGAATTGATTATAGGCTCTTTAAGTATCTTCATGCGTCATTGGGATAAGCCTTGCATCCCTACAATCTATTCTTCAAGACATAATTACATATCACCCTCTTAACACAATCATAGTTAAGTATTTGAGACTTGACTACATATCAACACGTATTGAACTTACAACTTGTAATGTAGCTCTAGGACCTAATTACATATTCTATCTCTTCTACACTTGCAATAAAGTCTTTAGGGTATGATTAAATATATTCTTTATAGATACTTGTAATAAAACTAATGCATAACAAGATGGGCTCTTAAATGTTCTATGAGAAAATACTCTGAACAATGTGTTTTCCCAAAGGTTTTGGAAGGCAAATCTTAAGGCTTAAGCTCCCCAAATCAGATAAATGACTTATCAAAATACTTCTTAGTAACGTAATTATTTTTAATACCCTTATACACCCCAAATAACTAGTTTACCAAATACCAAGAGCCCATCTCTAAGGTAAACCAATCATCCTAGCCTTCTAGGCCTGCAAACCCTAATTAGCCCTCAAATGTTGCCCTCTTGCATTTTTCTCCACATTTTTCTATAACATCAAGAAAATAAAATTTAATATTAGGATACCCATTTGGCTTCTCTATAACATATCAAAATATGAGATATGGTTTTTTTGCACCAAGTCTTTGTTGTTACACTATGGCATCAAATTTAATGCATTTTCATGCAACCAAGCACTAAAAACTTGTCCAGTTGGATGATCATTGGTGTAGGGAACCAAGGAAAATAGATAGGTGTCATCTTAGTTGTGAATTAGGAACAATTTTGCAAAATGATGTAATAAGACCCAAGATGTTAGATCAACTGGACTCTAGGTGTCATTATAAGCCAGACTGCCAAATTGAACCAAGGGGTCAAAAATGAGTAATATAGGTGATTTTTCAAGGAAAAAAGGATTTTAATTTTTCTTAGAAGGTTATAAATTTCCTTAGGGTTACTGGGTTAATTTTTAGGTCTCTAGGAGTTAAGATGTCAAAAATTGCAAAAAATTGCAAAAGTTGTCAAGCAAAATTGCAAAATTGCTAACAACTTTGCAATTTTGTTGAAAAACCAAGTGTACATTACAACCTCCATTTGAAATGTGATTATAACCATTTTAATGGAATCATATATGTATGATATGACCGTATAGGCCTCAGTGATTGATGGTTGTACGGATTTGATGTCTTTTGAAGCAATAAAAACCTAATTTTCTACCATTTTCCTATGTTTTGTTATACAAAAATGTATATATTGTCACATGCAAAAATTTGATATGGTTGGATATTTATTTGAATTATTTTTCATTTTTATTTTTTTAAAGGTTTTTATCTATTCATTTATGTAAGATATTGCCATTTTATTGAGGGTTGCCTGGGTAAGCATGTAAATTGACTAGATTGCACTTATGGCCCTCTAACTTGTAATCCAACCATGGGATCTTGATGAAATTTTTTGGAAGCAAGTTAGGGGTGTATTCTTACATATGGAAAATTTTTAGGGGAAGAAAAATTGGTTTACTATTTTTTCTTGTAGGCCCTAAGCTGAACATCATCATGTGTTCAGCCTAGTTTTGAAGAGAAATTGGTGTAAAATTCTCAAAGTTCTTGTAATGACCCAAGTGAAGGGTGTAATGGATTTTTGTCATGGTGAGGAATATTCCCAAGTATTTTTTTTATTCTATGACCCCATCTCTTAACACTTTCCTTGGAAAGCCAACCTAATTAGGCCTATTAGGACTATGAACCTAGTTGGTGTTTGGGTATGCTGAAGTAGGATCAGCCCATGAGTCTTTGGAATCTTCAAGAGTCTAGAAAAGGATATCTAAAAAGGTGTTTTTTTTGCCAAATTTTTTGGGGAGTTTGGGAGTTAACCTTGGAAAACTAAAAATAGACCTACTAGGATTTTTAGGCCTAGATTTGAGAAATAGGTCTATTGGTGGTGTGGGAACCCTAAAAGTGGATGAATTCTAGTGGGATAGGACTAAGTATGACAAAAAATAGTCTTTTTTTGAACCGCTAAAAGCATTTTTCCTAATTTTCCCTATTTGGCCTAGTTGAGGGCTAGTGTCCCTAAAGCCTTATTTTAGCCCAGGTTTGCTAAGAACCCTAGGGAGAGAGTAAGACCTTGGAGAAGTGGATTCCACTTGAAGAGATAGAGGTTAGCATTGGGTAAAGGTTGGGAACCTTGTTTGGCATCTTGCAGTGAGTTGGGTGCTACTAGGCACTTAAGAAGGTTTTGTAGACTCTGCACCAATCAGCTCCATCCTCTGATTGTTCCCTACATTAGTCTGCACAATTACATATGATACATGTTAATAATCCATTCCCAAGTCATAGTTAGAAGAGAAAGGAGATGGTTACATCATTTTTCTTGAAGGAAATTTGTGCAAGACACCAAGGCAAATGGATAGTGGTCCTAGTTTTGGATTTGGAACATTAATAAGAATGTTGTAATAAGACCAAAATGTAAGGGCAATTGGGCTCTAGGTACCATTATAAGCCAAAGTGCCAAATTGTACCAATGGGTCAAAAATTAAAAAAATTTGGTGGCTTTTCAATGCAAATAGGATTTTTGTGATCCTTAGAAGGTTTTAATAGTCCTTAGGGTCATTTGGTCAAGTTCTAGATTTTCCAAATTCATTTGTATTCTTGTATATCAAATAAACCTAACAAAGGAGACATAAACATTGTTTTGTTCACAACTCTTACTGAACTTGGTTCACACCTATCTTTAGAGTATACAGTGGAACTTAATGTTCATGTGTAAACTAAAAAAACTATTTATATTATTTAATTCTAGTATACCATATAATTTTTCTAGGTCTCTATATTGAAAGAAATGGTGGATGCAATTATAGTTGCATGTCTTGGGTTTAAATCTCCCTTGCATGATATTTTTTGGAAAAGAATATTGAGGGATGCAATTCAAGATGCAATAGATGTACTTACTAAACAGTATAAAGAGTGAGATATGATAGGTTATCATATCATCTAAAATGACTTACATTATTAAAATATTCTTGGCACAATTTTTTATTAAATCAATAGATACATTATATAGGCCCATATCAAAACATACACTTTTCACTTTATTAGATTATGTGGTTAATGGAAGATAAATTTTAGGATCTCATATGGAAGATAAGTTTTAGGATCTCATATTTACATCATTTAAGGTATAATTATATACTTTGTGAGATCTTTATTCATATGAGCAAGAATTACACAAATGTAGAAGTCTCTAATTAGAGTTTTGAGACTAGTTGGTTGGAAAAATGGTGTGGATCGTTCATACAACACAATTGATACAACCAAGGGGATCATCAAGTCTAAAATACACAATAGTCTAAAGATATGCATGCTAATAGACACCATCATAATGATAAATAGGATTAGTAGATGCAATGTTCCTTCCATTTTGTATGCTTAAGGCACTTTATGCAATTTATAAGAAAAAGTTTCTCATTAGGAAAATTTGGGATTTTTAATGTTTGATAAGTTTTTTTAAGTTGGTTTTAGGTAAGTTGGAACCTTTTCCAAGTCCTAGAAGTGGAATCAAGTGAAAAATGTAAAAATTGCACTTTTGTGCAAAGCTGCATTGTTGAAAGTTGTAAAAGTTGCTCAAATTTGCAACTTAGTGGGAAAAGGGTTATAAATATTAAAATATTGATTCTAACCATTAAAATATACATAGGAGATATATATACCTCATTTTTGAGGTCTAGAGGGCATTAATATATGGATTGAAAGAAGTTACAGAAAGGAAATTAGTTTTTGAATCATTTTTACTATTGTTTGCATGCTACACAAAATTTATGGAATTTTAGACTAGATATGATGGATTTTTGAGATATATATTTGAATTATCTTTTTTTTTCTTCTATTCTCATCATTCTATGTGTTTTCTAACTCAAGTTATTTCATTTTTAGTGAAACTAGGTTTTTAGGACGGCATTTTGGTGCACACAGCAAAAATGGACCTCTAATGCAATTTCCTTGGTCAAAATTTCATGCCCACTTGGTAACTGGTTCTTAGTAGGGTCCTTTTTAAGATTCTATGGTTTCAAGACTGGAGAATGTGTTTTTTGATTTTTCCAATCAAGCCCTAGGTCAAGTACCATGAAGGATTTGACCTCTTGTAGCATGTTGATTTGTGAATTGTAGGAGTTTGGGAATTGGTGAAGGGATAAACATTTGGAAATAAGTCATTTTAATTTTTCTAAAACTTTTCCAAGTCATAGAAATGGAATCAAGTGAAAATTGCACATTTTGTGCAAAGTTGCATTGTTGAAAGTTGTAAAAGTTGCTCAAATTTGCAACTTAGTGTGAAAAGGGTCGTGAGATCAAACTGTCTATTTTGTTAGCTTTGAGTGGCTGGGTAAACCCTAGTCACATGCTCATCCCATCCCATTGAGCACTCAAATGTTCTTAGGAATGCCAAACTAAAATGTCCCTAAGGGTCTCTAAATTCCAGAGGGTTGTGATATTTGATGGGGCATATCTCAGAGCTCGTGGGAGGTATGAATGTGATTCTAGGTCCTATAGGACCATGTTGTGGAGACCTACAATAATCTCTCTCTTTTTTTGGATATCTTACTCCATTTTAATTTTGTGACACCATCTCGGGTGATGTTGAAACTCATAGTGCTGGCCAATACAAAGTTTCCAACTACCAAATCTCCCTCACTGTTAGTTGTGGGATCAAACTGTTTATTCTGTTAGCTTTGGGTGGCTAGGTAAATCTTAACCCCAAGCTTGTCCCATCCTGTTGAGCTCTCAAACATTCTTGAGCATGTTGAACCGAAACATCCCTAATGGTCACTAAATGCCATAGGGTAGTGATATTTGACGGGGTATATCTTAGAGCTCATGCAAGGGATGGATGCAATTCTAGGTCTTATAGGACCATGTTGTGGAGACCTACAATAACCTCTCTTTCTTTTTAGAGATCTTACTCTATTTTGATTTTATGACACCATCTTGGGTGATGTTGAAACTCATAGTGTTAGCTAGTACAAAGTTGCCAACTACCAAATCTCCCTCACCATTCTTCGGGAGATCAAACTATCTATTTTGTTAGCTCTACATGGCTAGGTAAATCCTATCCCCATTCTCTTCCTATCTCGTTGAGTGCTCAAACATTCTTGTGCATGCCAAACCAAAATGTCCCTAAGGATCACTAAATGCCATAGGGAAATGATCTTTGATAGGGTATATCTCAGAGCTTGTGTGAGGTGTAGATGCAACTCCACATCCTATAGGACCATGTTGTAGAGACCTACAATAACCTCTCTCACTTTTTGAATATCTTACTCTATTTTGATTTTTCAATGCCATCTCAAGTGATGCTGAAACTTGTAGTGTTGGCCAGTACAAAGTTGCCAACTACCAAATCTCCCTCACTATTCATTGTGGGATCAAACTATCTATTATGTTAGCTTCAAGTGGCTGGGTAAACCCTAGCCACAAGCTCATCCTATCTTGTTAAGAACTCAAACATTCTCAGGCACACCAAATTGAAACATCCATAAGGGTCACTAAATGCCATAGGAAAGTGATCTTTGATGGGGCATATCATGGAGCTCATGTGAGGTATGGATGTTATTCAATGTCCTATAGGACTATGTTGTGGAGACCTATGATAACCTCTCTTAATTTTTGGAGATCTTACTCAGTTTTGATTTTGCAACACCATCTCGGGTGATGTTGAAACTCATTGTGTTGGCCAGTACAAAGTTGTCAACTGTCAAATCTCCCTCACTATTCATTGTGGGATTGAACCATCTATTCTATTAGCTCTAGTTGGCTAGATAAATCCTAGCCCCAAGCTCTTCCCTTCTTGTTGAGCGCTCGAACATTCTTAGGCACGCCAAACCAAAATGTCCCTAAGGGTCACTAAATGGCATAGGGAAGCAATTTGTAGTGAGGAATATCTCAGAGCTCATGAAAAGTATGGATGCAATTCTAGGTCCTATAGGACTATGTTGCAAAGACCTATAATAACCTCTCTCACTTTTTGGAGATCTTAGTCCATTTTGACTTTATGATGCCATCTCAGGTGATGTTGAAACTCGTAGTGTTGGCTAGTACAAAGTTGCCAACTGCCAAATCTCCCTCACCATTCATTGTAGGATCAAACTGTCTATTTCATTAGCTTTGAGTAGTTGGATAAACCCTAGCCCCAAGCTCATCCCATCCCATTGAGTACTCAAACATTCTCAAACACACTAAACAAAAATGTCCCTAAGGGTCACTAAATGCCATAGGGAAGCAATTTTTGATGGGGTATATCTTGGAGCTCATGCAAATTATGGTTACAATTGTAGGTCCTATAGGACTATGTTGTGGAGACCTATAATAACCTTTCTCACTTTTTGGAGATCTTACTTTATTTTGATTATGCGATGTCATCTTAGGTGATGTTGAAACTTGTAGTGTTGGCCAGTACAAAGTTACCAACTACCAAATCTCCCTCATCATTCATTATGGGATCAAACTATCTATTATTTTAGCTTCAGGTGGCTAAGTAAACCCTAGCCCCAAGCTCATCCTATCTTTTTGAGTGCTCAAATGTTCTCGGGCACACCAAATCGAAACATCCCTAAGGGTCACTAAAAGCCATAGGGAAGAAATCTTTGATGGGGCATATCTTGAAGCTCATGCAAGGTATGGATGCAATTCTAGGTCTTATAGGACTGTGTTGTAGAGACCTATAATAACCTCTCTCACTTTTTGGAGATCTTACTTCATTTTTATTTTTTGATGCCATCTTAGGTGATGTTGAAACTCATAATGTTGGCTAGTAAAAAGTTGTCAACTACCAAATCTCCCTCACTGTTCATTGTTGGATCAAATTATCTATTCCATTAGCTCTACATAGCCAGGAAAACCATAGCTCCAAGCTCATCCTATCTCGTTGAACACTTGAACATTCTCAAGCATGCCAAACCGAAACATCCCTAAGGGTCACTAAATGCCATAGGGAAACAATATTTGATGGGGCATATTTTGGAGCTCATATGAGGTATAGATGTGATTCTAGTTCCTCTAGAACCATGTTACAAATACCTACAATAACTTCTCTCACTTTTTGGAGATCTTACTCTATTTTGATTTTGTGACACCATCTTGGGTGATGCTAAAACTCGTAGTGTTGGCCAGTACAAAGTTGCCAACTACCAAATCTTCCTCATCATTCATCGTGGGATTAAACTATCTATTTTTTTAGCTCTAAGTATCCAAGTAAGCCCTAGCCCCAAGCTCATCCCATCTAATTGAGCACCCGAACATTCTCGAGCACACTGAACTAAAATGTCCCTAAGAGTCACTAAATACCATAGGACAACGATCTTTGATGAGGCATATCTTAGAGCTTGTGTGAGGTATGGATGTGATTCTAGGTCCTATAGGACCTAGTTATGGACACCTACAATAACTTCTCTCACTTTTAGGTGATCTTACTCTATTTTGATTTTGTGATTCTATCTCAGGTGATGTTGAAACTTGTAGTGTTGGCCAGTACAAAGTTTCCAACTACCAAATCTCTCTCACCTTTCATCATGGGATCAAACTATTTGTTTTGTTAGCTCTAGGTGGCTAGGTAAACACTAGCCCCAAGCTTTTCCCATCCCATTGAGTGCTCAAACATTCTTGGTCATGCTAAACTGAATCATCCCTAAGAGTCACTAAATGTCATAGGGTAGTGATCTTTTACTGTGGCAACTAAATATGTCATCTCATCCAATGATGAAGACTCATGATAGAAAGTAAAGGTGTGATCATACACATCATTTTGAACATGTTTTTTTTATGGTAATAAGGTAATCCTTGTTTATAAGGTCAAGGAAATTGAGGTCACCTATAAACTCAAATTGCCTTAGTCCTAGCAATTTGCCTTTTTCTGTTGTTTTTGTTAATAAGTTAACTCAATAAGTGTTTTGAGAGTCATTACACCTTATATAGTTGCATATTATCAGTAAATGGAGTTAGTGGAAGATGTTAGTAATCTTCTTGGTTGTCTTAATAGTTATTTTATGGGTTTGAAACATAACCACTTCCCTTTGTGAAGAGTTGTCTAAAAATCAACAAATTACATGTTCTTGCAAAGAAAATACAATCATAGGATGTTGAAGAATCTCTTGGAAGGTGGTGTAGGAGCACCCTTTCAAGGCTCCCACCATATAATTTTTGGTATGATGAATTTCTCTAAAGAATTTTGTGAATACAATAAGGGCATTTAGCTCATGCTTGTGTGTCCAAGCTAGAATAGGTCTTAAAGTTTCCTCTTTGGTCTCTGTTGAGAATGGTACCTTGACTTTGGGTTGGTATCCTTCTTAGTTATTTGTTTGGGGAATGTTGATTTTGGAGTTTTTATTGCATTTTAGGCATGGATTTGCATTAAAAGAACCTTCCAAGGTGGACTACATGTTTAGAAGACCAAAGTGCATGAACAATGCAATGTTATGTAAACCTACCACCTTATGGAAGGGATGTTATTATGAATTTGGGGATTATTAGGTGATGCAAGATAGTCAAATTTTCACTCCCAAGGATGTTTTGGGAAGGCATAGCATGGTCTTGAAATGTGAGTGAGAACAAGACTACCCGAGCAATAAAAATTGCCCCAAAATTGCTTGCAATTTTTAAAAGTTGCTCAGCAACTTTTCCCAATTGTTGCTAAAAGACCTACTTTGTAAAGAAGCTTCGAGAAAGCCCTAAAACCTATCTCTAACCTGAGGAGCAACCTGTTTATGTTTGGAGGAACCCTAATCAAGGTTTGGCAACTCATTTCAAGGCTAGAGACCTAACGTATTATATTATGCAAGCAAGGGCCCTAAAATTGAGTGCAATGAATTCTTTGACCAAGCCCTAAGCAAGCTAGGCAATGCCCGACTAGGGATTGTCATCAAAGAAAGATCTCTTAAGAGATTTTGAGGGATTTAAGAGAGGTATGAGGAGGTTCTGACTTGTGGAGGAGGATTCTTGATGAAGTGTGGAAGGTGTCTTAAAAGTGAGGATAGTAGGCAACCAAGAAAACTCTACCAAACCCTCAATTTTGCTATTTTTGTTGCATGGCATGTAGGCACCCTAAGACCCTATAAATATTTGAGCATGGATCCTATGTATCAATTTTTCTTAAGGATAGAGGTGTTGAAACTCTAAGAAAAATGAGCTATTGGCCCTAGAAATCTAGTTGGAGGTTTAATTAGGGGCTCTCCTTGTAGCCCTTTTGTGAAGAAATATTCAAATTGGGTACAAACCCATTGTTTTTATCCATTCAAGAATAGTACAAGTGTTTTGTTAACACCTTAAGACATCATGGAAACCTTTGTTGGACTAGGGAGTGCAATGGTACCCTAGTAGACCTATAAAACCTTTAGAGGGATAGTGTTCCTAGAAGAGTAAGGGAGTGATGGTTCAAGTTTGGATCAGTTAACCTAGTGGGAAAGGTCAGGGGATGTTTTAAGTAGAAAGAGATCCTATAGACCACATAGGTGTAGAGAAAACACCAAGATCCACATATAATATACAAGGTTACATGAGGACAGGGGTACTTGGGGTACTTAGGGTACAGGTACAGGTACAACTATTTTTTATAATAGGGGACAGGGGTACTTGGGTATGTAAAACTTTATTTTTAATTATACTTTTCTATTTATAGAAAACCTAAATTTATGAGTCATGACAATGATTTTTCAAATCAAGAATAGTGATGAAGTTTTCAAATGTAATCTATTGTTTTCAATTTCAAATAATTTGTTATATGTTTGTAATAATAATTTATAATAAATGTTTAGATGCATAACATAGAAGGAAGGCTTTAAACATGAACAAGAAGATCATAAATTATATGACAATGACATATTGCAAATGATAAATTTATGGCTTTAACACTGATAAAGTTTATTGTTGATCAATATTGTATCAAAGTTTCAAACTAATTAGGTATTGAATTAAGCTTGATAAACAAATAATAGAGAAGGAAAACTTTAAACATGAACAAGATCATAAATCATATGACGATGACATATTGGAAATGATAAACTTATGCTTGAATAGTGATAAAGTTTATTGTTAATCAATGTTTCAAACTGATTAGGTATTGAATTAAGCTTGATAAAAAATGAGTTGATACACAAACAAAAAACTAGAAAAAATAAAAAATAAAAAAAATCTAAAATCTCAATCAAGGTCCTTAGATATGATGCTCTACACTGAGTACTTGGTACTTGGGATATGCATACCCAGTACTTGGGTACGTGGGTACGAGTACCAAGGGTGTGGGTACAAGTACCCATGCAACCCCATAATATATTATGATAACCAATAATTTCATACATGAATGAACATATAATATATTATGATAACCAATAATGTCATACATGAACAAACATATAATATATTATGTTAACCAACAATGTCATACATGAAGGAACATATAATATATTATGATAACCAATAATGTCATATATGAACAAACATATAATATAAAATGATAACTAATAATGTCATACATTAACAAACACATAATATATTATGATAACCAATAATGTCATACATGAACAAACATATCATATATTAACCAAATTTCATAAGTCTAATAATGCCATGCATCAAATAAATGTCATACATCAAATATAAAATGTCATATATACATCAAATGTATATCAAAAATGTCCATTGACATAAAGTCCAACATATATGTCTGTTGATGTGTATACATGTGTGTTTATCAACTATATCTTCTCCTTTCCATAAGGGCAAGGAAACAAATCTCTAGAGGTCTTCAGTCATCATGTGGAGGGAGATGATGGGGATGATGGGGTCTACCTCACACACTTGCTCATCCTCTTGTTTAGGCTCTTCTATAACTCGAGCTGATACAAACAAAGTAGATATGAATCAATAATTATTATACATTGAAATCAAATATATGTACACATAAAATTAATTATTTTCTTACCACCATCAAATAGTCACTCTGTAAGTCCACCTCAAAGGCCCACAGATGATCGAGTGTAATAAGACCCTATAACAATTCAATAAATGTAATCACTTATAAATAACATTAGAAATTTCAATACTAACTATTATAAACAACAACTAAAACCAAGAAAATTCTTTCATACCTTAGTCAATGGCTCTGAACTAGCCATAGCTACAGCCACTCCACAATCGATGGATTGCCAAAGATGAGGAGTCTCAGATGTCAAGATCTACATGCCATACAATACATGTTACATGTAACATGAAACATGAAACAAATATAATCAAATGAATTAAATTAACATGAAACAAATTTACCTCTATGAAGCTCGCATCACGTTTAGGCTCGAAGTCCCTCGTGAATGTCGATGGTCCTATAGAGAACTAATGCACATGCATAAAAAATTGTGTCAATCCTTCATATGATTACTTAATAAATATATGCATTAATTTAAATGATTAAATCAATACATATCTCTAAACTTGTCAATAGGACAAAAAATGGGGTCGGGAGATCGCTACTAAGGCCGCCAACACTCTGACCCTAAATTTTGAACAATGTCAATCGATGCTAATTAATTAATCATTTATTATACATATGAAATGTGATAAAATTAGTTTATTATAATTATGATTTACCTATGTGTCAATGCCAAATGTCTCATTCAGGAACTGATTAGTGACTAGCCCATCATCCACACTGATTGCCAAATGTGCATAAGGATCCACATGATGTGCACATGTGACCATGATGCACAGAAGGCTCCTCCTTAACTAATGGACTTGTGTAATGAATGAGGGTTTGTGTCAAAGCATTAATAGTCCCTAGAGTGTTGGCCTCTACATGTTCCTTCACAACTGAAAGAATAGTCACATGCTCACCTTGTGGCTTGACAATAGGTTCCCTAACTACATTAGGGTCATGGCATGCTCCTAGCCTCTCAAATGGTGACCCCCCACCTCTACCCTAAGATTCTAATATATCAAAATAATTGGGGATCTCCCTAAGTAAAAACTCACAATATAATTTCTTTAAGAAATACATTGGGACCTCATGATTATTGTAGGGAGGGGCATCAAAAACCATCCACCATCTATCCCAAAAATTATTTCTAATACCATCATGTATGAACAAATGGATGGGGAAACGTTTAGTTGTCTCTCTAATAGTATTTTGTTCACCAGGATTTCTAAACAATGCACATATGTTACCTTTTGATATTTCTCTTTTTTTTACATCTTGATATGATAATTTGTTTACATAATATCTTTTTTGTTCATCCCCCTTAACCCACCAAATATCTAACTAACCACTAATAGAAGTTATGTGGGTCATAATGGACTCGAGGAAGGATGCCAATTGAGCTCTCATTATATTGGTTTGTTTACAAGCTTTCAACCTACCAACAGACTGTCATCATTAAGCCTGAGGAGTGCTTCTAATTAATTTTTGCCTCTTTCTATTTCATTTATTATGTTGTTTTGTGTGCTAGGAGAAGGTCTTCCAATTGATGCAGGTTGTAAAATTTCTTGTTCTTGTTGTGGAGGGTTTTGATTATCATATTGTGGAGGGTTTTCATTTGGATCTTGTTGAGGGATTTGGTTTTGATCTTGTTGGGGATTTGCCAATTCATTATTCACATTTCTTGGCAAGAAACCAATTGCAATCTAAATAAATAAACAAATTTAAAAGCAAAATTGAAAAAAACCTACAAAACGACACAAAAACATATAAAACAATGCAAAAAGAAGGCTAGACAACATATGATTTGATCATGATCTTGAACTTTGACAACGAGGAGGCATATTGAGGAGGCCTATGGCAAAAATCTTCAATTTTCTCAATTTGTGTATGCATTGTGAGGAGAAGAAGTTGCAAACTGAGGTAAAAATGAATGGGTTGTGGGTTTGCAGCCCATTTATAAAAATTTTGGCTTTTAAAAAGAACATACACACTATAGTGCATATGCGCTATGGCTTGGGTATCCCAAGCCATAGCACATGCATGCTATAGTGTGTACACACTTTCTAAAGCTAGAAAAAAAAAGGGTGTCATCTTTTTGGCACCACAACTTGGTGCACTTACCCATCTTGGTGTTATCTGTGGTCATGCTATTTTTTTATGCTTTATGTTTAGATGCAACTAAGTTACTAAAGGATAAAATAGTTTAATAAATCTTAAGATTACTTTGTTAACCAAGCATCAATAAAATTAGAATGTTAACCAAGCTATTTAGTATTGCTTGATCAATAGAAGTTTGTATTGACATCTAAAGGACAAGGTTTTTTTTTGTGGTAACTAATTCACCCCTCCCATCTTAGTTACTCTCTTACATTTCCAATAGGTCCTACATCACTAACAATATCCCCCTTTGGCATTGATTGAAATATATGACAAAAAATTTCAATAATTGTTAAAAATGCTGATTCTAAAAAACTCCTGAATTGATATTAATACTGATATAAAATATATATACTTATCAATTTTAAATATTTTCCCCCATAAATCAACATATGTTACTCTCCTTCATAAGATTATTCATGTTTTATTCTCTCTCATTCATGTTTAAGGTTTTTCATGTATTTCTCTCTCACATTGACATCGATGATAAATATTACATTACACCAATTCTTAAAGTTCAATCATCTCGAAAACAATCTTAAAAAACTTTCCAAGTTAAAAAAGATACTTGTAAACAATACTAAAGAGTTCTCAATAAATCTTCCCAAAATGTGACTCCTCCCCTAAAGGAAGCATCACCAAGCATAGAGTCCAGATGTTAAAGTGGTCTGTATTTATACTAGACTGAGCCAATCCTATACCAACTACTATGAATACAATTGGGGTATAACTTCAAGTATTCCACTCAAATACTCAAAAAAGTGTCCTTAGCTAGAATTTTAGTGAATATGTATGTTATCTATACCTTTGTGCTAACATACTTCATTATAATTTCCTTCTATGATAACTTATCTCTAAAAAAGTGAAAGTTTATTGCAATGTACTTAGTCTTTAAATGTAACACTAGATTCTTTGACATACTAACTATACATGTGTTATCACAATGAATTATAATAGGTTTTGGAAATTCAATACCAATGTCTTGCAATATCTTCTTCATCTAAATAGTCTTCTAATAGTTTTTTGTTGCTAAAATATACTCTTCTTATATTGTAGATTGAAATTTACAATTTTCATTTCTTACTTAGCCATGAAATTAGTCTTCCTCCTAAGAAGAATGCTCCACCACTTTTCACTTTTCTTTCATCTATGTTTCCTACCAAATCAGATATAGTTTATGGACATACAATAAAGTCATGTGATCTTTCATACCATTAGCCATAACCTAATGTACCCTTCATGATGCAAGGTAGGAATGTCCAAAGCCACTCCCAAGACACCCTTTCTAGAGTTAGACTCAAAATCTAATACAATATTGGATAAACTATGATAATTCATATAAAATTCAATGAAAATAAAATGAGACAATATTCTTACAATATTCCAGGCATAAGGTGTACCTTTTTGTAGTGATATAAATTCAATTATAATTATCATGCTTAGAATCTCAAGCTTGTAAGGATAATTTTGTATTGGATTCCTTCTATCTAACTTCACATACCTAATCTAATCCTAGATCTCTAAATATATAGCTAGAAAGACCACAAGTTGACCTATCAAGTAATTTATTACAAAATATAGGTCTTATCCCAAAGCAGAGATCAAGAACCTCAAAATCTAGCAAACTATTATTTTTGGGGACAAATATAGGCTCACATGTTATCCAAGAAGAGATCTCCAAGGCCATGGAAAGACTTTATATCACAAACATCCTCACAAAATCCATACCTACATATTATCCAATATGATAGGAAATGAGACCTCAAGTAAAGAGAAAAATAACTCTTGCATATGAGGGAATTAATTTTTGGAAACTTAGGATAAGGATCTATTATAGGTACACATTGATAAGATAATTACATAGAAAGAAATAACATGAACAACCAGTGATTTAGTATAAGGAAGGAGAATCCCCATAGGAGATGTCCTAGTCCCCAACAAACAACCACATAGTGGAAACACAACACAAGATATAAGATATGATACCAAACTCAATTATTTATTCATATTACAACTAATTACATGAAATTTGTTAGGTTGTAAGGCCTTATTAATTAGGGCCAAATATAAAGAAAGTAATTTAGTTGTACAAGATCCCTCAAGATCCAATCCCAAACCCTAGCTAGTCCAAATTTGTAACACAATAGCACTTTGGTAGAAACCTCCAGCAAGATCTAAACTTGTGCTCACAAGCCACAAAATAATCTTCTTGTTTCGCAAGCCATAGCTAATAGATCTTCTCATCCTCACTCCTCTTAGCTACTCCATGTTGAGTAATGATGATCCAAGTCTCCACAAGACCTTCTACTTATAGCCAACTAAACCACAAGTCATCCTAGCCATATACAAATTAAATAAACCACTATACTAAATGCATATCAAACCACAAGTCAGCCTACAATAGATATTAATTACCAAATGCCTTAAAAGTCATACAACACTCATTAAATACACCTAGGACAAATAACCAAGACCCTAATAGGTCCAAACAAACTCCCACAATCACTCCACATCATGATCTCACTCTTCACACATTAAATGCTCCAGGTCAGCCAATCTAATCTACTAGAACTTTAGTTAGAAAACACACTATCAAGTATTAGAAAATTCCCCAAGAAATATTGAGCAACAACACCATAATAAAAGTAGAGGAATCCAATATAAGTTGAACATGCCAAGAATTTTTGAGATCCTTCAACTACTGAGTATCACCACAAGCATTGATGTGCTTCTTTATTGACTAAGTTACTCAATAAACACTATACTAAAAAATGACCAATTAATACTTCCTCAATTTTACACCAAGCTTCTCCATCAAGCCCATTTGATCAAGCCTCCAACCAAGAAAGACCACAAAGATGATGGAGAACCTCTAGTCTTCTACCAAAAATGTCAAAATATTTGAGAACCTCAGATGCCCCTACATTAGACTCTTGGGGTACAAATAAAAGTGTTTCCCACACTTTATTCCCTCTTGAAAATAAGACTTCCACTTTGTCTTCACCCAAGTCTTTCCAATCCATAAAGCCAATAAAATGAACAAGTCCATTAATTGACTCCTCCTTTGCAAATATACAAATAACCAATAAGCATGTTTGCTCACAAGAATAAACTAAACAATATGGTAACCCACAAATATGGTCTATAACTTATCACCACAATCCATATCAGCAGTAGGTTCATCCAACCATGCATATGTAACAAAGTCCACAACAATGTGTAATCTCCAACATTATCTACAACAGTATGTAATTCATCATCAACATATTGCCAAAATCTCACCATCAGCAATGTCATTGCCCACAACAAGATTCTCTGCAACATATAACTCATTACCCACACCAACCTAATTATCCAAAACCAAGTGCTCTACAATTTCCATATCACACTCAACCAATTAATCATGAATACCAATCTCCATCCCAACATCAACAAGGTTTGGAACCTCTTCAACAAAAACCACAAGGTTCTCTAAAGGTTTCACATTAAAGCCCATAAAATAATCAATGAAACCAACCTACACCTTGACCTTGTCATGCCCTCTTCATTCATGAACTAGTCTTATAGCTAGATAGAAAACTCTCTTTTAGATCAGTAGACTCTTGCTTCATAACTCTTTGCAAAACTCAATTATCCCTTCCTTAACTAGATTGGTCAAACTAGCTTCCAACTAAGCAGACATCTCTAAAATATTTGTCTCTACTAACTCACAAAGATCTAAAATCATCCCAAATCCAATATTCTTGGAGGAATCTTCCAAGATCTTCAAAAACCCAAAGCAAAAAATCCATAAGATCAACCATATCCTCGCTCTAATAATCTTCACCCCAGGTCTTGGTGCAAACTGCCTCAACTTTTGTGATCTATCTACACACTTAGGAACTCCCACTCTAATTCCATATGATGCAGTACAAGGTAGGAGAATCCCCAAAGGTCATGTCCCAGCCCTTCAAAAATAACTACATAGTGGAAACACAACACAAGATACAAGATCTTATACCAAACTCAATTCTTTATTCATAAAACAACTAATTACATGCAATGTGTTAGGCTATAAGGCCTTCCCAATTATGGTCAAATACAAAAAAAAGTAATAGTTCTACAAGATCCCTCAAGATCTAATCCCAAACCCTAGCTATTCCAAATCTATAATATGGCAACACTCTATTAGAAACCTCTAGCAAGATCTAAACTTGTGCTCATAAGCCACTAAGAAATATCCTTGTTGCCCAAGCCAACCACTATCTTTTCTCAACTTATCTCCTCTTAGCTACTCCATGATGAATGAAAATTATTCAAGTCTCCAAAATACCCTCTACTTATACCCAACTAAACCACAAGTTGTCCTAGCAAGATACAAATTAAATAAACCCCTAAATTAAATGCATATTCAAGCCACAAGTTAGCCTATAATAGATATTAATTACCAAATGCCTTATAAGACCTAAAACACTCATTAAATACACCTTGAATAAATAACCAAGATCCAAATAGGTCCACAAAAACTCCCACAATCACTCCACATCACAATATCACTCCTCATGCATTAAATGCTCCAATTCATTCAATATAATCTACAAGAAATCAGATTGAAAAACCACATCATTGAGCATTAGTGAATTCTCCAAGAAACTTTGAGCAACAACACAACAATACAAGTTGAGAAACCTAGTATAAACCAAGTATTCCAAGCATTGTTGAGCTCCTTCAACTTTAAAACACCACCAATATCATCTTTGATCTTCTTTGATGATCAAGTTACTTGGTCAATACTATACTCAATAATGACTAAGAAATACTTCCTCAAATGAACATCAAGCTTCTCCACCAAGCCCATTCAATCAAGCCACCAACCAAGAAATTCCATACCAATGGTCAAGCACCTCCATTCTTCCACTAAAAGTGTAAAAATCCCTAGGAACCTCAAATTCTCTTGCATCAACCAGGGCCATTCCATGAACAATAGATAGGAATAATAAAAGGTAATCTTTTTGGATGATGCAAGATTGCCAAAGAACCCAAGATGGTCCTACATTAGACACCTAGGGTAAATAAAGAATGATGTCATCAGAAAGTTATAATAATATGAGAAGTACTAAAAAGATCCAAATAAGCTTGAGATGTCCAAGAAAATTCTTCAACTAGTTTATTCTTCCACTGAACAAGGTATTCTTGGTAATCTTTTCATTCAATTCTCTTGTTAACTCAGCCATTAAACTTTCTATTAATTCCCTTTGTCATCTTCTTAAGATAATCAGTCTCATCAAATATTTCTTTCTGAGATTCATAATACTCAAATATGTCTTAAATATCCTCAAGAAATCCAACTTCAAAAGAATTTCCACTTTCATATTTCTTAATGATCTTACAAGGCCCAAACTTCATCATCTTCATCTTACAATATGTTGAAACAAGAAATCTATTTGTCTTCAAGTGCCCCATTGCTTCATATCCAACTTCAAAATTTGTATGTCTTCTCTTCTTATCAACTCTCTCTTTATATCCTTGAATACTATCATTCTGATTAATCTTCACTTTCTTGGGCAATTTGTTTACAAAGTCCATAAATTTTTCTTCTTTAGCAATATTTCTATTTTAGTATCCAATTTCCTTAACTTTGTAGTTCCTCTAGGACTCATGTTATTCACTATCTTAAAAGGTGTCTTCTTAGTACTCTTGTTTATTAATGAAAATTCTTCTTGTGAAATTAATGGTTGATCTCCAATCAAGCATCTCAACAAGTTAACTAGATCTCTTTTTACAACTTTAGTTTTTCCATATATCTTTGGAGGAAATGTAGAACTAGACATAAGCTAATTAATCAACTTCTTCCAAAGTGTTCTCCAAAAATAACCAATAAACTTGGTATCTCTATCAAAAAAATAGTCTTATGAAATCCATTAAGTTTCACAATCTCTTTGAAAAAAAAATCTTCTGTGTACTACATCTAATTCATTCTTCCATGGTATAAAATGTGTCAGCTTAGAATAACTTTCAACTGCTACAAAGATAGAATCATTACCTCTTTGAGTTCTAGGTAATCCATGAAGAGCAAATTCCATGTTGATATTTTCCTAGGGATAACTAGGAACATGAAAAGGTGTGTAAAAAATAACATTCTAATTGGTTCCCTTAGCTTCTTGAAAAATCCTATAACTTGTCACCATTTTTTAAACATCCTTATACATCTAAGACCAAAATTATCTTTCTAAAATCAACATCAATGACTTATCAATCCCAAAATGTCCTACAAGTCCACCACTATGCTTCTCCTAAATGATATCATCTTACATAGATCCACTTCATATAAATTATTGAACTCCATTAAACAACATATCTCTCTAAATGAAATAATCAACTCACTTATCATGTTCATTTGTTATGTGATTATTACAAGTCTTCCAAGGTTCAAAAAACACTAGTGGATTTTTTGCAAATAAATGATTGCATGACTAAAAAAACTAGTCACAAGACTAAAAAAATTCATCGTGTGACTAAAAGTTATAGAATTCTAGTAATATTTTGTAATTTATAAGTAAAAGTAACTAAATAAATGACTAATTTATTCATCAAGTAAAATCACAAGGTTAAACAAAGATAATTGACAAAATAAATTACTAAATAAATGACTAAATAAATGGTCACTATTAATTAAGTACCCAACAAATATCTAAATTGATGATTGATGATTGTTTTAATCATATTAATACATTCTTTAACTTTTTATAAATTTTATTGCTCATTGATGGAGTTTATGTACTATGAACCTCATTATCAATTAACATCATTGAATATCCTCTCAACTAATTTTAAATAAGAAATAAACTCAAAATCACCTCAATCTGCACTCAAACTCATAAAAATTTATTTACAAACTCCTTGTATTTTATTTATACATTAAAAAAATTAAATAAGACATTAAAAAAATTAAATAAGATTTGTTTAGTTATAATAGAAATTTTTATTTTACTAGAAAAATGGTCTATTTCTATTATTAAATATTTTTATCAATACTAATTTAAAATGTATAAGGAAACATGAGCATATTTGACATGAGACTTTATTATCTTATCCATAAGATTTTTCTTCTAGGATTATTGGACATGCACGATTTATCTCAAAATGTTTTCCCACTTTCTCTTTTATTTTTCCAAAATAAAATCTTTGTATTAGGGTATAGAATCAATTAATAAGGATACTTTATTAAAAAAAAAAAAAATATCTTCCTCATAACATCATCTAGCTATTTGTAATGGATCCTAATTATTTTCTTCCTCGAATAATTAATAAAACTTCCTACACAAAAATGAACTAAAAAAAGAAGAGTATAAATAAATATGTACTCTTCAATTTTATTATATAATAATTGAATTCTAGTTATAACATAGATATATCAAAAACCTAAACAAATTCATTTTTAGTTTATTTTTTAAATCTAACTAATACAATTTAAGAATGTTTTTAAGGCATAATTTTTTTATAAAGTCTAAAATTTTAACATTTTTTGTTTTTAAAAAAATATTATCAGTAAGAAATCTTATTAGTTCTAGTCAAAAATAGGAAGAATTATTTTTCTTAACAAAAATAAAAATAAAAATCTAATTTATTTTTCATTTTATTTTCTTGACCTTTTCAAAAATATCTCTACCACTTTGTGGCAAAATAGGGTTTGATACTGCAAACATTAAAACTTTGATTTTGGTACTGATGAAAATTTTAGACTTGACTACACAATCTTTTGATGATTTCATATGTGATAATCTTTTTCATGATTAGAAGGCATCAAACAATAAAGAAATGTAAGTTTTCTAATATAATTACTCAACCAATGCCAACTTGACTTGTTGGCCATGCTTCCCTCTCATAAGCATATTGCCTTGCTATTATAACGGCTTGGATCAATCAAAACCTTTCTTTAGAAGTAGTGGAAGGAAAATTCATCACTTAAATGACCAAGCTAGTGAAAATTAATCACCACGAAGAAATCTAATGTCTCCCTTTTGGATTGAGTCAATGAAGGTTAAACATGTAACAATTATAATGGATGATAAAGATAAATATATACATATATTAATATGAAACCAACAAATTACTAAACCTACAAAATTTATTAGTAAGTAACATTGAAAATAATTAGTAAACCGCTTATTTATAATGCAATGCTAAACTCCACCTAATCCTTAGAAGGGACTTTTCTTATACTTACCTAACTCTCTGATGAGAATATATTTTGATTAGAAAACCATCATATGGATAGTGCATTTTTAAGGTTTTCGTGATATCTATTAATGAGAAAACTCATTAATAATAATTACTTGGTTTAGATCTCACCTCTAACCAAGCTTCAGATCTCTAACGTATGCATATGATTAACAACTACAATATATATTGTCTCTAAGAGATTCTTTGCAACTCTCTCTATGGTTTCCAATTTAGAATACTAATATTCAATCAAGAATTCCCTCTAATATGTAAGTTCTCTTAAGAGAAACTCATAATTCGTAATGAATTCTTTCTACCAAGATCTTGCTTGGTCTCTATGATAAATCTATAGTTCTCATCTCATGTATGCTTATCAATCTTGAATCAATAATTTTATCTATTATATAATTCACATTTATTTCTCAAATAAAATATACCTATAATTATTTTATATGTTATTGTTCCCTCTATAATATTACTCTACTTATTGGCTCCACTAATTAAAATTTTATAAGTCTGACTATATCTCTATGATAATTTTTACTAATTTAATATCCACTTTTTTATTTATTATCTTTATTTTTTTAATACTAGGTGGTAGGGATTATATTGTTTATGTGCATGTACTCAATGTTTAATACTTTAGTTAATCTTTATTATAATTTTTATCTTTGTATCTATATATGTATTATCTATTGCATATGATATACAAGACAACAATTTCTTTAGAGATCATTGATGTTATAAACTCAAGCCTCTTATGCTACCATGTAACTTTTTATTACCTTTAGTCCATCATCTGTTCTCTTACTATTTCCTACTCTTGTCTTATCATTGTTGCTTCCTTCTATTCATTAGACTCACTAATCTCAACACTGAATTTTGGATGTCTCACCAGTTTCCTTCTCTATAATTATGCTCTACTTACCTTCTTCTCTCTCACTATATAATATTTTTTCTTCTTTTATATTTATATATTGAGCTAGTGTTATCGAAGAGATGAGCCCAATCGCTATGCTGCCATGTAGTCATTCATATAGAGATGAGCTCAATCCAACACTAAAAACATAAGAATTTTAATATATTAATTCTTAATATAATATCAAATAATCATTTAATATTATTATGTAATTTTCTATTATTGAATTTACATTTTAAAAAAAAATTAAAAAGAATTTTATATATGTATATATATGTATGTATGTATGTATGTATGTATGTATGTATGTATGTATGTATGTATGTATGTATGTATGTATGTATGTATGTATGTAGAAGTCTTCCCTTATTTTTATTTCTATTATTTATACCTCACATAGCCTCTAGGGTCATGGGTCACAACCCAATAATTCAATTTTATCAATTAGGTCATAACTTTATACTTTTAATAAGGAAATTATGCTTGACTAAGTTATCCTTAGGTGGTATTATGTTTGTACTAACTAATCCAATAGTATCTTTTAGCTATTGTAAATGTGGTCAATTAAATATACCCCTTACTTTAATTATATATTTATTTTTTGAGATTAGTAATGTTGAATTATCAAATATGATTATGATTTAATATTAGTAATTAATTAATAATTTATTATTTATTAGTTATATAGATTGATTCTTATGTTATTAATTAATAAGTGTTATTCAATTCTATATATTATCTATCAATTGTTATTTCTAGAATTGATGATATATTTGATCAATTCATTCAAGATTGTATTACAATAATTAATCAAATGCATAAAAAAATTATATATAAATTAGTAATGGTTTTTTAAAAATGCCCCTCTTCAAGTTACTTTCCCTTAAGCAATTATTATCATTTTTTAGTTAGGAAACAAAATTGTTAAGCAACATTTCTCTAGATTGATCTATATAATGATTAAGGCTATTAATCAAAAAATGTGAAATACATGTTTAAATACACAAAATATGCACAAAGAAATATACAAATGCATGAAGATGCATAGTATACACAAAACATACACATAATACATATATTGTTAGATTCCTTTTTATTTCATTAGAATATTTCCTTAGTTTATCTTTTTACCCTAAAGTATGGCAAGATCATAGCTTTGATACGATTCCAATGTCCCCACTAGCTAGGATAAGTAATACCTACAAAATTATTGTCACAATACAATAATAAGTCTAGCTATACTATTATACCATCTATCTTAACCCCAACATTAAAGACATCTCTAGATTGGGTTTCCTAACCCTTAGTTATTTGACCATATTCCCTAGAGTGCACCCCTTAAGGTTCTGCTTTGATGGGATATCATCTGTCCAAGGCCAATCATATATGCATATGTTGAAAACATTAGAATATTGTGCCCATTGTATAATTCCCATCTAGCCATTCATATATGGTTTTACTAATATCTCTCACTAGCATGATAATCATTCATATGAGGACCCAACCTCTTGTACTAGCACTATGAGATCCCATTTACTACTCATCTAGCCATTTATATAAGGTTGTACTAATTTATTGCACTAGAACATTAGTTATTCCTATGAGGATTTCACTAACCTCTCGTACTAGTACTATGAGATTCCATCTAGTCATTCCTCTAAAGACAACCTCAAACTCTACACTAGTGCATAGTCATTCATATAGAGATGATCTCAACACTATTACTATAAGAATTTTAATATTTTTATTATCAATTTATTATCAAATAATCATTCAATATTATTATGTAAATTTTTATTGTTAAATATACATAAGTTAAGAAAATATCATGTTATATATATATAACATAATTCTTTCTTTCTATATAGTAATAACATACTCTCTTATTTGGCATGCTGATCCTAGTGGGCAATATAAGGTTTCTTCTCTCTTTGTTTCTAAGGAAAAGGAATATCATCCCTTGTGGTCTCAGGCTTGGATTAAGGGTCTCATTCCTAAAATTAATTTCTTCTTTTGGGTCCTGCTTCAAAATAAAATTTTGACCCTTGATAACTTGCAGAAAAGAGGTATAAATTTGGTGAATAGGTGTATTTTATGTAAGAATGGTTTTGAAGATAGAGACCACCTGTTTCTGAACTGTTCTTATTCTCAGATGGTTTGGACTGAGATCCTAATGTATTGGAACTTGACTTGGGTTCATCATAACAATGTGGAATCTTCTTTTAAATGCTAGAAATTCCCGTCTAAGAATTCTGATGTTCAAATTCTATGGAAAATTACTCTGCCTCATCTCTGCTGGGGTATTTGGAAAGAAAGGAATAATAGAATTTTTAGAAACAAAGAGGTTCCTGGATGGGTGCTTGGTCAGAATATTATTAGAGCTTGTAAGGAGAATTTTAGATCTCTGAAAATATCTGATCAAACCTTTCCTATTGATAATCCTATGTTTCCTGAAAACCCCAAGACTTAAACTGATAACCCAAGATTGAATGTCACTTGGAGTTCCCCTCTGAATGGTTGGATTAAAGGAAACTTTGATGGTGCTACTAAGGAAAATTTGGGGAGTGCGGGTTGTGGAGGTGTGTTGAGAGATCATATGGGAATAGTTAAAGATGCTATAGCTATCCCTATAGGTCGGACTAATAGTCACATTGCTGAAGCTACGGTGGCCCTTTATACTATGAAAATTGTAGTGGAATTGGGATCTCCAAAATTATGGTTGGAAGGTGACTCTTTAAATATTATTAATATCCTTAATAATAAAAGTGTTATCTCATGGTCGATAGAGGCCACTATCAAGGAGATTAAATACCTTATTAAAAAAATTGAAAAAGTTTTCATATCTCATACCTTTCGGGAGGCCAATGGTGCTGCTGATTGGATTGCCACCTATGTTGTCCTAACGGGGAAAATGGTGAGGTGGACCAATTAATTAACTAATCAAGTTGATCTCAAAGCAATCATTCATTATGAAGCTATCCATGCGCAAGTGGGAAAGATTTGAAAAGATTGGAAAGTTAATGATTTTTTGGATGATCAAATTATTGCCAGATTTTCATCCCCTATGAAGTACACTCAAATGAATGCGACGTGGTGTTTGCATGTTTCTCCGAACAAAGGTGTCTCTTTTGGTGGGAAGAAAAATAGATTTCTTTCTAACCCTCTCTTTCTATGCGTTTGGTTTTTCTAGTTTGAACGTGCTTTCTATTCTTTGTTGATGAGGGGTGAACCGCGCAAACAAGAACCAAAAAAATGTGAGGCATGGAAGGCTCGCAAGGATGTTTGGAAAATTCTGCAGAAAGGAAAAGTGACTTGTTACATGGAGCGACTCAATGGTTTTAAGCCACACATTACTACAACTTTCTTTAAGAACTGGTCCAATGACAAAGTCACTCTCCATGGTGTGACTGTGAAACTTACAGAGGAGTTTATTGCTGAGATCATGGGGCTTCCTACGGCAGGCATAAAATTCACTAAGAAAACCAATATTTCAAATGCAGCCTACAAAAAGTTCCCAAAAATGGAAGAAGAGGAGAAGCTTCTAGAAAAGAATGGTGATTTCTTTGATGCAAACCAGATAAAGGAGATCTAGAGGGATGTTCTCTGTTGCATCCGTGAGTATTTCATACTTGATGGAAGAAGTAAAAGAGTTCATAAATGTCATTTTGTTTTTTTAAATCATTTCAGATACAAAGATAGAATATCTTTCCCCTTCTTTTTACGGTTTTCTTTACTTCATAGTTTAGAAGCCCATAAGAAAAAGGAATCCAGACCCATTCTTCATGAAGGTCTGATCCTTCTTATAGAGGGATATTGTAAAAATAAGCACATTGCCTCTACTCCCTCTAAGGACATGAAGAAAGAGTTCATTAAGAGTAAGAAGGGTGAATCTGTAAAAGGTAAAGAAAATACCCTAAATTTGAAACCCTCTACCTCTCAAGTTCTTGAGGATGAGGAGTCTAAGACGGATAATTCAAAAAGTTGTGAGAATTGGAAACCTGAGGATGAGGATGATACTGAAATCGAAGAGTTAAGTTCTAATTTGGATGGGTATCTGGAGACTGAAGATAATAATGAAAAAGGAAAAGAGGAAAATAATAGTAAAGGTAATTTTGAACAGAGTAAATCTAATAATGAGGGTAACCAGGTTATTTCTAGTGGGGGTAATAAAGTGGAAGATTACATTGTCAGGAATCCTTTTGAGAAGAAAAAGGAGGACCATACGGCTATAACTACTTCTCCTGTTAAGGGGATAGAGGAAGAAAAAAGGATGGACTCTGCTCATTCTGAGGACTATGCTGAGGGTCGAAAGGAGGATCAAACAGAAATGGAGGATATCAAAGAAAATGTCTGCTCCCCCCCACACGAGACTGCTGAAGATGATAGTGACGCTATGTAGAGGGATACCATGCTTACCTTCCTACATTTTTCTAAGGAGAAAGCCGACACCAACCTCAAGGTTGATTCTTGGATCTACAATGAAATAATGGGTTTGAAGAAAAAGGTGGAAATTCTGCAACTTAACCTGGATACTATCAATGCTAAACTTAGTCATATGGAAGGGCAGATGGGAGACATCCCTAACAAACTTAACAACTATGAGTAGAACCTCACTATGTTAATCAAGGAGAGTAGCACTAAGATGGAACAGGTCACCTCGAGTATTTGTGCAGCCGCTGCAAGCCTGGGCAAAAGGGAAAATGAAGATATCATTTCGGCTAAGGGTCCAAGCAAAAGAACAAGGCAGAGCTCAAGGAAGAGTGCTATGAAAGCTGCTGCTACTAAGGATTTTGTTTCCATTCAAGAGACTAATGCAATTGGTAAGGAAGCAGCTAAATTGATCTTGGAGCTGCAATAGTGGCACTGGGGTGGGTTCTCTAGTTTGGTGCCTATCTGGTTCTGGTTGCTGGTTGGGGACTCTGGTCCTGGTTTCTGGTTTTTTATAGTTTAGACTGTTTGTGGTTTTAGGTCCCTGTAAAACCTGGGTTAGTTTAGTTTTGGACTTTTCTAGTGGTTTCAGGTCCCTATAAAACCTGATTTTGATACTGTTCTTCAATTTGTTGCAGGTTTTTTCCTAGTTGGGTTGTTTTGCTTTATCTTTCTATTTTTTGTCAAAGGGTTTCGGGGTCCCTTCAAAACCTACTTTTACCATAATCTAAAACATACTCTCTTATTTATATAAAGATGAAATAAAATATAAATGAAACATATTTTTTTTTCCTACTTTATAATTCTTTTCTCATTCTATATATAAATAAAACATATTCATAACCTTCTATCCACTTTCACGTGCTTTAACTTTTCCATTCAAAATAAAAATTAATTTAATGTCTTAAATTGCAAATGATTCTATTTATTCCTCTTTGAGTATATTAAAGTCTTCCCTTCTTTTTTATTTAGATTTTCTTCCTTTTCCATGTTATGGGTTTAAATTCTATTATTTATAAATCACATAGGCTTTCGAGTCATGGGTCACTACCCAATAATTCAATTTTGCCAATTAAGTCATGACTTTATATTTTGAATAAGGCAATTATGTTTGACTAAGACATCCTTAGACAATATGTTACTTTTTAGAGATCACTGCAAATGTAGTTGCATTGTCATATTGGTATATCCTTTTCAAATGCATCAATCTCTTTTCATATATGTTAAGAATGAGACATGAAGAGATGCGCCTCCTCATGAGACATGTCTATCCATTACAATTAATAAAATAAAAAATTATATATAATACCTCATATATATATATATATATATATATATATATATATATATATATATATATATATATATATATATATATATATATATATATATATATATATATATATATATATATATATATATATATATATATCACACTTATATATGTAATATATGTGTGTGTGTGTATGTATATATATACTAGTCTCATAGGTTTAACCAACTAAAGCTACCAAACATTAACACTCCCTCTTAGCTAGGGAGGATAAACAAGATTCATACATAATATGAATAATATATTACCTCAATGTAAAAATGGTTTCCAAAATGTCAACTCATTTGACTTCTTTGTTTATTGTATTGCCAACTCATTTGGAGAATGTCAACTCATTTGACATTTGAACGAAGTTATTGTAAGATTGTCACCTTACAATAACTTCTATAAATACAAGTGATAATCATTGGGAAGTTGTCACTTCCTTATGATGTACACAAGGGATAGGCCCATATAGTTAAATTGAAGTCCTATTTACTATTTATAGTTTATTGATCATTGGAGAATCCTTCTCAACATGATCTACTCCCTCTGAGTCAATACGACCAAGATCACTGAAGGTTGACTGAATCATATCCTCTATTTGCTCCCTTTTTTCAAGGTTGTCTCTAATGAAATGTAAAGCTCCCTTTGAATCTCAAATCTCCCTCTTTTTCCTCTAATAACAATCTTGAAGGAAAAGATCAAGGCATATAGCTCTTATAATAATAAAATTACTTTTAATAATTATTCTAAATAATAAGAACATTAGAAGTTGATTCTATACTTAATTGATTTTATTCCAATATTCAATGTTAATTATTAATATATTATCATTATTTTTTTCCATGAGCATATTATATATCCATAGATATATTATAATCGCATATACCTACATATAAATCTATCTCAATTAATATTAAATAAATTATATTACTATCTCGCAACATATCAATTTATTCATAAAATCCATCAATTCATTAAATCTCATATTATTATTTATAATATTACTAGACACTCAATAGTTTTTTGTACCAATATTAAATATAATTATATTTACTTACTAAGTAATATAAATTCTTTAAAATAAGAAATTATATGTATCAACCCTTACCTTTCTTTCATTAAATATATATAAAATACCTTGTGGTGGTTCACTGACTTAACATGGACCTCGAGTGTTGTTTGACTTGGGACTTAGTTTTAACATGTGAGAGAGCCAAATGAATGCATGTGGAATTAAAGTATATTGCCTTGTTCAAATCCTTAGCATGAAAGTGTTTTTTTATTTCATTTAGACCTTCAATGATCTATTATAATTATAATCTTTCACATTTTGTAGTTGGGCATGAAGGCCCAATGTTGTTGTAAAGTGGATATATCTATGAGTTGACTCTGACTTGAGCATGATCCCTCCATGTATAATGATTTGTCTGTTGGCTTGGTGCTTCTAGCCACCCAACATTCAACTCTCCTCCTGTCAATACAGATTCACAAGTTCTTAATAAAATTCATTGACAATTATTCATGCAAAAGTAGTGGTCTGTGATTTACAGGTGTTTCCTAGAGTGCAGGCCTTATTTCATTCCACATGAGTATCGTAGTCACCCCAAGAAAAGAACTACTAAGTTCCCCCTTTCGCACTCAACTTCCACACCAGCATCGAGTGAATTTGTAGACATTAGATGATCCAATTTCCCACCATTTTTTATTGAATGCTCCCCTCATTTATAGTGGCATCAATCCAAATCTACAATGGATTGGGAAATATAACATTGGAATAGCATCTGATTTGCAATCAAAATATGTTGTATGTACTATATTCTCTTTCTAATTATCCTGATCCATGATTGTTGACTCTGCTATTATAAGCTTCCTTTGAATCTGGAGAATTTCTTAAGTTAAACCATCATTGTAAATGATAGGAAGAGATAAATATATTCCCTATTTGGTGTTTTGTCTCTTTGTTTTCTTCTATTTGTTGTCTGGCTCTAATAACATGTTATCTTTTAGAGATCACTATAAATGTAGTTGCATTGTCATATTGGTATATCCTTTTTCTAATGCATCAATCTCTTTCAATATATTTTAAGAATGAGACATGGAGAGACATGTCTCCTCATGAGACATGTCTATCCATTAAAATTAATTAAATAACAAATTATATAATATTTCGTATATATATCAAACTTATATATGTAATATAATTATGTGTATATTTATACTAGTCTCATAGGTTTAACCAACTGAAGCTAACAAACATTAACACGGCATTATGTTTGTAATGACTAATACAATAGTATCTTTTGGCTATTGTAAATGCAGTCAATTAAATATTATTAATTTCAAAATTGAATATTATTGACTCCTTTATTTAATTAGATATTTATTTTTTGGGATTAGTAATGTTAAATGATTAAACATTATTATGATTTAATATTAATAGTTAGTTAATTATTTATTATTAATTAGTTATATAGATTGATTCTTATATTGTTGATTAATAATGTTATTCATTTTTATGTATTATCTATCAATTGATATTTCTAGCATTTATAATATATATTCAATCAATTCATTCAAGACTATATTATATTAATTAAATAAATATACAAAAAAAAAATCATATATATGTATATACATTAGTGATGGTTTTTTACACCTAGGTATGATAGAGGTAGCAGGTTTTTGTCTAATCAACTTGTTGCTTACTATGAAGAAGGTATAAAAAGGCATTACTCTACATCTAGGATACTACAAAAGAATAGGGTAGTTGAATTAAGGAACAAAATAGTAAAAGAAATTGATAGAACCATACTCAACAAATCAAATATTTCTTAAAAAAATTTGGTAGAAGTTGTACTAAATAGTTTATGTTCTTAATAGGGTTTAGCTTGTGCCTAATCATATCAAAAAAATTATAAATTATGGTATGGTAAGCTAGCTCTAGTAAAATTATTAAATACTTTTGGATGCAAATTGTAATAATAGGTGAAAAACCAATCTCCCAAGAACACCTGCATGCATAAACCTGTCACATGGATGAAGCAAAGAACAGAGGCAAGGAAAAATCAAGGAGGCCAAAAAGCCAGATCCATCTTATGGACATGCAAAGAGCAATATCTCATATAATCCAATAAGTGAATCAATAAAATACAAAGAGGTGAATCCTTATAAAGGAATCACGAAACCCAAAAAGGGAAACTAAAGCCTAAAAAAGCTAGGGTTGCACAATATAATTAATAGAATATTAATTATATGCACCTACAAGATAGCTTAAGCAAACTAGAGTAATAGGCAACTTAATTAATTAAATCAAAGTGATTTAATTAATAAGTTAGAACAAATAATTACTCTAACACCCCCCCTTAAGTGAAGCTTGGGAGGAAGCTAACCTAGCACAGCTATGAAAGAGAATTGGGTCCCGACAACAAGGCCAGATCAGGTACCCAATCACAACAAAATCTCTATAAAGAGGAGAAATAGAGAAAACCACATGGGAAAAACCCTACTCCAAAAAGAGATAGCAAAGAATGTTCCAGAAGAAGGAACAAAGAGATCAGAAGAGAATCATTGAAGCATGAAGAACTGCAAAACTATGTCAAAATGCTGATCTGTAGAACCTCCATTGAAATAGAAGGCACAAACCATCAACCAAAGGAACCTCCATGGAAATAGAAGGCATGAACCATCAACCAAAGAAGCATAGAACAGCAATATAACCTCCCTTAAGGCAGGTGAGGTGACAGGTAGCTGAAAAGATGGGCCAAAAATCTCCTACAACACAGGAGCCAAACACATCGAGAGTGAGGTACAAACACAAATAAAGGCACGTTTCATTGACACTGCATGAGAAAAAAGAGAAAGAGGGCCTATAAGCAGCAAACAACTATCCCCCCCATGGCACTTTATAAAATAGTGCGAGTACAACGTATCACAATGATGAAAAGGATCTCGAAATACAAGAGTGGCACTTTATCTCAGTGCGTTGCATAAAAATGCTTACAATGAATATCAACAATGATTAGAAAAGACATAAGGCTGAAACAACAGAAGGTAGAGCCCAAAACGAAGCAACTGAAGCAACAAAATTGATCCCTAGACCTGAAACAAACAGGATATCCACCAGAATGCTAAAATGCAAAAGACTGAATAGGATGTGCCTGGAATAGAATCTAGAACAACAACCAGCATCACTAGAAAGAGCATAGAAAGAGCTTTCCAATGATATAAAGAAGTCCAAAATCGGAGATCGGAAGCTCAAGATACGCCTCCCAGAGTGCAAAATAGAACATCTGGCTTTGACTGCCAAAATAGGCAACCAAACTGTATCAAAAGTCCAAATAACTAGCACCATCATGACAAGCTCGGAAAGAGCTTTCCGACGATATAAGATTCATCAAAAAATACCTCCGTATGACAAAGATATGGCCAAAAAACCACAAACAGCTTTTAAAACAAAACAAATTATAGAAATGATGATTTGAAAGCCGTCAAATTTCAGCCCAAAGATGGATGACGTCAGCACCTGCGGCTGTCAGACCTGCTTCAGTACCTTGCTGATGTCACTTCTCTGTCATACTTTGCTGATGCAGCGTCCTTTTTTGGAAGATTTTGAAAATATTTTTTTAAACAAAAAACAAAAAACTTTGAAGAATTTTTGCAAAAAAAGCAAACGCTTTTTTTAATAAAAACTCATGAGCCTTTTTTTTAATAAAGCCTTTTGATTTTATGATTTATTTTTTTAATAAAAAAATAAATCTTTTCTTCAGAAAGCGTGCCCAAATCTGGTAACAAATTTTTGCATCAAATTTCAACTGTGTCCAAATTGGACAAATTTTATATGAAAACAGGGGTTTTTGGGTGCTACGAATCCAACGGTGAGGTCCATTTGGGCTCAAAATGCACCGAAAAAATGACCCCTCCAAATCCAATACAAAATAACTCTAAAAATTGAAACCCTCTAAAAAATGCAACTTCTGAAATGCTTCAACAAACCACGAACAGCAAGCGGCAAGCTTGCTCTGATACCATGTAACAATAGGTGAAAAACCAATCTCCCAAGAACACCTGCATGCATAAACCTGTCACATGGATGAAGCAAAGAACAGAGGCAAGGAAAAATCAAGGAGGCCAAAAAGCCAGATCCATCTTATGGACATGCAAAGAGCAATATCTCATATAATCCAATAAGTGAATCAATAAAATACAAAGAGGTGAATCCTTATAAAGGAATCACAAAACCCAAAAAGGGAAACTAAAGCCTAAAAAAGCTAGGGTTGCACAATATAATTAATAGAATATTAATTATATGCACCTACAAGATAGCTTAAGCAAACTAGAGTAATAGGAAACTTAATTAATTAAATCAAAGTGATTTAATTAATAAGTTAGAACAAATAATTACTCTAACACCCCCCCTTAAGCGAAGCTTGGGTGGAAGCTAACCTAGCACAGCTATGAAAGATAATTGGGTCCCGACAACAAGGCCAGATCAGGTACCCAATCACAACAAAATCTCTATAAAGAGGAGAAATAGAGAAAACCACATGGGAAAAACCCTACTCCAAAAAGAGATAGCAAAGAATGTTCCAGAAGAAGGAACAAAGAGATCAGAAGAGAATCATTGAAGCATGAAGAATCGCAAAACTCTGTCAAAATGCTGATCTGTAGAACCTCCATTGAAATAGAAGGCATGAACCATCAACCAAAGGAACCTCCATGGAAATAGAAGGCGCGAACCATCAACCAAAGAAGCATAGAACAGCAATATAACCTCCCTTAAGGCAGGTGAGGTGACAGGCAGCTGAAAAGATGGGCCAAAAATCTCCTACAACACAGGAGCCAAACACATCGAGAGTGAGGTACAAATACAAATAAAGGCACGTTTCATTGACACTGCATGAGAAAAAAGAGAAAGAGGGCCTATAAGCGGCAAACAACTATCCCCCCCATGGCACTTTATAAAATAGTGCGAGTACAACGTATCACAATGATGAAAAGGATCTCGAAATGCAAGAGTGGCACTTTATCTCAATGCGTTGCATAAAAATGCTTACAATGAATATCAACAATGATTAGAAAAGACATAAGGCTGAAACAACAGAAGGTAGAGCCCAAAACAAAGCAACTGAAGCAACAAAATCGATCCCCGGACCTGAAACAAACAGGATATCCACCAAAATGCTAAAATGAAAAAGACTGAATAGGATGTGCCTAGAATAGAATCTGGAACAACAACCAGCATCACTAGAAAGAGCATAGAAAGAGCTTTCCAACAATATAAAGAAGTCCAAAATCGGAGATCGGAAGCTCAAGATACGCCTCCTAGAGTGCAAAATAGAACATCTAGCTTTGACTACCAAAATAGGCAACCAAACTGTATCAAAAGTCCAAATAACTAGCACCATCATGACAGGCTCGGAAAGAGCTTTCCGACGATATAAGATTCATCAAAAAATACCTCCATATGACAAAGATATGGCCAAAAAACCACAAATAGCTTTTAAAACAAAACAAATTATAGAAATGATGATTTGAAAGCCGTCAAATTTCAGCCCAAAGATGGATGATGTCAGCACCTGCGGCTGTCAGACCTGCTTCAGTACCTTGCTGATGTCACTTCTCTGTCATACTTTGCTGATGCAGCGTCCTTTTTTGGAAGATTTTGAAAATATTTTTTTAAACAAAAAACAAAAAACTTTGAAGAATTTTTGCAAAAAAAGCAAACGCTTTTTTTAATAAAAACTCATGAGCCTTTTTTTTAATAAAGCCTTTTGATTTTATGATTTATTTTTTAATAAAAAAATAAATCTTTTCTTCGGAAAGCGTGCCCAAATCTGGTAACAAATTTTTGCATCAAATTTCAATTGTGTCCAAATTGGACAAATTTTATATGAAAACAGGGGTTTTTGGGTGCTACAAATCCAACGGTGAGGTCCATTTGGGCTCAAAATGCACCGAAAAAATGACCCCTCCAAATCCAATACAAAATAACTCTAAAAATTGAAACCCTCTAAAAAATGCAACTTCTGAAATGCTTCAACAAACCACGAACAGCAAGCGGCAAGCTTGCTCTGATACCATGTAACAATAGGTGAAAAACCAATCTCCCAAGAACACCTGCATGCATAAACCTGTCACATGGATGAAGCAAAGAACAGAGGCAAGGAAAAATCAAGGAGGCCAAAAAGCCAGATCCATCTTATGGACATGCAAAGAGCAATATCTCATATAATCCAATAAGTGAATCAATAAAATACAAAGAGGTGAATCCTTATAAAGGAATCACGAAACCCAAAAAGGGAAACTAAAGCCTAAAAAAGCTAGGGTTGCACAATATAATTAATAGAATATTAATTATATGCACCTACAAGATAGCTTAAGCAAACTAGAGTAATAGGCAACTTAATTAATTAAATCAAAGTGATTTAATTAATAAGTTAGAACAAATAATTACTCTAACACAAATGGTATAATAAAGAAAGATAAGGAAGGTTTGAGTAGTTTTTATTAAAAATGTAATGAAGGATTTTTTCTTAGTTATTCAACTCACAACAAATCATATACCTATTATAATAATAAATTAAAGAAAATTATTGAACATGTCAATGTAAAAAATGATGAACAATTACTCAAGGAAAATTATGATGGTTATGTTGTTAAAAAAAAAAAAAAGTGTTTGAAAGCACTTCTACTTATTCCAATGTTTCTAATGAAACTACTTCTGCAACAAATTCTAATAATAGTGTTGACATATATTTTGAAATAACTCATAAAATATCTTTTAAGAACATTAGTAAGTAGATTCCATCTCATAATGTAAATCAAATCATCCTAAATAGAAAATAACAAGTAATAAAGACAATGAAATTAAAACTAGAAAAAAGGCTATCAAGAACTACACTAAGAAGCTTATTTTCCTTTGATTTCTGAGATGGAACTTAAAACATGTAAGGAAGTTGTTAAAAGTTTAATTGGGAACAAGATACTGAGAGGGGGGGTGAATCGAGATCTCTAAAAGTTTTTACTAATAAAATAGTCAACTGTATTCACACCTAATCCATCTCGTTTCTTAGATATCACACCATATAACCATCTAATGCTGAAATGAAAGCTATTTAAGCATAAAATCCATTAAAACATAAACTCATAACACAAAGATTTTGGTAACCCATAAACACTTCAAGGTGAAGGTAAAACTATGGTGGGGATGAAACCCACAAATCCTTACGGCTACAACAACAAATTTTTCCTATTAGGGATACAATTTCATCATATCTAATGATCTACCTTGTGAGGGTTCTATTCTATTAAAATATTTTCAGACTATTAGGTCTTACCTTGATTAAAGGATTTTACACTTACCATAAAGTAAGGACTCTATTACGATATTTAAATAGGTCTATTAGAACCACTTTGTTAAGATATTTTACCTAACTCAATCTGTCAAAATTGATTCAATCCCTAATCCTTCAGTTTTCTCTTAAATCAATTTACAGATCTCCTCTCTTTAATATCTCAATCTAATCTCCTTATTTGATATGCTATGTTATGTTTAACACTAATAGGTTGCTCTATTTGATCTCCTTTTAGACCTCACCTTCCTTTTCTCTGTACTTAGCTTGTTCGCTCCTTCACACTCACTTCTACTCATCATTATGATATTAGGCTTGGAAGCCTTCTTAAATAGATGATCATAGAAAGTTCTAGATCATAATCAATGATCCAAATTTCATCCTTTTACCATTTTACCCTTTTGATTTTCTAATTGGTTAATCTACTTTTCTTGGGATTAATGTCTTTTGAAAAAATGTATAGTCTTCTCCTTAACTATCTCTAAAATCTTTAAATGTCATGTAGAAGTTGGCTAAAATTAGTTACATAAGTGTTTGTGCCATTACAAACTCATATTTCAAAACTAGTTTACTCAACACTTGAATATTCTAACACTTGATCATAACTAACATTCATGTTGTCACTCATCTTCTATATGCTCAAAAAATATTGAATCACTTGGCATTAACTAACATTCCAAATGCTCGATCTCTATTGTGTTACTCAGCATGTATGCTAACTCATCTCTACTGGGGTACTTGGCAACCTTTGACTTTCTTAGCATATGATAAAATATAAACAAGTCCTTTGTAGCTTAGCCTTCTCTAGATTGCTTAGTCACAATTATGACCATCCAATGCTGCTACTAAGTGTTAGACACTAATAGGCAACTTGTCCTTAGAGATCAACAACCTCTCCATTTGACATTAGTGGCAAAAACACTTTATCATGAATTAGCTATCATACAAAATATCAAAATGTAGTACTCCCCCTAAGTCTATAACTAGGACTTCAAAACTTTATCTCTATGATACAATGTATACATATCTATAAACTATGATGTTAACTCATCTAATAATTATGCTTCTAAATTCTATCTCCCCCTTTCTGTCATCTTCCCCTTTGTGTCTATCATGATTGGATTCTATATTGTTAGAATATTAGCCCTTTTAATTTATGTCATGAAGATATTTCCCCCTTGGTTTTTTCACTGATGGCTTGGGGTTTGTAGGGGTTAGCTTATATTTATCCAAAAAAAATTGAATACTAGCCAAAATTTCTTCAAGTCCTTTATTCCATTTGTCTCTTTTTGATTCCATGACTCGAATGTGAATCTCTAGCTAAGTAGCTAGATCAATTAGGCTCTCTGTTGTTGAAAGATTTGTATCTTTCCATGTTAAATTTTGATCCATAGATAATTCCCTCTGAATTATCTCAAAATGGGCTAGTAGCATGAATTGAATTGAAATCAATTTATTCTTTATGCCACTATCTCTAGCCATTAACTTGGCTAATCTCTATTGATCAAATGTCAACTTGTTATGGGTATGTGTAGGATCATGGTGTGCCAAAAAGTGGTAATGTGAAAAAAGTGGAGTTTGAAAATATCTAAAAGCATTTCAAAATCAACTCTGACATTTTTTACCCATCCTGATACCAAGGCTAAAAAGTTAATGCCAAACCTTTTCGAGTATATGATCTGTTATCGAGTACCTAATATCAAATTGAGTATTCGATACCATATCAAGTATCTAATATGAAATAAGATACTTGAAACTTGTGACATGAATTTTTAAAAAAATGTCAGATCAATTTTTGCATTGTGGTTTTTGTTCATTTGGTTACATTCTCCATTCTGAGTGTTGGATAAAGGTAAAAAAAATTGTGTTCTTTTATGATTTGAATGAATATTAGTGTAAATTAGTTATTTTAAATAGAATTTGTTAAAAATTAGGTACTTTTCAATAGAAATTGTCAAAATTTAAGTTTTTTTAATAGAAATTATGTTTTTCAAATTAATAGGTATGGCTGACCTAAATGATGATACTAAGCCAGGAAACAATGTTCCTTGGAACCCTCCACCAAACAATCTAGTACACCCTCAAAACCATCCATCAAATGATCCCCCGCCCCATCAAAACCCTCCTCAAATTGAAGAGTTGATATTTGAAAATCTTGTCAAACTGAGAGTTTTGCAAACCACATATAACAATATACCTGCATTAGCTCCCACATTATCCATGGTAAACACCATGATGGATAATATTCAAACATTTACCAATCAACAAAATTCTGCTCTTCACTGGCATGACCAAATGAATGCCATGTTTGATGATGGGTCAGACTATGATGATATTGTCACCCTAAATATAACTTAAGAGCATATAGCTAACCTTTTTGTGGACCCAAAAACTAGTAAAAAAGTAGAACGCACAAAGCCCAAATTATCAATTAAATGGTGCACAAATGAGGCTATGCATGCAAACTTTTGGAATCATTGGTGGATGGTTTTTGACAAACCTCCACATAGCAATTTTTAGAGGTACCATTCTATTTCATAAAATATTGTATGCCGAGTTTGTGTTGCAACTCAAGGTGAAGTACTAGAGCATGAGGCCAAACATGGGTGTAGGAGGAGGAGCTCCTCAGAGTAGACCCTTTTCCCAACAAAAGAAAGCTGACACTTTTTTCCCCCCTACTAATTCCCCCCCTCCTCCAGTGAAACATCCTAATATCATTGTAGAAGCTATCTCTCAAACTATTAGAGTCATCCATAGTTTGAGTAGCCTATTGATATCCCAATCTAGGTCAATTTTACCTCCCTATGTTGATGATGTTGGTGCAAGCTCTTCATTAGCAAGTTCATCACATGTTTATGTGCCCCATACTTGCATAACATGCAAGAATATTTGTCAAGGTCCCATAGGTCATCTTTCTAAGAGTCAATTTTTATTTGAGGAGGATACACCTAATGCATATATAGAGACTACATGCCCTAATGTGAGAGAGGAAGGGTGTGCAGAGGTATAGGATCCTACTATGTCAGTACATGTATACATTTTTTTGTTATGGTATATGTGATTTAAAGTTAATCTTTATAATAGAGTAATTTTAACCAATACTATCTTATACATGTATGTGATCTTCATTCATGTTTAGTTGATGACTAAGGAGGAGCTGTGACAAGTTGATGATGTCATGCTCTCAACCATTTCATTTCGCCTTGAGACATCTATGGTATATTATGTTCTATTATCACTATTTTTCTATTTGATATTAGAGCATATATGGTTTTTAACCTTTCTTTTCTTTTATAGGTATCACCTATTAGTGGGGGGCAAAGTATGGGGTGTGAGGCATAGCCCATTGACAAGGGAAAGGTAATTAAGTTCTTTTAAAGTGATTAAATATTGATGCATTCTCATAAAATATTTGTGGTAATGAAATTTAATTACATTCTTTATTTTACAAGGTGTGGCTATTGGTGAGGATTCCAAGAAGATTTGGCATCATAGACCCTCTGTCATTTCTATTCGTAGTGAGAGCCCCATCGTATGTATAAGTATCATTTATTTTTTATTTTCCTTACTTTCATAAATAAATTCAAAACTAATTTATGTGGTATTAACAACTAGGCTTTTGTATTTCATAGGAAACACCTAGTGCATAGGAGGCTAGACTTCATAGTTTTGTATCTTTGCTCATCCAACCATTATATCTAGAGGATGACTTGATAGAGATAAGTTGTAGTTTGAATTCTTGATTATATGTTATAAATTTAGTATGCTATGAATTATAATTTTATAGTTTAAGTTGTAGATCCATCTGACAAACATACTTAAACATATATAGGCCACAACCAACTAGGTTCCAGGCATCTCGACATATGAGAGGACTTCTGACTGGTATAGGAGGTCGACGAGAGACGTATTTATGATGAAATTTTACTACTATGAATCTTTATTAAAAAAGGATCATTATGTATTTGAGTAATTCAATGTTAGATACATAGAATCATATAAATCTAGTAGTCTAACTTTGGGTTTTCCTTTCTTTTATGTAGGAGGCACCCATTCCACCTAGTGTAGCAAAGAGGTTTCATTTTGATCATCCACTAGCATCGTTGCATAGAATATTTGTCATAGGATGCATCATTAGACATCTTGATATGGCATATGCCACATTGTATATAGAAACATTGATATTGTACACATTTTGATGGCATGATCAACAACATTTTGTATATGGATCTATGTGTTTTGATATATATTTACGTATTTTGTTTATGGATACATGAACTTTGATATATATTTGTGTAATTTTTCTATGGACACATGTATTTTGGTATATATTTTTGTCATTTTCATGCACAATGATATACATATTAATTTAGTATAATTTTGTTTAATTTATCATGGATCATGTATATTGTGAAGAAAAATTTTTAAAACTTTATTATTAAATGTTTATACAATGTTTAATGTGAAATTATATCATATATGTTTAATTTGAAATGATCTTTGCAATCCCTTAAGATGTCACTACTGTTCACCTGCTCAAAACCACTTATAGCACCTTGGAGACTCTTTGGTACGGGGTGGTCACAGATGATGAAGGCTCTCTATGGAAAAAAAAAGGGTGTCACTAGGGCTCACCAACCCATCTAGAACTAATGGAGCTAACAATTTGATGCCAAGAGTAGTGGTTTCAAAAATATGCAGTGATGCACTTATGAACTAAGGCACACTAAGAGTTTTTGCATCGAGCAAGATCAATGTGCCAAATCAAAATAGAATGTGATCTCTCAAAAATGAGATAGGTTATTGTAGCCCTCAACATGACTATCTTGTAGCATTTGATATTTCAGCAATAGCCCCTACGAGCACCGAGTTACTACCCTTAGAAGATCAACCTTGAAATGCACTTAGAGCATCTCAAAAACTCTTTGGTATGCAATAGTTGCAAATGATGGAGGCTCTCCATGGTCAAAGAAAGGGTCTAACTAGGTTTCACCCTCCCATGTAAAGCTAATGGTGCTAATGATTTGATGCTAAGATCATTAGTTTCAAAGTTATACATTGATGCAATTATGAATTGAGGCACAATGCGAGTTTTAGCATCAAGTGAGAACGGTGTGACAAACTCAAATAGAATATGATCTCTCATAAATGAGATAGGTTATTGTATCCCTCATCATTTCCATCCTATACCATTTGAAATTTTACCCATATCCCCTATGAGCTTTGAGTTATGACCCTTAGAAGATTGACCTAGAAATGTAGTTAGAGCACCTTGGAGACTGTTTGGTACAGGGTGGCCATGAATGATGGATGCTCTTCATGGTTGGAACAAGGGTATCACTAGGGTTAACCCACACATCTAAAGCTAATTTTGATGATGATTCAATGTCAAGATCAGTGGTTTCAAAGTTACACAATGATGCACCTATGAACTAAGGCACACTAGGAGTTTTGATAGCCGAATCCAAATGAAATGTGATCTCTCAAAAATGAGATAGGTTATTATATCCCTTGGTATGAACATCCTATAGAATTTAATATTTCATTTATATCCCCCATGAGCTCCAAGTTATGACCCTTAGAAGATCAACCTTAAAATGCACTTAGAGCACCTTAAAGACTCATCGATATGGGGTGGTCGTGAATGATGGAGACTCTCCATGGATAGAAAAAGGGTGTCACTATGGTTCACCCATACAATGAGAGCTAATGGCACCAATTATTTGATGCTAATATTAGTGGTTTCAAAGTTACATAGTTGTGTAACTTTGTACTTAGGCACAATACGAGTTTTGGCATCGAGCAAGATCAGTGTGCCGAATCCAAAAAGCATGTGATCTCTTGAAAATGAGATAGGTTATTGTATCCCTTGATATGACTATCCTATATAATTTTATGTTTCACTAATAGCCCCCACGATCTCTGAGTTATGACCCTCAAAAAATTGACCTCAAAACATAGTTAGAGCACCTTGGAGACTCTATGGTACAAAGTAGCCATGAATAATGGAGGTTCTCCATGGATGGAAAAATGGTGTCACTAGGGTTCACCCTCCTATCCAGAGCTAATGGCACTGATGATTTGATGCCAAGATCGCCAATTTCAGAGTTACACAATGATGCACCTATGAACTGAGGCACACTACAAGGTTTGGCAGCAAGTAAGATTAATGTGCTAAATCTAAATAGAATCTGATCTATTAGAAATAATATATTTTATTATATCCCTTGTCATTATCATCCTATAGAATTTGACATTTCAAAAATAGCCCCAATGAACTCCAAGTTATGACCCTCGAAAATATTTACATTGACAATATCTCAAGTGTTTCATCATTATTACATCAATACACAACCATCAAAATTTGTTGTGTCAAAAATCATAGTTTCAAAAATAGAATAGATATTTCTTCATTCTACTCTTTATTTAGTTTTTTTGTCTTCATGCATGGCTACTCTTCATGATGTACCTATATTCCAATTTCATAAAAATTATTAGTAAATGATCATATTAAACAAGATAATCATCGGTTTACTAAATCATTATGAACAAAAGAACATCAAAAGTAAATATACCTAGTCAAGTGTTCATGTATGGTCCTCTCTTTGTTTTAGGGTCTCCAATAGGGCTTCATGATCTACATTAGTAATAGTGAAAAGTTCTTTTATTTTTGATCTTCCTTGATTCCTCAACAACTTCATGTTTGTTTCTATAATAAGATGTGAATATATGAGAATTGTTTTCTTCTTTTGATAGTCTTCAAATGTGTGAATTCCATTCCTTCTAAGCATGTATACTCATAGCCATGTTCTAGCAACAACAACTAAACTAGTAGGATATGTGAATCCATCATCATCTATGATCATTTGAGCAAGCCTTTTTTAACCTATTACACAATATGCTAACAACTAATTTGGTTTCTCATCATTCCCCTCTGGTGCAATCAATGCAAAGACATGTCCTGGCTGAAGAAGATCTAATAGATGATTATGCTCAAGTGAACTTTCCATGTCATAATTTCTAATAGAGGGTAATATAGACAATGGATCAATAAAATGTGGAACCCATGTGTCCTCTCATTCAACTCATAGTGATCCCAATCACACTGAAAATAACTAGTACAAAAGCAACTTAGTTATCATGTCCAAATGGTCCATGTATGAGAATCAAAGCTCTAGAATGAATGCATTTTTGATGAGTCTCTAACAGTAGCACAATCTAATCTATCACCTATGGATCCTTCCTCAACCAACCAAAAGAACATGCATATTGCTGAATCAAGAGTCCCCCTTGTGATAATGTTGAACTACACTGATCAATAATGCTATGAGCATTAAGAAGTTCTACTCCTAAAATCTTCAATTTCTCCTTAACTAGAGCTCTTTTCACACATGCCCCTAGTCCATCATGTTCCCCTTTCTCATGGTCAGACTCAAAAAAATTTCAAATATGAGGCACCCACTCTCTGCGTGCATCCCACACAACCAATAAAACATGCAAGCATTCTTGAATTGACCTGTGCAATTATCTGACGAAATGATATGTCTATCTATAGAAATGTAGCAATGGCATGCTCCTATAGGAAATCAAAATAATTCTTGAAATAATGTTGCATAAACTCATGAGAGTGAAATCTATCATCACTCATGTAAAAAATGGTACTCCTTAATAATCTTCCAGTTATCTTCTATGTTGTTAAGGGAATGTCTATATGTTATGTGGAGAAAAATAGCAATCTGAATGGAGTTATACTAAGATTGTGTCTCATTTTGGAGTCGTAATGGGTAGTTCTCTGCAAAGTCAACCACTGATATAATAGTGCCAATGGGAAAAGTCTCCATACACATTACAAATTATTGATCCAACCACTTAGACCTGTGACTATGCCTTGCATACTTGTATAAAATATTTGTCTTGAAATCTAAAATAAAACTAGCAATACTAATTTCTTTTGCAACCAATTCACATCTAGAGCCCTCACCTCCACTCTTCAATGTGTATTTCACCATTTCATATTTTTTTACTATTTTCCTCCCAAGATCCTATTCGCACCTCTCTTGGAAATATTTTTCAAACTTGTATAAGCCACCACATTCTAAAAATTTTTCATTTAAACAAGCATTTGTAACAAAGAAACAACCATCAACTCTAAGACATAAAAATTGATCTAGCAAGTCTCTTGATAATTTTGGAAGCCCACTAGCACCACAATTCTCCAACATTTCTTTACTATATAAAATTAGAATGGATGGAGAATAATAGTTCATGGTGCATAGGAAACTCCAAATGATATTTGCAACATGTATTTCAAATTTTAAGTGGCACACGATAAAATGGATTAAAAGATTCAAAAGTCCTTTGTGACATATGCAATCTTTGATGACTCTCTATAATTTATTTAAACAACATAGTTTGACTTACCTCCAAATAATGTTTAGGATGTGGTGTGTGATCTCTAATGCCAATTCTCAACTTCAACATGTCTTTAGCATTGGGTGATACTCTTGAGCTAGAGTGCCAAAACTGTGTAATTTCTTACTTCGCATCATCAGATAGCTTCTTTTCAAATTGTGGAAGTCTCCCACCAAAATCTCATGTTTCATTTTGAAGAGGATCATCAATTCTCTCTCATCTACTAAGTTCTCTTCTCAAATTTGTGAGATTTAGGTTCAAGTCAATACAAGTTTGTCTCATATATCTACCCTTTCTCAAATGATGACTCACCAAAGAGGTTGCAACAACCCTTTGAGAAGCTCTCTCATCCTTCTCCCTACTCTTTTCCCCAATGTAATTAAGAGCACTAAAAAGATTCTTCACAATAATGGTATTTCTTTCCAATGTTTTATTGAAACAAATCTTCAACTTGGAAAGCATAGCTTTCATCTTTTGCATCTTTGATATGTGCATAAAAAGTTAACATTGCTCACCACTCTCTTGTTGCCAAAAAAAATCTTATATAGTCTTGAAGCCCATAAATGAATGGTTCTTTCTAATTTTTTTCCTTCCAAATTTGTAATAATTGTTTCATCAATTTCAATTATCCATTTTGGTGTTGTAGGACCTGCATGTCAATTATAATTAGGAGATATGTAACTCCTGTGCATTTTCATTTTCGACATGGCCAATCATGGCATTTACATTATGAGCTGGTAAATTTTCATTTTCCAAATTTTCAATCCTGGCATTATGATTATCAATTGGTACATTTTCATTCCCCAACTTTACATATTCATTATCTGACTCTATGATTTCACCTTTGATCAATACATCATCAACTTGATTCACATTTAACATACTTTTTCTCTTCCTTTGGTGATTTACCTTGTCCCTTCCCCTATATGTTGCAATTCCTTCATTTGATACCTTCCTTTTGCATTTAGTCTATCGACAACTATTGCTCCCCATTCAAACAACAATATCAAACACCTAATCATACATTATAGCAATTTTTTGATCATATGAGCCCCAATCAATCATTTTTCTCCAAACCCATGAAAATGGCCCCAAAAAAATGTTATTGTTAGGTCTACAGTGATAGAATATTTTGAAAAAAGTATGCCAATATTTTGGGTTCCCATTCCCATATCGAGTATCTGATCCAAACTCGGATACCCAATTTGATATTGGGTACTCGAAATGGTCACCCAAATTTTGGAGTGAAGTAAAAATTTGGCAACTATAGACAATGTGAACTAAATTGTATACTATTATTTGTTAGTATTTATTAGTATTTTATTAAATATAATATAGTAATATATATGACTATTAAATTATTATCATTAAATATAATATAGTAATATATATAATTATTATTATGATGATTATTATTATTAAATATAATTTGGTAATATATATAATTATTATTGTGATTACTATAATTATTAAATATAATGTAGTAATACAATTATTATTATGAATATTATTAATAAATATAACATATTAATATATGTGATTATTATTATATTAATATATATTTAATAGTCACATATTATGATTACTATTATATTTCATATAGTCATATATTATAATTATTATATAATATAATAATGGGTCGAAGGGATCATGGGATAACATATAACCCCTTTGATGCATTTCATCAGAACATATGTCCATAGGGGTCCTAGGACCCCTAGGGACCTATTTGGTTTCTTTGAATAGGTCAAAAGGTGTCATAGGATAACCTATGACCCCTTTCGATGCATTTGATGACAATATATGTCCCAACATATCCTAGGACCTCTAGCGACCTATTTATTTTATCGAATGGGTCAAAAGGGGTCATAAGATAACCTATGACCCCTTTCCATGCATTTCATAACAACATATGTCCCTAGGGGTCCTATGACCACTAGGGACCTATATGGTTTGTTCGAATGGGTCAAAAAGTTTCGACACATTTCATGACAACAAATGTTCCTTGGGGTCCTATGACACCTAGGGACCTATTTAGTTTGAGTGAATGGGTCGAAAGGGGTCATAGCATAACATATGACCCTTTTCAATGCATTTCATGATAACATATGTCCCTAAGGGTCCTATGACCCCTAGGGACCTATTTGGTTTGATTGAATGGGTCAAAAGGGGTCATAGGATAACCCATTTCGATTCATTTCATGATAGCATATGTCCCTAGGGGTCCTAGGACCCCTAAGGACCTATTTGGTTTGATAGAATGGGTAAAAGGGGTCATAAGATAACCTATGATCCCTTTTGACACATTTCATAGGAACATATGTCCCCAGGGGTTCTAGGACCCCTATGGACCTATTTGGTTTGATCGAATGGGTCGAAAGGGGTGAAAGGATAACTTATGACCCCTTTCGACCCATTTCATGACAACATATCTCTCTAGGGTTCCTATGACCCCTAGGGACATATTTGGTTTGTTTGAATAGGTCAAAAGGAGTCATAGGATAGCCTATGACCCCTTTCAATGCATTTCATGACAACATATATCCCTTGGGGTTCTAGGACCCCTAGGGACCTATTTGGTTTGATCGAATGGATCAAAAGGGGTCCATGGATAACCTATGACGCCCTTTCGATGCATTTCATGACAACATATGTCCCTAGTGGTCCTAGGAACCCTAGGGACCTATTTGGTTTGATTGAATGGGCTGAAAGGGGTCATAGTATAACCTATGACCCTATGACCATAGGATAACCTATGACCCCTTTAAATGCATTTCCTAGGAACACATGTCCCTAAGGCTCCTAGGACCCCTAGGGACCTATCTAGTTTGAGAAAATTAGTCAAGAGGGGTCATAAGATAACCTATTATGCTCTTTGATGTACTTCATAAGGATATATGTTGTTAGGGGTTCTAGGACCCGTCGAGACATATTTAGTTTGATCAAATGGTCGAAAGGGGTCATAGGATAACCTATGACACCTTTCAATGTATTTCATGACAACATATGTCCCTAGGGGTCTTAACCCTAGGGACATATTTTATTTGATCGAATAGGTCAAAATGTCTTTCAACATATTTCATGACAACATATGTCCCTAAGGGTCCTACGACCCCTAGGGACTTATTTCGTTTGATTGAATGGGTCAAAAGGGGTCATAGGATAACCTATGATCCCTTTTAATGCATTTTATAGGAACATATGTCCCTAGGGAGCTTAGGACCCCTAGGAACCTATTTGATTTGATCAAATGGGTCAAAATGAGTCATAGGATAGCCTATGACCCCTTTCAATGCATTTCATAGGGGTCCTAGGAACCCTAGGGACCTGTTTGGTTTGATCAAATGGGTCGAATGGGTTCATAGGATAACCTATGACCACTTTCTATGCATTTAATGACAACATATGTCCATAGGGGTCCTAGGACCCCTAGGGACCTATTTGGTTTGATTAAATAGGTTGAAAGGGGGCATAGGATAACCTATGACCCTTTTCAATGCATTTCATGACAAAATATGTTCCTAGTGGTCCTAAGACACCTAGGGACCTATTTGGTTAGATTGAATAGGTCAAAAGGGGTCATAGGATAACCTATGACCCCTTTCAACACATTTCATGATAACATACCTCCCTAGGGGTCCCAGGACCATATGGACCTATTTGATTTGATTAAATGGGACAAAAAGGGTCATAGGATAAGCTATGATCCTTTTTGACACATTTCATAGGAACATATGTCCCTAGGAGTCTTAGGACCCCTAGGAACCTATTTGATTTGATTAAATGGGTTGAAAGAGGTCACAGGATAACCTATGACCCCTTTTGATGCATTTCATAGGAACATATGTACCTAGGGCTCCTAAAAACCCTAGGGACCTATTTAGTTAGATCAAATAGGTCAAATGGATACATAGGATAACCTATGACCCCTTTTATGCATTTAATGACAACATATTTCCCTGGGGGTCCTAGGACCTATTTGGTTTGATCAAATGGGTTGAAAGGGGTCATAAGATAACCTATAACCCCTTTCAATGCATTTCATAGGAACATATGTCCCTAGGGGTCCTAGGATCACTAAGGACCTATTTGGTTTGATCCAATGGGTTGAAAGGGGTCATAAGATATCCTATGACCCCTTTTAGCATATTTCATGACAACATATGTCCCTAGGTGTCCTACAACCCCAAGGGACCTATTTGGTTTGATCGAATGGGTTGAAAGGGGCCATAAGCTAACCTATGACCCCTTTTGATGTTTGATTTGATCAAATGGGTTGAAATAGGTTATAAGATAACCTATGACCCCTTTTAATGCATTTCATAGGAATATATGTCCCTAGGGTGCCTAGGACCCCAACGGACCTATTTTGTTTGATCAAATGTGTCAAAAGGGGTCATAGGATAACCTATGACCCCTTTCAATGCTTTTCATGAAAATATATGTTCCTAAAGGTTTTAGGACCCCTAGGGACCTATTTGATTTTATCAAATGGGTCCCTTTCAACATATTTCATGACAACATATGTCCTTAGGGGTCCTAGGACACCTAGCAACCTATTTGGTTTGATTGAATTGGTCAAAAGGGATCACAGGATAACCTATGACCCCTTTTGATACATTTCAAATGAACACATCTCCCTAGGGGTCCTAAGACCCTTAAGGACCTATTTGGTTTGATCAAATGGGTTGAAAGGGCTTATAGGATAACCTAAATCCCTTTTGATGCATTTTGTAGGAACATATGTCACTAGGGGTCTTAGGACCAGTAAGGACCTATTTAGTTTAATTGAATGGGACAAAAGGGGTCATAGGAGAACATATGACCCCTTTCTATGCAATTCATGTCAACATGTATTGCTAGGGTTCCTAGAGCCACTAGCAACCTATTTGGTTTGATTAAATGGGTCAAAAAGAGTCACAAGGTAATCTATGACCCCTTTCGATGCATTTCACAACAACATATCTTCCTAATGGTCCTAGGACACCTAGACACTATTCGGTTTGATCAAACAAATCAAAAGGGGTCATAGGATAACTTATGACCCCTTTTGACACATTTCATTAGAACATATGTCCCTAGGGGTCCTAGGACCCCTATGGACCTATTTGGTTTGATCAAATGGGTTGAAAGGGATCATAATATAACCTATGATCCCTTTCAACTCATTTCATAAGAACATACATCCATAGGGGTCCTATGATCCCTAAGGACCTATTTGGTTTGACCGAATGGGTTGAATGGGTTCATAGGAAAACCTATGACTATTTTCGACACATTTCATATCAACATATGTCCTTAGGGGTCCTATTTGGTTTGATCAAATGCGTTGAAAGGGGTCATAGGATAACCTAAACCCCTTTTGATGCATTTTATAGGAAAGTATGTCCCTAGGGGTCCTAGGACCACTAGGGACTTATTTGGTTTGATCGAATGGGTCAAAAAAGGTCATGGGATAACTTATGACCCCTTTTGATGCATTTCATGGCAACATATTTGGTTTGATCAAATAGGTCAAAAGGGGACATAATATAATGTATGACCCCTTTCGACGCATTTCATGAGAATATATGTCCCTAGAGGTCCTAGAAAACCTAGGGACCTATTTGATTTTATTGAATGGGTTGAAAGGAGTGATAGGATAACTTATGACCCCTTTTGATGCATTTCATAGGAACATATGTCTCTAGGGATCTTATGACCCCTAGGGACCTATTTTGTTCAATGAAATGGGTTGAAAGGGGTCATTGGATAACCTTTTACCCCTTTTGATGCATTTCATATGAACATATGTCCCTAGGTATCTTAGGACCCCTAGGGGCCTATTTGATTTGATCAAATGGGTCAAAAGGGGTAATAAGATAACCTATGACCCCTTTTGATGCATTTCATGATAACATGTCCCTAGGGGTTCTAAAAGCCCTAGGGACCTATTTAGCTTGATCGAATGGGTTGAAAGGGGTCATAGGATAACCTATGACCCCATACAATGCATTTCATGTGAACATGTGTCCCTAGAGGTCTTAGGACCCCTAACAACTTATTTGATTTCATTGAATAAATCGAAAGGGGTCATAGGATAACCTATGATACCTTTCAAAAAATTTCATGACAACATATGTCCCTAGGGGTCCTATGACCCCTATGACCCATAAGGACCTATTTGGTTTGTTCATATGGATTCAAAGTGGTCATAGGATAACCTATGACCCCTTTCAATGCATTTCATGACAACATATGCCCCTACAAGTCCTAGGACCCCTAGGAACCTATTTGGTTTGATCAAATGGGTTAAAAGGGGTCATAGGATAACCCTTGACCCATTTTGAGGTATTTTATGACAACATATGTCCCAACGGGTCGTAGGGCCCCTAGGGACCTATTTGGTTTGATCAAATGGTTTGAAAGGGGTCATAGGATAACCTACGATCTATAAGACCTTTCAACACATTTCATATTACCATATGTCTATAGGGGTTCTAGAACCCCTAGTGATGTATTTTGTTTGATCGAATGGGTTGAAAGGGATCATAGGATAGCCTATTACCCTATTATGTGCATTTCATGACAATATATGTCCCTAAGGTTCCTAGGACCCCATAGGGACCTATTTTGTTTGAGTGAATGATTTGAAATCAGTCATAGGATGATCTATGACCCCTTTTGATGTATTTCATGACAACATATGTCCCTAGGTGTCCTTGGACCCCTAGGGACCTATTTGGTTTGATCAAATGGGTCAAAAGGGGTCATAGATAACCTATGACTTCTTTCAGTGTATTTCATAGGAACATATGTCCCTAAGGATCTTAGGACCCCAAGGGATATATTTTGTTTGATTGAGTGGGTCAAAGGGGGACATATGATAACCTATATCCTCTTTTGGTGTATTTCATAGGAACATATGTCACTAGGGGTCCTACAACCCCTAGGGACCTATTTGGTTTGATCGAATGGGTTGAAAAAGGTTGTAGGTTAACCTATAACCCCTATCAACACATTTCATAGGAATATATGTCCCTAGGGGTCTTGAGATCACTAGGGACTTATTTGGTTTGACTGAAATGGTGGAAAGGGGTCATGGCTATGACCACTTTCAATGCATTTCATGAAAACATATGCCCCTGGGGTCCTAGGACCCCTAAGGACCTATTTTGTTTGATTGAATGGGTCAAAAGGGATGAAAGGATAACCTATGACCATTTTAAACGTATTTCATGACAACATAAGTCTGTAGGGGTGCTAAGACCCATAGGGACCTATTTGGTTTGATTGAATGGATTGAAAGAGGTCATACGGTAACCTATGAACCATTTCGATGCATTTCATAGGAGCATATTGTGTGCTAAAATGTTGTCACACTTCTATGAATCATTACATGTAAGAAAACTCAATAATGAGCCCTCACAAATCGATCCATAGCTCTCTACTCATAGAGTGTAAGGGTTTGCAATGAAGGCCCTTAGTTTGACCTATTTTTGTGCCCATGCAAGTACACCATGAGATGAGAGATTCAAAGAGGAAAAGCAAGAATGCTAGTCTCCATGATCTTCAAATATGCATGAAAGTAAGATCTAATCTATGAAAGCAAAATCTAATCTATAAATGCAATATCTAAGCTAAAAGCCCATGATGGGTGCAAGAGAGAAAAAGAAAAGAAAATAGAAGTTCTCCACAAAAAGCTTTTGCATTAAAACTCCTTCAAAAATTGGTCTTCAAACCTGCAGCATAACGATAGCATAATCATGGGTGTCTAACATGAGGAGAGGGCTCTCCCTTATAAAGAAAATTATGGAGGTGAGAGGCTTCTCACAACCAATATGGGATAATAGAGCTTGATCCATGTGAGAAAAAATTCCACCAATAATAAAAGAGGAGTGGTTGAGAAGAAAGTGGTGATCCATGTGAGACAAGATTCCACCAATTAGAAAAGAGGAGTGGTTGAGGAGAAAGTGGAAAGATAAATCCCACTTAGATCACATTTTTAAGTGTAGAGAAATTAAATAAAAAGAATTTATTTTATTTCCTTCTTTCATCAAAAGAGATATTTAAGTGGGATTTTTATTTAATTAAAAGGGAGCAAGTTCTTTTTAATTAAATAGAAGATATTTAATTAAATTAAAAGAGAGGTTTTTCTCTTAATTAATTAAATGTGGATGAACTATTTAATTAAAAGAGAGGTTTTCTTTTAATTAAATGGGTATTTTATTTTATTTAATTAAAAGAGAAGATTTTCTTTCAATTAAATAAGACTTGGAATAAAATGATCAATCTTAGAAATGAAATAAATCGAATTTGATCAAGGAAATTTATTTGAATTGATTTAATAAAATATTACAAACCATTGATTCAGAAAAATTGATAAATTGATAAATTGAATAATGGGGGCCCATAGTCTAGGCGACCATTTTTGGGTGCATACATTTGCCCCTCTTTGACTAATGTGTGATCGATTCGGGAACACATGTAGTCAAAGAAAGAAATTGAAGTGTGAGGTCAATTTGGGATCAGAAAACAACCCAGATGTGTGGTCAACTCAGGAACACATCAGGACAAAGAATACAAATAAATTTTAACTTGAAAAAGTCGAGGATAAAATTGATAAAACTGAATCAAGGATTGAAATTGATAATTACTGCCCCCTCATGATTGAAATCGAAATGAGATAGAGGAGAAACAACAAATTGATAAATTTGATCAAATCGAACAAAAGATAAGGTTCTTGATGTAAGATGAAAGATATAAGAATCATAGAACCAAGGTAGATCATCAAGCATGAAATATTATGCCCCAAAGGTGATTTAGAAGAAAAGAAGTGGGGAAAAAGAAAATGGAAGATAGAAGTTTGAAAGATATGAAAAGAAATAGAAATAAGAAAAGAAAATGCTCCAAAAATCAATCAACTGTTTAAGATAGAAATTTCGATTGAGATCACGAAAGAAAATAAGGAAATGAAGATCAAAATGTGACCACAATTGATTAAATATCCACAATAAAGATGAAAGGAGAACCCTCTCAAACTCATAATGCAACCTAAAAATGCAAACTAACATGAAGTCTAATAATGCAAGCTACATGAAAATGCAAAGGTGTACTTGCAAAAGAGCAACTGTAACATAGAATTTTGTGTTCATCATTCATTAGAGAATGTAAAAGAACTTATTTTCATCATTGGGCCATTATTAACGGACATCAAAAAATCACACAATCATCACTAGTTACAAATGCAACTATGAAGATATGAATGCGATTTATATTGGATTGAAATGTGGAAAGATTCTAACATAAGAATAAAAGAGATAAAGGTCAAGATGACTTCGATGTTAGCTTACCCAATTTAATATAGAAAAACTATGCTCGCATCAAGGCATAGATGCCAAGATGACTATAAGAATGGTTGTGCAAAAACAATCAAGGATGATGTCTCAAATCTCCTAAGTGTTTCAAGGGGACAACAAAAGACACTCTAGAGTTCAAGACCACACCCACAAGCAAAAATAAATAAATAAAAACATGTCTTATGCCCCAAGTCTTCTAGCGATGCATCATGGAGAGACTTATCAGACAAAGACACTCAACAAAAATCAATAACAGTTAGTACACAAAGAAAAAAAATTAAAAAAATCATGACATAAGTCAAGCATTAAGTGTTGTGTTTAAAAATTTAAGTGTGTTAACTGATACTGAGTTCTAAGGACAAGGATCAAATGTTTGCAGGAAGGTAAGATCACATGATGATACTGGGTAAGACCAAACCAATAAGTGTTGAAAAACACTCGATGTCAATGGGTGTTGAAAAACACCATTTGCGAGGTGTCCTAAAGACTCACAAATCTAAGAAACCAAATCTAACATAGTTATGCCCCCTAGACAAATACCAATTCCAAACCAAGGTAACAAGGACAAGGCATGGTGGAGAAAGGCTGAGTGTCGAGGACATGTGCTAAGAAACAGGGGTGCAAAGGCCTCAAGTAGCGCCCGTTTCCAAGTTTTCACCACTTGTATTTTTATTTTTTATTTTTTTTTCAAGAATTTTTATAATTTTTTTATATTTTTGCTACAATGGCACCTATTTCCAGGTTTTCACCAAGGCACTTTTTCTATTTTTTTGAATTTTTGAATCTTTTTTTTTTTGTATTTTTGGAATATATAATTTTTTTTGAAGATACATCAAAGTGCCTTTTGCTAGGTTGTCACTAAGATGATCATTTTTTCAGGACATTTTTCAATTTTTAGAATTTTTTTACAATATACCATTTTTTGGATTTTTGAAATATATCAATTTTTTTGAATTTTTTTCAGGATCAACAAATATGTACAAAGATACCCCTAGACAGAATGGGCATTAAACTCTTAAGCAAGATCACATCATGTAGTCCCAATGTCTAACAAGGTGGAGGACATGATGAAGCAATAAGCTAATGGATATTATGGATAAGCAAGGAGTGTATGAAGCAAGTGAAAGTGATCTTCAAAGGTTGACTCCTCAAGAGTACCCAAGCTAGGGAAAATTTGTCATGTAAAGAACATTTGGACAAGAAATGAAAGGCCAGTATAGGATAATTCAAGAAAGCATAATGTAAAAGTGGGAAAGATGCAATCCAAAGAAGTAGACATGTCAAGAGACTTTATAGCATCATATTTTACTCTATTTTATTAGATCAAGACCAAAAGGGTAAATGGGAAAAGGGTAGAAAAAGACTAGAATGAATGGAGGAAAATAGATATGAAGGCTAAACATGAAAGGAATGAAAACAATATCATCATAAGATATCTCACAAGATAGCCAAATGTTTGTCTATAGGTCAACATTGTCAAGATCAAAGAGAGAAGATGAAATGAATGAAAGATGTAGAAGAACTATGCATGATGCCTATTTGTTAGGTTTTCATCATGGTACTTATCCAAGGCACCACAAGGGAGTGGTTTTCACCATAGGATGAATTTATTTCTCTTTACTTTTGCTACCAAGGTGCCTGATTACTAGGTTTTCACCAAGGCACATTTTCAAATTTTTCATTTTTCTTTCTTTCTTTCTTTTTTTCAATCTTTTTCAATTTTTTTTTTTGGAAGAAGTCAAGCTTTTGAGATAATGCTCTTTGAATGTTTAAGCCATGATATACAAAGGAATTCAAATGATATGCTCAAAGATGCTAATAGGGAAAGGAAGATGGGAGACAAAAATGGAGGATATGGCTTTATGCGAAGTGGGTGAGATTGAAAAATGGAAATGAAGGCAAGATCAATGTCAACACACACCTTGAAGGGTGGCGAAAGGATGGAGAAAATGTGAATGAAGGAATATGTGAAGGAATATGGTGAGTGGATAGAAAAGGTTGCAGTTTAGGCACATGGAATGGAAGAATGCTTTTGGAAGAAGATGAAGCGGAATTCTTTGGAAGCTTGAAAGTCAAATTTAATTGTTGTTCAACATTAGACTCTCTCAAGAGAGATTTTGGAATCCATATAGCCTTAGGTTTCTTTTCATTTCTTTTTGATGATTTAGAGATAATATCTTCAATGATGGATTTTGGAACCCATACTTGTCTTGTAAATTTTTTCTTAGATATCTCTTTTGACTTAATGCCCCCATGTCGATTAGAAGAGACATGGTGGTCTATCTTTTTATATGGCTTCTTGAATTGCTTCTTTTTCTTGTATTGAACATTCAAGTTACTTCCAAAAGAATTAGGACTTGTGGAAGAAGAAGGATGATATGACTGGTTTAGGTGAGTGGGTGGATGAAAAGGATTCAAGGATATGCATCTACGTTGATCTTGAGGAAAGATAGGAAAGGGAGGGACATAAGGACCCAAGATGGATGAAGAATTAGGAGAGTTGGGAGGGGAAAGTGAAGGGATATAAGGACCCAAGATGGAAGGAAAATGTGAAGGATTTAGTATTGGTGGGGGAGGTCCAAGGATGGATGCGGAAGATGCAAAAGGATAATCAATAAGTTCATTAACATCTATATGAAAATCAAGGACATTAGCATCTTTAGAGTGAGCATTAGGATTTTCAACAGGATCATAAAAATCTTGGATAGGAGCAACTTCTTTGATAGGATTACTTAAAGCTTGACAAGACTTAGGAAGAGTAGAAAGTGAAAGGGAACATGGAGTGGTAGAACATAAAGATGGAATACTTTGATCTTGACAAGGATCTTTGGATAGCATAAGTGTATAGTTTCTCTCTTGATTTTCAATAGGCTCAACAATGGAAGTAACAACACTATTTTTAATAACCTTAATGGAAGTATCATCTTTGGAAGGTGCAACTATATTAAGGTCATTTTGATTGACAATAAGCTCAGTAGTGTAAGTAGTATCTTGATCTTGCTTAGGAGAAGACTTAAGACATGGTGGAATGAATGAGGAAGGGTGTAAGGGATCAAAAGAACCATGAAATGGACCAGAGACATTGTGAAAATAATTGGATGACATGGAAGGTTCTTGATCTTGATCTTTCTTTATATTCTTTTCTTTATCATTTTTAGAGTCCTCTTGACATGAAGCCAATCCTAAGGAGAAGGAAGCATGTTGGAATTGTATGGAAGACTTTGGAGGAGATTGTGAAGGACTAGCTAAAGTAGGCATTATAGCACATGAAGGCTTAGGATCTTTAGATTTAGCATTATCAAAAGTATTTTCAGCCAAGTGAAGGTTAGCTTGAGTTTCTTTAAGAGGTAGCCCTTGAGGATAACTATAGGGAACTGCATGAAAAGCATTAGGATCTTTGTTGAATGAATGATTGGTAGAAGATTTGAGAGTCTTAGAATCTTTAGGGAATGTATGGATAGTGGAGGAAGTAGAAGATGGAAGGGGAGCATCAGAAGACAAAGGTTCAACATTAACATGATCTTGCTCAAGAGTGTAATCTTTATTTTCAGCATGAGGGTTCTTAGAAGAGGAACTCCTATCCCATTGATGTTGTATTTCAGCACAAAAAAATGCTTTCTCTTCATCAAAAAATGCAGAGGTATCATTTAGGTATTGTTCACAAAATTTATCAATGTTCTTTTCAAGATTTGATTCATGTGAATTACCATCAATATCTTTTCGTGACTCATCCCCTTTAAGCACAAGCATAGGACTAGGAGGACTTTTAGGAACTGTTGGAATGTAATAATCATCACCATCATAATCATTGTCACTAGAAGAATTATAGATAGGCATATCACAAGACTTTTCATGTTGTTCATTATCATATGTCTTAATAAGAGGAATAAGACTCTTGGTAGAAGTAGAAGAAGAATGATATCGTGAAAAAGAGGTAGGTGAAGACCTAGATGGATGATATCTAGAAGAGTCATGGTAAGATTTAGAAGATGAAGTATGTGAATGATATTTAGAAGAATTATCGTAAGACTTAGAAGATGAAGAATATGAAGGATATTTAGAAGAATCATGATAAGACTTGGAGGATGAAGAATTTGTATGATATTTAGAAGAATCATGATAAGACTTGGAAAATGGAAAATCTGTATGATATTTAGAAGAATCGTGATAAGACTTGGAAGATGAGAAATATTTGGAAGAAGGATATTGTGATTTGATCTTGCACATGATCCTACCAAAGGTGTCTGATTTATCCATTTTTTTAATCATTTTTGTTGCAAAGTTAGCATCCATGCATCTATTGGAGTGACAACACTTTTCAAATTCAAGAAGGAGGTGGATTTCATCTGAGCTCAAATGAGGATCCCTAAAAAGATATCCAAGATCCATGGTTCTAGAAGAAGAAGAATCAAGTATGGAAGAAGAGAAAGAATGAATAAAAGAAGGTAGACTATATGATAATAGGAGGAAAAGAATCAAAAAGACATGAAGAAAAGAAAGAATAGAAATGGGAGATTAGAAAGACATGAAAGATGAAGAAGAAAGAAGACCAAGAGTCATTTTGGGAAATTTGATACCATTTGAGATCATTTGAATGTTGAGCAATATGTAATAGCAATTGTAATCAACATGAAAGAAAATGTACTAGTTGATAGGATAACCCTAAGAAACATTGGTATCAAACTAGGATAGTAAAAGCACTAACTTGTCCAAAAGAGATGTGATGAGATAGAATTTTGCAATAGGCATAAACCAACACTGCCACAAAAGTGCTCAAAACTTTGGGTGAATACCCTAGCACATATGGACCAGGAGGATGATTTACCCAAATTATAAATAATTAAAATTGATCTTTGATGAAAGTGAATGGACAAGAGATTACTAAGACTCTCTAAGTGTAATATCAAAGGATCCAAGTGTATATCTTTCTCAATAAGGATGGTTTCTAACTTACCAACTCCAAACAAGGTCTCTTGTGAAATCAATGATTACTATTTCAAGAGGTCAAAGCACAATAACCCATGGTGCAAAAAGGCTTTTAACAATGAGAAAAGTAGCCTAATCCAAATAGGACCAACCTAGGGAGACTAGAAATAATGGGATAACAAAGTTATTCGATCGTAAAGTCTCAACTCAAGAACTCAGATTTTGTTCATTTTAAATATCCAACTAGATGTATCAATAGATTCTTTATCCTAAACCAAGCACGCAAGATAGAAAACAGGGATTTCAAGAAAATAGTCTTCAAACAATGAACAAGGGGCAAAGCAACCTTGCGCATGAGCAATCAAGTGACTTAGTTTATGCTAATCCCTAGGAGAGCTTATTGTGTATGTTCTCAAAGAGTTTCACAATCATTGCATACATCCCTAGAAAATAAAAGTTGGCCTCTCTAAGGTTTTTAGTAATGGTTTGACTTTGCAACTTTTATGATTCACAGGGGTGACCTCCAATCCCGGCGCACCGAGGTTTTGACACAATCTGAGAACTTAATCTTCAAGAGCTGCTAGGAAGATCTAACAACCCACAATGAACCATACCCCATGGAGATTTCTTCCACGAGGACATTTATATAGCGATTGTTGCAACCATGGCAGAAGTGGCTATTACCGCTTGAGGTTCTGTTCGTAGTTTTCCCTATATAGGGATTGTCTGCTATGGTTAACCCTCTCTAAAGGTGACCAACTCACAATAGTGGACCACAAGGGGACTTAGCTTTCAGATCCAAGGTTTTGACACCTTTTCACTTTTAGCCCAATCAAAGCAAGCAGATTAATCTGACAGGCTAACTAAGATTATCTCAAGATCTATGATATCAACCCCTAGTGATCTATCAACCTCTCTGGGGAAAGGATGCCTCAATCACCAAGTTGAAGATCCATCTATCTAAGAGATTCTCAAAGTATCCTCCCCACCTACAAGGAATCTGTCTTTGAGAGGATTTTCACTAGGAACTCACTCCCTCAAGATCCACGAATAGTATTCATGGGGCCTAATTACTATGTGTGTACAGATGTTAATTCTCCAAAAGAAAATCTATCCAAGAATAATCAAAAAGCACAAGGTGGTACACTTAACGCTTTAACTAATGCAAGGTGAGTCCAAAGATGTGGAACACTTAACCCCTCACACAAGCCCAAAACGAGTCCACAACTCAAAGATTAGTGATTTCTAGAAAGCATAAGAGGGTTTCCAAGTGGAGCACTTAACGCTTCTATCTTGTAGACCCCTCCCCTTTAATGTGGCGATGATCTTGCAACCACAAGGTGGAATGAGGGGTTGGCGGATTCAGCAAGTCCAATAACCCAATATAGCTATCTAAATCTATCACTAATAATCAAGCTTGTTAAATAAAAATCAATGGAGATTACAACCTAGTATCAATTATGCATGTGTTTGAAAAATAAAAGCATAAGCAAAACACACAAGCTAGACACATGAGAGGTTCATTTTAAGGTTCCAAATCAAAGTGTTATCAGCCAAAGAAGAATACCTGAAGTCCTCGCAACGCGCTTAGTAGATCTTACCTATTTTTAACAACTTTAGCATGTTTTTCCAATGAAATCACAATTTGCTGCTATGTTGTTCCAAAAAAAATTAGAAAACACAGAAAAACCCAAAACAGTGAGCAGTTAGCAGAAAAAACCAGAAAAACACAAAAATCCCTGCAAAAAAAAAATACGAATAACCTAGTCAACATGATTAGACCTTTTTTTTGCTATGATTTTAGACGCAAAAATAGAAATGAAAAGAAGAGACCCTTGCTAAAAACTAAAGAGCTTTCCAAAAATGTAAGAAATTCTAAAAAATCTCTTCATTTGTACCCTAGGGACCCAATTTTTCAAAATAGGCTAGATTCATCAAATCGAGTTTTTGATCCTTAATACGGCCTCAAAATTCAAAACACAAAGAAAGAACCACCCTTAGAATTCAAAAAGCTTTTTGAAAATGTAAATTTTTTCAAAAAATATGCTGATTTGTGATCAAAATAGATTTTTATGAAAAATAAAGAGAAATTCACAACTCACGCAAATCATGTCAAATTGCTTTGAAAATAAAACTAAGACATTTTGGGCACATACCCAAGCCACAAAAAAAGTTTTAGAACCAAACTCTAAGTGGTTTAAAAGATATGATTGAATCTTTAAACCAACTAGATTTTTTGCCTACAAACCAATCTATATATGGGATGGCCTTAAAACCAAAGTGAAAAATTTACAAAAGCACTTGATTAGATCCAATATGTTGCTGTAAAAAACTAGAGATGAAAAATAAAAGAAAATGGAGCTAGAAACTTGATTCAAGCCCTACGGTGGGCACCAAAAATGTGTGCTAAAATGTTGTCACACTTCTATGAATCATTACATGTAAGAAAACTCAAGAATGAGCCCTCAAAAATCAATCCATAGCTCTCTACTCATAGAGTGCAAGGGTTTGCAATGAAGGCCCTTAGTTTGACCTATTTTTGTGCCCATGCAAGTACACCATGAGATGAGAGATTCAAAGAGGAAAAGAAAGAATGCTAGTCTCCATGATCTTCAAAAATGCATGAAAATAAGATCTAATCTGTGAAAACAAAATCTAATCTATAAATGCAAGATCTAAGCTAAAAGCCTATGATGGGTGCAAGAGAGAAAAAGAAAAGAAAATAGAAGTTCTCCACAAAAAGCTTTTGCATTCAAACTCTTTCAAAAATTGGTCTTCAAACCTGCAGCATAACGATAGCATAATCATGGGTGTCTAACATGAGGAGAGGGCTCTCCCTTATAAAGAAAATTATGGAGGTGAGAGGCTTCTCACAACCAATATGGGATAATAGAGATTGATCCATGTGAGACAAAATTTCACCAATAAGAAAAGTGGAGTGGTTGAGAAGAAAGTGGTGATCCATGTGAGACAAGATTCCACCAATTAGAAAAGAGGAGTGGTTGAGGAGAAAGTGGAAAGATAAATCCCACTTAGATCACATTTTTAAGTGTAGAGAAATTAAATAAAAAGAATTTATTTTATTTCTTTCTTTCATCAAAAGAGATATTTAAGTGGGATTTTTATTTAATTAAAAGGGAGCAAGTTCTTTTTAATTAAATAGAAGATATTTAATTAAATTAAAAGAGAGGTTTTTCTCTTAATTAATTAAATGTGGATGAACTGTTTAATTAAAAGAGAGGTTTTCTTTTAATTAAATGGAGATTTTATTTTATTTAATTAAAAGAGAAGATTTTCTTTTAATTAAATAAGACTTGGAATAAAATGATCAATCTTAGAAATGAAATAAATCGAATTTGATCAAGGAAATTGATTTGAATTGATTTAATAAAATATTACAAACCATTGATTCAGAAAAATTGATAAATTGATAAATTGAATAATGGGGGCCCATAGTCTAGGCGACCATTTTTGGGTGCATACATTTGCCCCTCTTTGACTAATGTGTGATCGATTCAGGAACACATGTAGTCAAAGAAAGAAATTGAAGTGTGAGGTCAATTTGGGATCAGAAAACAACCCAGATGTGTGGTCAACTCAGGAACACATCAGGAAAAAGAATACAAATAAATTTTAACTTGAAAAAGTCGAGGATAAAATTGATAAAACTGAATCAAGGATTGAAATTGATAATTACTGCCCCCTCGTGATCGAAATCGAAATGAGATAGAGGAGAAACAACAAATTGATAAATTTGATCAAATCGAACAAAAGATAAGGTTCTTGATGTAAGATGAAAGATATAAGAATCATAGAACCAAGGTAGATCATCAAGCATGAAATATTATGCCCCAAAGGTGATTTAGAAGAAAAGAAGTGGGGAAAAAGAAAATGGAAGATAGAAGTTTGAAAGATATGAAAAGAAATAGAAATTGAATGGGTTTCATTGAATGGGTCAAAAGGGGTCATAGGATAACCTATGACCCCTTTCAATATATTTTATGACAACATATGTCCCTAGGGTTCCTAGGAACTAGAAGGACCAATTCGGTTTAATCAAATAGGTCAAAAGGCAATGCATTTCATAGAAACATAAGTCCCCAGGGGTCCTAGGACCCCTATGGACCTATTTGGTTTTATCGAATGGGTTGAAAAGGGTCATCGGATAACCTATGACCCCTTTCAATATATTTCATATGAACATATGTCCCTAGGGTCCTAGGACCCAAAGGGAGTGATTTGATTTGATTGAATTGGTTGAAAGACCCATTTCAACACATTTCATGACAACATGTGTCCCTAGGGGTTCTAGAACCCCTAATGACCTATTCTGTTTGATCAAATTGGTTGAAAGTGATCATAGGATAACCTATGACCCCTTTCGATGCATTTCCTAAGGACCTATCTAGTTTGCTCAAATGAGTCAAAAGTGGTCATAGAATAGCCCCAAACCACTTTCAATGCATTTTATAGCAACATATGTCCCTAGGGGTCCTAGGATCCATACATACTTATTTGGATTGACTAAATAGGTCGAATGAGTTCATAGGATAACCTATGACCTCTTTCAATGCATTTCATATCAGCATATGTCCATAGGGGTTCTAGGACTCCTATGGACCTATTTGATTTGGTCAAATGTGTCAAAAGGGGTCATAGGACCCCTTTCAATGTATTTCATATCAATATATGTCCATAGGGGTCCTAGGACTCCTAAGGATGCATTTTCTTTGATCGAATGGGTTGAAAGGGGTCATAGGTAGCATTTCATATCAACATATGTCCATAGGGCTACTAGGACTCCTAGGGATGTTTTTAGTTTAATTAAATGGGTCAAAAGAGGTCATAGGATAACTTATGACTCCTTTCAATGAATTTCATAGGAACATATATCCCTAGGGTTCATAGGACCCCTATGGACCTATTTGGTTTGATTGAATGAGTCAAAATGGGCCATAGGATAACCTCTAACCCCTTTCGACATATTCTATAGGAACATATGTCCCTAAGGGTCCTATGATCCCTAGGGACCTATTTTTATTTGATTGAATAGGTTGAATGGATTCATAGGATAACCTATGACCCCTTTTGGGACATTTCATATCAACATATCCCTAGGGGTCCAAGGACCTCTAAGGACCTAGTTGGTTTGATCAAATGGTTTGAAAGGGGTAATAGGATAACCTATAACCCCTTTCGATGCATTTCATATTAACATATGTATCCAAGGGTCCTACAACCCCTAGAAACTTATTTGGTTTGATCAAATGGTTCAAAAGGGGTCATGGGATAACCTATGATCCCTTTTGACTCATTTCACGACAACATATTTGGTTTGGTTGAATGGGTTGAAAGGGGGCATAGGATAACCTATGATCCTTTTAGGTGCATTAATGACAAGATATGTCCCTAGGGGTCCTAGGACCCCTAGGGACCTATTTGGTTTGATTGAGTGGGTCAAAAGGGGTCATAGGATAACCTATAACTCCTTTTGATGCATTTCATAAGAACATATGTCCCTAGTGTTTTTAGGACCCTTAAGGACCTATTTTGTTTGACTGAAAGGGTTGAAAGTGGTCATAAGATAACATACTACCCCTTTTGACACATTTCATAGGAACATATGTCCCTAGGTGTCTTATGATCCCTATGAACCTATTTGGATTGATTGAATGGGTCGAAAGGGGTAATAGGATAACCTATGACCCCTTTTGATGCATTTCATGATGACATATGTCCCTTGGGATCCTAGGACCCCTAAAGACCTATTTGGTTTGATCAAATGGGTTGACCTATGACCCCTTTTGATGCATTTCATAGGAATATATGTCCCTAGGGGTCTTAGGACCCCTAAGGACCTATTTGATTTGATCAAATGGATTGAAAGGGGTGATAGGAATGCCTATGAACTCTTTCAATGTATTTCATAGAAACTCATGTCCCTATAGGTCCTAATACCCCTAAGGACATATTTGGTTTGATCAAATGGGTTGAAAGGGATCATAGGATAACCTATGACACCATTTGATGTATTTGATGACAACATATATCTCTAGGGGTCATATGACCCCTAGGGACCTATTTGGTTTGTTCATATGTGTCAAAAGTGGTCATAGGATAACATTTGACCCCTTTTGAGACATTTCATGACAACATATGTCCAAAACTTTGTGCTCAAATTTCTTCCCAAACCATCTCATCAATTTTTCATTGGTCTCTATATCTTATGTATGAACCTTATCAACTATATACACTAGCTAATCAAAAATTTGATGTTTCTAATTAACATAGTAAATCTCAAAAGTATCAAGATAAATAGCCTTGATATTGTGTAATAACTACTTCTTCCTGTGTTCTCTTCTCATCCATTCTTGCTTTGTTTTGTGACTTAGAAAGGTTTTCAATTATTGCATATGTTCTTATGTCATAATGGTCAAGCCATACATAGTAAATGTAATTCCCTCATCTAAACTTACTATCTCATATGTTGTATCATCTTTATGTGTCATCATCTTTTATCGATGGGTTCTATCACTAAGTAGTGATACCTGCAGTTGTTTTCCCTTTGGACTTAATATGAGTGTCTTATCCTATTTATTTGATATAACATATTGTATAGGTGTAATTGATAATATATCTTTTGGTATGGTACTTAGTAGTTGTATAAGATCTTGAATATCCTCTTTTTCTTTCAGTTTCTCTTTCTCTTTTTTTGCCTTACTCTCATCTAGTTTAACATCTGTGACATGAGTGAACTATGGAAATATAGTTATTGTGTTTTCCTATTTCTTGGCACTCATATTAGAAACTACTATAACCGATGTGACTTGGAAATCATCAGCCTTTGCACTTTCAATCCTTGGATAATCCTATATTTGTAATTAAACTAGATTGGTACAAGGTAGAGAGGGATCTGAGGCATTTGGTGTAGCATTTTTCAAATCTTTCTCAATCAATACGTTCTTATTCTATGGTGATGAATTTAGAATGTCCTCAATTCTCACAATAACTTGTTGTTCACACCCTTCTACCAATTTCCTTATCTCTTCTAAAAATTTTGCAACTTCTTTTGCATCATCTTGACCATCCATCTCTTCTTCACTTCTTCCTCAATCTTCTTCACCTTCTTTGTCAGCGAATGGAATAAGAAATCCAAATGCTTCCTTGCATATAAGAATGCTCTATTTCTCAAATTCATGAGCTTTATTCTTCAAAATTCTATAAGCCCTCTCTTTAGGCATAAATTTATTTACAAAATATTTCAGGATCATAGACATATGTATCTTTCCCAAATCTGACATTTTCTAGGCTAAAGTGGTCCCCTTGATCTATTTTTCTATAGATAAAGCCCACTTCCACCTACCACCTACTTTATTGTATAAATTCCTAGGAATGCCTTTACCTAACTCTATAAGTGTAGATTTAAATTGTATTATTATATATATATCATAGAATTTTCAAGCTTCTCCTGATCACCTTTATTTAAAGAACCAAAATTAATTATCTTTAGTGCTGGTATACTTGTTAATTCTTTGATCATCTCACATACCTGGTCAACGGTCATTGGAGGTAGTTTGGGTACAATCTAAAGTTTTCTTAGATCATCAAACTCTATTTCTTCTTCATCTTTCTCATCCTAAGGTGTTATGACCAATTTTCTCCTTGGCCTCTTAGGTAAGATTTGATTTTTTTCTTTGGTCAACTTCCTCTTTGTTGAGGTATCCTTCTCCTTTACAACTAGAGATTGAGTTGTCTTTGACCTTTTGATTACTCTTCTTTTTTACTTTAGTTCTGGTGTTGTGACATCATTCTTCATGAATTTCTTTAGATCTTCTTTCACTTTTGTGTCAATAATCACTATTTTCTTCTATTTCATTGCCTTGGGCTTGACAATGGCTAGCTCTTTTCCCTTTGATGATTTAACTTTAGCTTCAACTCTAGATTCCTCATCCTCTCCTTTTCCTTTAGTGATTCATAGTTGACCTTGGCCAAGTTTTCCCTAAAGATCTTGAATCATCTTCTTTATTTTCCTACGCATCTTGGGTACTTTGGTTTCCATCAACATTTTGATCTTGGTTATGTCATAAGTATCAAATGGCTTAGCATTCATGTCAATCTCTTCAAACAATAATGTAGTCACTTCTATTGTAACTTCATCAACACTAACTTCATATTGCATCAGCCTTAACCATCCAACCATCAATAGAATTGCATGTGCATAGATAAAATATGTATCTTACATAAAATAGATATCCTCAAAATAATTATCTACAACAAACTTAGGTATCCTCATTCTATTTTTCATCTTGTTCTTGAATTCTTCAAAGTAATTATCCATTATAGCTTCAAAATTGTCTCCCAATTGATTGATCAAATCACTTATTTGCTCAATAGTTATTATGTTCTTATCCCATGAAATTTTACCTACTATTGGGAATTAATTTTTTACATAGAAAAATATACAGACAAGTAGGGAATAGAACTTACATAAAGTACTCTTCTCTTTCCTTATTTCTCCAAGATTCTTAGATAATTATTGTAGTTGCAGCATGGCAAGATCATAAATATGATTTTTCTTCACAAATTTGTATCCCAAGTCTACTTCAATACAAGGTATTTTATTTAGTCAAGTTGACTAATAGAATTTTTGTATGATCAAACATACTAAAACACAATGACTAGATTTATAATCCCATCAATTGACATCCCATGCCCATTCTATTTCATCTTCATTTTATGCTTGATAACATCCCTTGTGGCACTTCTCATTGTCTTTGGTATATCCAAAGTAGGGTAACTAGTAACTCAGTGAATGATAGCCTTAATAATATTAATTGGTCCACCCTTTAACTAAATTTTCATGTCATGTACTTGGCTCAATACAATCTCTATCCTTGACAATCTTTGAAAAGTCTAGGGCACAAGTTAACCCTTTCTTGGAAACTATCTTGTTCTCATCTCTTAACACTCCATTGTCACATAATTTCTCATATGTTGCTCAAAGTTTATAATCTCCAATTTCTACTACTTTGCACATGTAACATGATCTTACATCATGAATCATCAATAATTTGGGTGGAATTGATGATAGGATGCTAAATTCATCACCAATCAATGCAATGTTAGGATATTCCTCACAATTTGTGCATTGCTCTCCTTCAACATTTCCTTCATAGATGAAACTACAGATGATGTCATTTTTTAACTAATTTTTTGTCAAATTTGCTTCAATAACTTCAAAAACAACTTAACTTAGCACTAAAATACTTAACTTATTGTGATCTTCCAATTCACCAATGGTACATTGTCTTTCTATTTCACTTAAATTGGCTTCATCACCTCTGAATTGCTTGTGCACTAAAAAATCAGTTGGTGAAGCGAAAATGAGTACAAAAATTTGATATATACCTTCAATCTATCCATTTAGGTCTATAATAAATGTGTTTGTACTCTAGTAGGCACACAATAGATGTCTTATCCTTTAAAAATTGTGTTTGTGCCTCTTTTCATTCAAATACTTGGTTACTATGACTTTTCTTAGTCAATACCTATTTTGTTAAACCAAAACATCATCTCCATTGATGTAAGCTCTTGGTCTATATTGTAGTGCTTGATCAATACAGATTGTATTACTGATGCTTGGAACTTGATAGTGAAACATGTTCCATCATTGAATTCTTCTCTTAGATTTTTCCTAATGCATCTTGATTCATGTTGATCTGGACTTTCAATCACATATTTTGTTAGGAACTGATGTATAATATATCATTTAAGTATGCAGTCCCTTAAATACCTCTTTGCTTAGTTGGATGTGTTGTTATCACCTGATCCATTGGATTGTGTGATCTCAACTTTTCTTGATCCACTACCTCTAGCTTCTACTATCTCTTTCCATGATTTACTCATCCCAACTTTCCCTTTTCCTTTATTTCTTTCAAAATTTGGTGTTGATGCTCAGATCTTGTAGTTCTTACTAACATATCCAACCTTGAGGCAACTGAAACAAACAAGGTTTCCAGTCAACCATTTCTTATAATTTCCTCTAAATTTTCTCTTAATGAAGTTATCTAGAATGTGCCTATACTCTCCACAATAATGACAATTATACCATGTGTTGTAATCCAAATTTTAATAGTTACCTTGCTTAGGTGCATGTATTTGTCTTTCAAATGTCCAACTAGATATTTCTTTGGATCAGCATTCATGAGCTCTATGTCTATATTTCTGATAGTTGTAACAATGCCCTTCAAATTGAGGTGTAGTAGGTGGATGTGTGTAGGATCATGGTTAGCCAAAATATGGCCTTAAGTGGCAATGAAAAACTAGTAAATCACGGTTATGTTTACTCAACACATAATTTTAAAGTAGTTATGGAAATTATATCAAAAACTTGTAAGAAAAGAATTTGTAGGAAATTGAATTAGTTTCTAAACTACTAGGCCTTATCTAGAGAAAAAACTATTTGATTTGTCAAAATTTTGGATTTTAAGGTAGTACTAGAAAAAAATTAGGGCAAAAATAAAAAGTAGGTGTATGTTTGACCACGTTAATCAAAATCAAATGATAATATTTTTTTATATAATTATAGATATAAAAAGTAAATTCATACCCAAATGTGACTCATATTTTTGGGTAATTTTATTCCAAATAAATAATTAAATATGAATTTTTTACTATAACTTTTTCAAAATTAAAAAACTCCCATTTCTTACCACCTTAACCAATTGAAAACTTTACAAAATTATTATTTATTTATTTTCTATTTCTAGGCAAAGCATATAATGTGACACAACCTTTAGATTTCAAAAATGTTATATCGTTTGAAAGTTATAGCTATTTTTCAATTAGTATGTCAATCAGCAATTTACAGGCATCTTCATTAAAGATCAACTAATAAATACTTATCAAACTCATAATTTGACAGCAATTATATCGATGGAATCTTGAGACCATTATCAAAAAACCCTTTTTGTTTCATTGAATTTCAATGCAAAAAATGTTGTCAAATGGCTACTCAAAGTTTGAATGTCAGTGAAACATGACTCCAACACATTTTTTGAGCTCACCAAAGAGGTAAGGTAAATGCCAAGCCTAATTGGGTACTCAATTTGAAATTAGGTACTCAAAAATTGGTAGAAAAAAAACCAAAAATTGATTGCCCAAATTTTGGAGTGAAATCAATTCGGCAAGTGTTCAACAATATTGTATATTATTATATATTAGTATACTATTATATATTAGTATATTAGTATATATTGGTATATATTAATATATAATTATTATTATTGTTTTTATTATTATCAAATATAATATAGTAATATATTTTACTATTATTATGATTATTATATAATCTAGTATTATATTTAATATATAGTCATATATAATTATTGTTATATAATATAGTAATGTATTAATATTATTATTATTATATAGTAATGGGGTTGTAGGCTAGTGTAATTGATACAATGGGTTAAATGGGGTCATGGGATAGCCTATTATCCCATTCAACCCATAGCATCATTTACCCTATGTCCCTAGCAGTCCTAAGACCTATAGGGACACATCACGATGTAATGGTTCCATTGGGTCGATTACCCTAATGCCCCTAGGGGTCTTAGGGACCAATCTGGTTTTTTTGAATGGGTCGAAAGGGGTCATAGGATAACCTAACTCATTTTGATGCATTTCATAACAACATATGTCCCTAAGGCTCCTAGATCCCCTTAGGACCTATTTTGTTTGTTCGAATGGCTCGAAAGGAGTCATTGTATAACATATGACCCCTTTTAACACATTTCATGAGTGCATATATCCTTAGGGGTCCTAGCCCCCCAAGGGACCTATTTGGTTTGTTTGAATGGGTTGAAATGCATCATATAATAATCTATGATGCCTTTCGATGCATTTCATGAGAACATATGTCTCTAGGGCTCCTAAGACCCCTAGGGACCAATTTGGTTTGTTTGAATGGGTCAAAAGGAGTCATAAGATAACCTATGACCCCTTTAGATGCATTTTATCACAACATATGTCCCTAGGGGTCTTAGGAACCCTAGGGACCTATTTGATTTGTTTGAATGGGTTGAAAGGGGTCATAGGATAACCTATGACCCATTTCGACACATTTCATGACAACATAAATACCTAGGGGTCGTAATACACCTAGGGACCTATTTGATTTTTTTCCAAATAGGTTGAAAGTAGTTATAGCATAACCTATTACCCCTTTTGATGCATTTCATGATAACATATGTCCCCAGGGGTCCTAGGACCCCTCACAAACTATTTTGTTTGTTCAAATGGGTCGAAAGGCATCATAGGATAACCTATGACCCCTTTCAATGCATTTAATGACAACATGTGTCCCCAAGGGTCCTAGGACACCTAGGGCCCTATTTGGTTTGTCAAAAATGATCATAGGATAACCTTTGAACCCTTTCAATGCATTTCATGACAACATATGTCCCTAGGGCTTCTAGGACATCTAGGAAAATATTTGGTTTTTTCGAATGGATCAAAAGGGGTCAGAGGATAACCTATGACCCATTTCGATGCATTTCATTACAACATACATCCCTCGTAGGGACCTATTTGGTTTGTTTCAATGGGTCAAAAGGGGTGATCAAATAACATATGATTTATTTCAACATATTTCATGACAACATATGTCCTTAGGAGTCCTAGTACACTTAGGGACCTATTTGGTTTGTTTAAATGAGTCGAAAGGGGGGCCATAAGATAACCTATGACCCCTTTTAATGTATTTCATGAGAATATATGTCCCTAAGGGTCCTAGGACCCCTAGGGACCTATTTGGTTTGTTAAAATGGGTCAAAAGGGGTCATAGAATAATCTATGATCCCTTTCCATGCATTTAATGAAAACATATGTCCATAGAGGTCCTACGACACCTTGGGACCTATTTGATTTGTTCAAATGGGTCAAAAGGGGTCATAACATAACCTATGACCCCTTTCAATGAATTTCATGACAACATATGTCCCTAAAGGTCCTAGGATACCTAGCAACCTATTTGGTTTATTCAAATGGGTCAAAAGGGGTCATAGGTTATCGACACATTTCATGACAACAGATGTATCTAGGGATTCAAGGACCCCTTGAGACCTATTCCGTTTGTTTGAACTAGTCAAAAGGGGTCATAGGATAACATATGACCCCTTTTGACATATTTCATGACAACATATGTCCTTAGGGGTCCTATGACCCCTAGAGACCTATTTATTTTGTTCGACTGGGTTGAAAGGGGTCCCTTTTCCATATATTTCATGATAACATATGTGCCTAGGGGTCCTAGGGACCTATTTGGTTTGTTCAAATGGGTCAAAAGTGGCCATAGGTTAACTTGTGACCTTTTTTGATGTATTTCATGAGAAGATATGTCCCTAGGGTCCGACAACCCCTAGGGAGATATTTCATTTGTTCTAATGAGTCAAAAAAGGTTGTAGGATAACATATGACCCCCTTCAACACATTTCATAACAACATATGTCCCTAAGAGTCCTAGGACCCCTAGAGACCAATTTAGTCTATTTGAATGGGTCAAAAGGGCTCATAGGATAACTTATGGCCCCCTTCAATGTATTTCATGACAACATGTCCCTAAGGGTCCTAGGAACTCTAGGGACCTATTTGGTTTGTTTGAATGGGTAGAAAGGGGTCATAGGTATCCTATGACCCCCTTCGACATATTTCATGACAACATATGTCCCTAGGGGTTGAAGGACACGTAGGGACCTATTTGGTTTGATCAAATAGGTTGAAAGGGGTGAGAGAATAACCTATGATCCACTTCAAAGCATTTCATGACAACATAAATACCTAGGGGTCCCTATTTTATTTGTTCAAATGGGTAGAAAGGGGTCATAGGATAACCTATGACCCCTTTTGATGTATTTCATTACAAAATATGTCCCTAGGGGACTTACAACACCTAGGGACCTATTTTGTTTGTTCAAATTGGTGAATGGGGTCATAGGATAACCTATGGTACCCTTCAACATATTTCATGACATCATATGTCCCTAAGGGTCCTAGGACCCCTAGGGACCTATTTGGTTTGTTCAAATTAGTCAAAAGGGGTAATAGGATAACCTACGACCCCCTTTGATGCATTTTTTGACAACATATGTCCCTATGGGTCCTAGGATACCTAGGGACTTATTTGGTTTGTTCAAATGGGTTGAAAGTGGTCATAGGTTACAGATTTCATGAAAACATATGTCCCTAGCATTCCTATGACCCTAGGGACCTATTTGGTTTGTTCAGATGGGAAGAAAGGAGTCATAGAATAACCTATGACCCACTTTGATGCATTTCATGACAACAGATGTCCCTAGGGGTCCTAGGACCCCTAGGGACCTATTTTGTTTGTTTGAATGGGATGAAAGGGCCCATAGGATAACTTATGACCCCTTTTGATGCATGTCATGACAACATATGTCCCTAGGGGTCTTTGGACCCCTAGGGACCTATTTGGTTTGTTAAAATGGGTCAAAAGGGGTAATAGGATAATCTAAGACCCCTTTCAACATATTTTAAGACAACATTTGTCCCTAAGGGTCTTACGACTCCTAGTGACCTATTTAGTTTGTTTGAATGTGTAGAAATAGTCTATGACCCATTTTCATGCATTTCATGTTAACATAGGTCCCTAGGGGTCCTTAGACCCTTATGAACCTTTTTGGTTTGTTTCAATGGGTCAAAAGGAATTTCATGACAATATATAGCACCCGTAGGGACTTATTTGGTTTGTTCGAATGAGTCAAAAGGAGTCATTGGATAACCTATGAACCCTTTTGACACATTTCAAGACAACATATGTCCCTAGAGGCTTAGGACACCTTGAGACCTATTTGATTTATTCGAACGGGTTGAAAGTGGTCATAGGATAACCTATGACCCCTTTTGACAGATTTCATGATAACATATGTCCCTCATGATCTAAGGACCCCTCATGACCTATTTCATTAGTTTGAATGAGTCAAAAGAGGTCATAAGATAACCTATGACCACCTTCAATGCATTTCACGATAATATATGTCCTCAGGGGTCCTGCGACACCTTAAGACCCATTTGGTTTGTTCTATTGGGTCGAAAGGGGTCATAAGATAACTAATGAACCCCCTCGATACTTTTCATGACAACATGTCCCTAGTGGTCCTATGGCCCCTAGGCACCTATTTGGTTTGTTTGAATGGGTCAAAAGAGATCATAGGATAACCTATGACATCCTTATAGGCATTCATGACAACATATGTTGCAAGGGCCCCTAGGGCCCTTGGGGACCTATTTGTTTTGTTTGAATGGGTCACAATGGGTCATAGGATAACCTATGACAACTTTCAACACATTTCATATGTCCCTAAGGGTCCTATGGACATATTTGGTTTGTTTGAATGGGTTGAAAGTGGTCGTAGGATAACCTATGGCCCCTTTCAATGCATTCATGACAACATATGCCCATAGGGATCCAAAAACACCTACAGACCTATTTGGTTTGTTTGAATGGGTCAAAAGGGGTCATTGGATAACCTTTGATCCCTTTCAAACATTTCATGACAACATGTGTGCATGGGAATCTAAGAACCCTTTGGGATCTATTTTGTTTGTTTGCATGGGTTTGAAGGGGTCAGATGATAACATATTACACCTTTCGATGTATTTCACAAAAAAATATATCATTAAGGGTCCTAGGAATCCAAAGGACCTATTTTTTTTGTTCAAGTGGGTTGAAAGGGGTCATAGAATAACCTATGTCCCCTTTCAGTACATTTCATGAAAACATATTTCCCTAGAGGTCCTAGGGACATATTTGGTTTGTTTGAATATGTCAAAAGGGGTCATAGGATAACCTGTGACCCCCTTCAATGTATTACACGAAAAAATATGTTCCTAGGGGTCCTAGGACCCCTAGAGACCTATTTGGTTTGTTCAAATGGGTCAAAAAGGGTCATAGGATAACCTATGACTAGCTTCAACACATTGCATGACAACAAAAGTCTTAAGGGATCCTACGACCCCTAGGGACCAATTTGGTTTGTTTGAATGGGTAGAAAGGGTTTATACGATAATCTATGACCTCTTTCAATGTATTTCATGATAATATATGTCCCTAGGTGTCTAACGACACCTAAGGAACTATTTGGTTTGTTTGAATGGGTCGAAAGAGGTCATAGGTTAACCTATGACTCTGTTCAACATATTTTATGACAATATATGTCCCTAGGGGTGTTAGAACACCTAAGGACCTATTTGATTTATTCTATTAGGTCAAAAGGGGTCATAAGATAACTTATGAATCCCTATGATGCATTTCATGACAACGTATGTCTAGAGGGGTCCTAAGGCTCCTAGGGACCTATTTGGTTTTTTTGAATGGGTTAGAAGGGGTCATAGGATAACCTATGTCCTACTTTGACACATTTTATGACAACATATGTCCCTAATGGTCCTATGACACCTAAGGACCTATTTGGTTTGTTCAAATAGGTTGAAAAGGGTCATAGAATAACCTATGACCCATTTTGATGTATTTCATAACAACATATGTCCCTAGAGGTCCTAGGACACCTAGGGACCTATTTGATTTGTTCAAATGGGTTGAAAGGGGTCATAGGATAACCTATGACCTCATTTGAGACATTTCATGACAACATATTCCCTAGGGGTTTTAGGACACCTAGGGACCTATTTAGTTTGTTCAAATGAGTTTAAAGGGGTCATATCATAACCTATGACCGCTTTTGATGTATTTCATGACAACATATGTGCCTAGTGGTCCTAGTACCCCTAGTGACTTATTTGGTTTGTTTGAATGGGTTGAAAGGGGTCATAGGATAACCTATGACCCCCTTCAATGCATTTCATGATAACATATTCCCCTAGGGGTTGTAGGACACCTAGGGTCCTACTTGATTTGTTCTATTGGGTCAAAAGGGGTCATAAGATAACAAATGTTGTCATGAATACATTGAAAGGGATCATATCTTCTCATATGATGGCATTCAACCCATTCAAATAAATGAAATAGGTCCTAATGGGTCCTTGGATCCCTAGGGACATATGTTATCATGAAATGTGTTGAAAGGGGTTATAAGTTACCCTATGATCTCTTTCGACACATTTGAACAAACCAAATAGGTCCCTAGGTGTCTTAGGACCCCGAGGGGCATATGTTGTCATGAAATGTATTAAAGGGGATCATAGGTTATCCTATGACCCCTTTCAACCCATTCGAACAAACCAAATAGGTCACTAGGGGTACCAGGACCCCTAGGGACATATGTTGTCATGAAATACATCAAAAGGGGTCACAAGTTATTCTATAAACCCTTTCAACCCATTTGAACAAATCAAATAGGTCCCTAGGTGTCCTAAGACCCTTAAGGGAATATGTTATCATGAAATTTCTCAAATGAGCTTATAGGTTATCCTATGACCCCTTTCAACCCATTCAAACAAACCCAATAGCTCCCTAGGGGTCTTAGGACCCCTATAGATATATGTTGGCATGAAATGTGTCAAATGGGGTTATAGGTTATCCTATGAACCCTTTTCACCCATTCAAACAAACCAAATAGGTCCCTAGTGGTCCTAGGATCCCTAGGGACATATGTTGTCATGAAATGCATCGAAGGAGGCCATATGTTATCCTATGACCCCTTTTGAAGCATTTATACAAACCAAATAGGTCCCTAGGGTTCCTAGGACTCCTAGGGGACATATTTTGTCATGAAACGTGTTGAAGGGGGTTATAGGTTATCCTATGACCCCCTTCAACACATTAAAACATACCAAATAGGACTCTAGGGTTCCTAGGACCCCTAGGAACATATGTTGTCATGAAATGCGTTGAATGGGCTCACAGATTATCTTATGATCCATTTCAACACATTTCATGACCTATGACCCCTTTCGACACATTTCATTACCTATGACCCATTTCAACACATTTCATGACAACATATGTCCCTAGGGGTCCTAGGTCCCATAGGGAACTATTTGGTTTATTTGAATGGGTCATAAGGGGTCATAGGTTTCACACATTTCATGAGAATATAGGTGTTTGAGTGTGTCGAAAGGGGTCATAGGATAACCTATGACTCCTTTCCACACATTTCATGAGAACATTGCCTATATTATTTCTTTGAATAGGTCAAAAGGGTTCATAGGATAACCTATGGACCTTTTGGTGTTAGTTTTCCAAGGGTTGCTTCCACTTCTCCTCAAGAGACCTAGCTTGTATCTTCAAGGAACCTAGTCCACCTAGGTCCCTAATTGGTTTAGGTGATCAACTAATACCAATCCAAATTCTTCTCGAAGTGTTTGATCCTTTGTGCTTACCCTCAGAAGACTAACACACTAGTTTAGTAATCTTCTCCACACACACTTGAGGGATCTAAGTGCAACTTTGTCTCCAACTTCATCCTTTATTTCAGGTTCATTCATTAACATGAGATCAATCCATTTGAAAGATCTTTGGACCCCTTAATGGTTTCAAGTTTTGTCTCAAATAAGCCTAATTAGGCCTAGTTCCAGTTAACCCTTGGAATCTTGCAAAAAATCTCCAAACAACACAGTTAACAAACTCTAGATTCAAACAACCTTTTGGATTCCTAAAAAAATTTATAAGTCTTGAAACCCTAATTTTTCTGTACAAGTGATTCTTATTATGTAGGTGAAATAGGACTAAAAGGCCTATTTCCTAGTACTAGGCCACAAACTTGTTGGAAACTTACCTGAATGGATTGATAAGACCTCAATTTCTAGGATATGTAAAGATATGATTATCCCTTCCTAGAACTATACTTTTTCCATACATCCCTTATATTCCCTACACTTAACCCTTGGATTCAACACTGTCAAACCTCTAACCAGGCCTTCCTAACTCGCTTAGGGCTTGAGTTTTAAAATAGCTCCCAAAAATTTCATAACTCCTAATCCCTATACATATGTACACTGATTACTCCCCTAACCTTTCCATCTACCCTTACATTTTTCCCATTGTTAGATTCTATGGGGGAGCCATTTCTTTACATACTGGTCTCAACACAGTTTAGTTAATTGTCAAAACCAAAACTAATTTGATCTATGAGATTTCCACAATCCATGCATATGAGTTCTAGTTTCTGGATTCGATTGTGTGCAGTTTTTTTTAATCATCGACGTTTTGGATCATACTACATGATCCATCATCAGGATGCTAGAGAACATGAGAACAAAAAATGATAAGATGCAGATGTAGAAAACTCCTAAAAAAGGAACAGGAGGGGGGGGGGAGGGGGGGGGGGTGGTAGCTAGGTTGAGAGTACCAAGGGTGACAAGACTAAATAATAATAATAATAATGAAAAAGAGAAGAAAATTAATAAGGGAATAAGGAGCCAGAGAATAAACACCCGAATCTACAGAAATGTAGATGGGTAAAAGAAAAGACTAAATAATAAGTAATAAATTATATAAATATAAATATATATGTAGGTGCTAGACCCAAAAAAAAAAAAAAAAAAAAAAACCATTTAACAAAAGACAAAAGATGACTTTAATAAACGGTGAAAAATTTTAATAAAAGGGGGTAAATACAACTGGAGAAAACTAGAAAATAAATAAATAAATAAATAAATTTTTAAAAAATAAATAAAAATGTTATATATATCAATAAATGGGCGAGACCTAATAGAAAAATTGATAAAATAAAAAGGAAAAAACTCACTAGAGATAGCAATTAAAACAATAAGGAAATAAATCTGCGAGAGAAACCAAGCCAAACAAGACAATAAAGCGCCGAGAGGAAAATTTCTTCAAGCACAAGCTCAAAGAGGCCATTGAAATCAATAACCATCCTCTAACCTCAATTGAGATGAAGGTTGGAGCTTGAGCACTTCCTGGCGTCCTTTATTATCTTCCCTTCACAGCAACAATCCTGGGTCCTGACCTTCTTTCTGTCCTTTCTCCTTCTCTCGTGGTGTCTTCTTCTCCCCCCTTTCCCTTGTCTCCTTGGTTCTCCTTTCCCCTCCTTCCCCGCCCCCCAACCCCCCCCCCCCCTCTTCCTCGTACCTTGGCCCCTTCCCCCCCCCCCCAATCCTCGTCCCCTTCTTCCCCTCGTCTTCTTTCCCTGAGTTGAGGTCCTCGCTCTCTTTCCTGTGTTCTCAATCTCTTGTTTCTCCCCCTTACCTTCTGCGCCCCACCCCCCCCCCCCCCCCCCCCCCCCCCCCTTTTTTGTTTCTGTAGGTCACCTCTCGGCGCTTTATTGTCTTATTTGGCTTGGTTTCTCTCGCAGATTTATTTCCTTATTGTTTTAATTGCTATCTCTAGTGAGTTTTTCCTTTTTATTTTATCAATTTTTCTATTAGGTCTCGCCCATTTATTGATATATATAACTTTTTTTTTTTTTTTTTTTAAATTTATTTTTTATTTTTATTTTTTCTAGTTTTCTCCGATTGTATTTACCCCCCCTTTTATTAAAATTTTTCACCGTTTATTAAAGTCATCTTTTGTCTTTTGCTAAATTTTTTTTTTTTTTTTTTTGGGTCTAGCACCTACATATATATTTATATTTATATAATTTATTACTTATTATTTAGTCTTTTCTTTTACCCATCTACATCTTTGTAGATTCGGGTGTTTATTCTCAGGCTCCTTATTCCCTTATTAATTTTCTTCTCTTTTTCATTATTATTATTATTATTATTATTATTTAATCATGTCACCCTTGGTACTCTCAACCTAGCTACCCCCCCCCCCCCCCTCCTGTTCCTTTTTAGGAGTTTGCTACATCTGCATCTTATCATTTTTTGTTCTTCATGTTCTCTAGCATCCTGATGATGGATCATGTAGTATGATCCGAAACGTCGATGATTAAAAAAACTGCACACAATCGAATCCAAAAACTAGAACTCAAAAACAATTTATTTAACCCTCCAAAACTACTCTATTCAACTTTATTACTGAATGAAAAACTCTTAAAACTAAACCTATAATACTATTCAGTCACCAAGTCAAGCATTCCAATCCATCTTAATGCACTATGATCTCAAAAACTTGAGAATTTATTGTAACATAGTTCAGAATTCTATAACATACACAAATTTTAATACAATGTATCTCTCGCTATAGAAAGATTTGATTTTTGTCTAATATATGATTCCATATCCATCATTGCAGGGCCTATGATTGAGCACCATCTCCTAGACTTTAGGGAATCTAAGAATAACACTATTGCATGCAACTTTTTCACTTAATGCCAATGTTGTCATGACAACATTTTTACAACATTTGGCAACTTCTTGTTAAACCATGATCTTATTTCTTAGGACCTATATTCCCATGATATTTTGAGGAACCATATAGCTTAATGATTCTATGGCATCATAATAACAACCTTAACAAAATTTGTGTGCCTAAGACACATTAAAGGCTCCATCTCACTATTTCCTATACACAATTAAGAAATTGAAATAACAACTAACAATGGCTATTTGTGTGACCTTAGTCCTAATGACTATCTCACCTAGCCAAAATGCAAATGACCTTCTAAGGTCTAAAAGAAAACTAACCTATGCTCTTGACTTGGCTAGAGTCAAGTACAAGCCAACAATCAATCAAGAAATGGAGGTTTCCTAGGTGTGCTCTTGCACCATCCTCCCCCAAATGAAAAAATCAATCCACCTTGGATTGAGGATATTTGGATCGATACCCAACTTCTTGAACTCTAATTCCTTAATCCATACTACATCAGCTTCCATATTTCTTTGCTTCTTTATCAAGTGTTCATTGTATTCCTTTCTTCTAGTCTTCTTATAGACTCTTGTGTCCAATATGTTTTCTTGTCCTTAAGCTATAGCCGTAGGTAAATGGAGATCCTCTACATCTTTGACCACTTCATGAAGAGCCTTATCCACTTCTTGATGTGGTCCCTTGTAATGGACTAAGTCTATAATGTTGAAGATTGGTGATAGTCTACTATCTTTAGGTAGTTCAACCTTTAATGCATTGTCACAATGCTTAGCCAATATAAGATAGGGTCCTATCCTTTTCATATGCAACTTGTGAGGAACTCCCTTCTTTAGTCTTTAATTGTTAAGATCCACCATGACTAAGTCACCAATATTGAACTCAACTACCCGTCTACTTTTATCCATCTTTTCCTTATGTTTTATGGTGTTCTCTGTCAATGTTTTCCTCACTATTTCATGAACCTCTTTCATGGCATATGCAAAATCATCAACATAACCACTTTCCTTCACTCCATCTCTCAAATATCAACTCATAAACACCTCTAGGATGTAGTCCACAGACAATCTTAAATGGACTATTCCCTATAGATATATTTATGCTATCATTGTAGGAATATTTAGTTTTTCTAATCAGTTGATCTCATTTCCATCCATACTCCTTTGTCAAGCATCTTAGAAGATTTACAAGGCTCCTATTAACAACCTTAGTTTGACCATCAGTTTGGGGGTGGTAAGTTGATCCAAAGGACAAGTTGGTGCCCAATTTTTGGTAAAGAGTCTTCCAAAAATGACTCAAAAACTTAGTGTCCCTATCTAACAAAATTCCAATAGGTAACCCATGGATCCTCACAATCTCTTTGAAGAATAGGGAAGCCATGTGAGTGGCATCACTAGTGGTCTTGCATGGCATAAAGTGAGCCATTTTGCTAAACCTATCTACAACCACATACACACTATCCATGCCTCCTCTTGTCTTGGGTAACAAAACTACAAAATCCATGCTTAGACATTCTCATGGCCTAGTATGGATTGGTAGTGGTTGGTAAAGACCAGCGTTTGTAGATTGGCTTTTTGACATATGACACAACTTTACACATAGCTCCTAACATCAAGATTCATTCTAGGCCAATAGTAAAACCTTGAAACAAGATCTTGGATCTTAGTGATCCCAAAATGACCACTCAAAGCTCTATTATAATTTTCTTGTATCAAATTCTCTCTAATAAAGCCTCTAGGAACACACAACTAATTCCCTTTGAACAAAAGATCACCTTGCAAAGTATATTCAGCATACCTACTATAAAAATGATTCTTGTATTCAACACATACCTTGTATATCTCAGCAAAGTCCTCATCATCTTCATATAGATCCTTGAAATGATCTACACCCATGCTCTTCAACTAAGTTTCTTGGAGTGTGAGTGCCCTTCTAGACAATGCATCTGCCACCTAGTGGAGAACACCCTTCTTGTGCTTGATATTGAAGGTATATGCTTATGGGTATTTGACCCACTTCATGTTCTTGTGACTTAACTTTTCTTATGAATTCAAGAAACTAAGTTCTTGGTTGTTTGAATACATGATGAACTCCTTGGGAAGCAAATAATACCTCTACTTTCTTAGAGCTTGGACCAATGCATACATTTCTAGGTCATAGGATGAGTATTTCCTCTTGGCTTTATTCAACTTTTTAGAATGAAAAGCTACTAGTTTTCCCTCTTGACTTAAAGCAGCCCCAATTGCTATATTTCTAGCATCACACTCATTATTGAAAAGCGTTTCAAAGCCTGATAACACTAAAACAAGTTGAGTATCTATATTCTCCTTGAGTAACTGAAAGCTCTTGTTAGCATGATCACTCCACACAAACTTTGTTTTCATTCCTCCTTTGATAGTATCTAACATAGGAGCACAAATTGCACTAAATTGTCTTATGAATTTTCTATAGTATTGTGCAAGACCATGAAAATTTCTTACCTCTGTTGCTGACTTTGGAGTAGGCCAATTCATGATAGCTTCAACTTTTCTTATATCCATTTTTAGTTGACCATCTGCTAGAACAAACCAAAGGTAAACTAGTTTTTCTTTTATTAACTCACACTTCTCCAAGTTGATCATCAACTTCTTCTAATGTAGCTTCTTGAAAACAATGTCAAATTTTTCTAGGTGTTTATTCTTTTTCTTGCTATATATTAGTACATCATCTAGATACACTACTACAAACTTTCCTATGTAGTCCTTGAGAACTTTATTCTTGAGTCTCATGAATGTGGAGGGGGCATTAGACAATCTAAATGGAATGACAATCCATTCATGCAGCCCCTTCATTGGTATTGAAGGTTTTTTTCCACTCATCTCCTTCATGTATCCTTATTTGGTGATAACCACTCTTCAAGTCTATCTTGTTATTGTACTTGGCTTCGCTTAGATAGTCTATTAGGTTTTCAATCCTAGGAATACGAAACCTATACCTAATGGTTATCCTATTTATGGCTCTTGAATCTATAAAAAGCCTCCAAGTTCCTCCTTTCTTTGATGCAACTATAGTAGATATGACACATGAGCTAATAATCTTCCTAATTAGGCCTTGGTTTAGGAATTATTTATGTGTCTTGTTATTTCCTCATTTTGTTGAGGGGTCATCTTGTAGGTTACTTTGTTAGGTAGGGTAGCTCCTAGGATTAGGTCTATCCTATGGATTATTTACCTTTTAGGGGGGAAAGTTAATGGTTGTCCATCACTTACAATACCTTGGTAAACTTGTAGAATTCCTTGAATCCCTTTAGGTAACTCTGCCCTCTTAGTCTCCTTATGTTTATTTCCCTCCTTTGGTCTCAACACCAATGCAAAACCTACACCTTCACTCTCTTCCATTTTTTGTAGTAACTCCTCTTCACTCGCCATAAGCACATTTGGACCAGTTGTCTTTGCTTCAACATCTTCTATCCATGATTATATTTTCAAAGTCACATTTTCCTTCTTGAAGGTATAGGAGTTCTTTCCTCCATCATGGATAGCTTGGAAATAAAATTTCCTTGGTCTACCTAGGAGAAAATGACATGCATCCATAGGTAACACATTACATAAAAATTTATCCTTGTACCTTCCAATTGAGAACTCCACCCATTCTTGCTCATTTACTAACACATTTGGCCTTTGTTTATCCATGTGACCGTATAAGGATTAATGTGAGGTATCCTTGTTAGTTTTAGCTTGTTGACTACTTCCTTTGACATAATGTTGTCAGTAGACCCTAAGTCATTAGAGACTCTATACACTTTTCCCATCAATTTGCACTTTATCCTAAATGAAGATCTTCTTTGGCTTGGTTCCTCCTTTACTAGATCCTTAATCAAATTTCTCCTCATCATGAGGTTCTCCCCTTCTTTGTAATTTGGTGGTACTTCAATATGCTCATTTACTACATTGGACTCATCTTAAACTATATTTTTCCTCTTTCCACCTCCTTATGATGAACCATTTTTCTCTAGACATCTATAAACTAGGTTCCCCATTTGATTGCAATGGTAGCATTTCATATTGGCAAAGTAGTTGCCTCTTCCTCCTTGTGTGCCACTCCTTCCTCTAGAATTAGATTTTCTTCCTCTGCGACCTCTATTTGAACTTCCTTCTTGTTGTTCACTAAATTTTATCTCACCTTGACTCCTTGAATTTGAACTTTTTCCACCATGGACACCTCTTTGACCTCTATTGTCCTTGCTCTTAGCTTTACCTTTATAGGTTTCTTGCTTCCTCTTTCTTTTCTCTTCTATCTTCAAGGCCATTTGATAACATCACCTAATGGTTTTTAAATTTACTAGGCTCATCTCTTCTTGAATAGACCATTTGAATCCATTCAAGTATCTTTCCAACTTGATGTTTTCATCTTTAATTACCTTTGGCTTCAAACATAATTTTTGAAATTCCTCAGTATATGCTTGGACATCCAAATCTTTTTGTCTAGGATTTTGTCTACTTCACTTTTTTTACCATACCCTTCCATGTAACAATAGGACCTTTTCCACCCTTTTCTCTCCTAGTTTGCACAAATTTCCACCAAGTAAGAGCTGACCTCAGTCTAGACTTGAGCACCCTAAATTTTTGTGCCTCAAAGATACCATCACATTCAAATTGGTTCTCAATGTTTTCAATCTAGTCCACAACTAAATCTCAATCTATTTGTCCACTAAATAGTGGTACTCCTTCTAGAGCTTTTCCGCTCAATGTTTTTAATGCCTTTAAAAATGGCTCTTCAAGAAGAACAAGGTTAGGGGTTGGTGCTTCATCTTTCAACTCTAGTTCCTTCTCCCTTACTTATTTTTCTTCCTTTAAGTCAAGCTTCTCTTTGACCCTATCAAATTTGTCTTGGAATTCACCCAAGAGTTTCTCCATTTGAGTTATTCTTTCCCTTAGTGACTTGTTATCTTCTTCTTGTTCTTCAACCTTCTTGGCTAACTCAATGTTAGTCATCATAGTTGTGTCTTCTACTATTTTACTTGGTGTTTTATCTCCCATTGATTCAAAAAGTTGAAACATGAACCACAAGCATGATCTACATAGACTTTGACACCAATATGGTGTGAGTGTTCCAAGGGTTTCTTGCACTACTCCTCAAGAAACATAGCTTCTCTCTCCTAGGCACCTAGTCCACCTAGGTCACTGATTAGTTAGGTCATCAACTGACACCTATCCAAACTCCTCTCCAAGATTTTGATCCTTTGTGCTTACCCTCAAAAGACTAACACACTAGTTTAGTACTCTTCTCCACACACAATTAGAGGGATCTAAGTGTAACTTACTCTCTAACTTCATTCTTCATTGTAGGGTCATCCATCAACATGAGATCACTCCATTTACTTTCATTTGTGTAAATTTGGAAAGAATTTTAGACCCCTTCCTTAAAAATTTTAAGTTTTATCTCAAAGAAACCTAATTAGGCCTAGCTCCAATTAGCCCTTGGAATCCACTAATTCCTCTTTCTTACAAAAACTCTCCAAACAACCTAGTTAAAAAACTCCAAATTCGAACACTATTTTGGGTTACCTAAAATATTTTGTAGGTCTTGAAACCCTAAGTTTTCCATATAGGTGATTCCTATTATGTAGTTCAAATAAGACTAAAAGGCCTATCTCCTAGGACTAGACCACAAACTTGTTTGGAAAATTACCTAAATGGATTGATAAGACCTCAATCTCTAGGATATTTTAAGATATGATTATTCCCTTCCTAGAACTATACTTTTTTTGTGCATCCCTTTCATTCCCTACACTTAATCATTGGATTCGGCATTGTCAAACCTCTATCCGAGCCTTCCTAACTCACCTAGGGCTTGAGTTTAAAAATAGATCCCCAACTTTCATAACTGTTAATCCTATACATATGCACACTAATGATTCCCCTAACCTTTTTTTCTAGCCTTAGGTGTTTCCCATGATTAGGTTTCATGGGGGAGCCATTTCCTTACAGACTGGTTAGCATAGATCTAGTGAACACTCCAAACCAAAAACAATTTATTTAACCCTCCAAAACTACTCTATTCAAAATTCAGAAACTACCTATTTCATTTGTTTGAATGGGTCAAAAGGGGTCATAGGATAGCCTTTGACCCCTTTTGACACATTTCAATAGAAGATATGTCCCTACGGGTCTTAGGAAACCTAGGGACATATTTTGTTTGTTCAAATGTGTCTAAAGGGGCCATAGGACCCCTAGGGACCTATTTGCTTTGTTTGAATGGGTCGAAAGGGGTCACAGGATAACCTATGACTCCTTCTGAATTATTTCATGACAACATATGTGCCTAATGCTCCTAAGACACCTAGGGACCTATTTGATTTGTTTGAATGGGTCAAAAGGGGTCATAGGATAACCTATGACCCCTTTTAATGCATTTCATGACAACATATGTAGAACCCCTAGGGATTTATTTGGTTTGTTTGAATGGCTTGAAATGGGTCATCGGATAATCTACAATCCCTTTTGACATATTTCATGATAGCATATATCTCTAGGGGTCCTAGGACACCTAGGGACCTATTTGGTTTGTTCAAATGAGTCAAAAGTGGTCATAGGATAATATATGATCCCTTTCGATGCATTTCATAACAACATAAGGTCCTAGGACCCCTAGGGACCTATTTGGCTTGTTTGATTGGGTCAAAAGGGATTGTAGTATAATCTATGACCCCTTGTGATGCATTTCATGAGGACATAAGTCCCTAGGGGTCCTAGAACCCCTAGAGACCTATTTGGTTTGTTTGAATGGGTTGGAAGGGGTCATAGGATAACCTTTGACCCCTTTCAATGCACTTCATGATAGCATATGTCCCTATGGGTCCTAGGACACCTAGGGACCTATTTGGTTTGTTTGAATGTGGTCAAAAGGGGTCATAAGATAACCTATGACCCCTTTCAATGCATTTCATGACAAAATATGGTCCTAGGACCCCTAGGGACCTATTTGGTTTGTTTGATTGGGTCAAAAAGGGTTATAGGATAACCTACGACCCCTTTAGATGCACTTCATGAGAAAATATGTCCCTAGGGGTCCTAGGACACCTAGGGACTAATTTGGTTTATTCGAATGGGTCAAAAGGGTTCATAAAATAATGTATAACCCCTGTCGATTCATTTCATGACAAATATGTCCCTAGGGGTCTTAGGACAACTAGGGACCTATTTGGTTTGTTTGAATGAGTTGAAAGGGGTCATAGGATAACCTATTACCCCTTTTGACATATTTCATATAATAATCATATATATTACTATATTATATTTAATAATAATAATCTTATATATTGCTATATTATATTTGATAATAATAATAATCATATATATTACAATATTATATTTAATAATAAGAATAGTAATAATAATATATTACTATATTATATAATAATATATTACTATATTATATAATAATATATGACTATATATTTTTTATAAGCATATTAATAATAATCATATCATAATAATGATTATTAATTGTCCACACTTGCCAAATTTTGATTTCCCTCCAAAATTTGGGTGATCATTTCGGGTACCCATATGGGATTGGGTACCCAAAATACTAGCATAATTTTTCCCAAAATATTCTCTGTTACTTTAGACTAAACAATCATATTTTTTTGGGTCATTTTCATAGGTATGGAGAAAAAAGATTGTTTGGAGCCAATACGATCAAAAAAGTTTCTATAAGGTTTGATTAGGTGTCTGGTATTTTTGTCTGAATGGGGAGCAGTAGTCATCAAAAGGCTAAATGCAAAAGGAAGGTAACGAATGAAGACATTGCAACATATAGGGAAAGGGACAAGGTAAATCATCAAAGGAACAGACAAGGTATGTTAAATGTGAATCAAGTTGACGATGTATTGATTAAAGCTGAAATCATAGAGTCAAATAATGAATATGTTCAATTAGGGAATGAAAATGTACCAATTGATAATGATAATGTTGGGATTGAAAATTTGGAACTAAAAATTTGCTAGTTCATAATGTAAATATCATGATTGACCATGTCGAAAATGAAAATGCATAGAAACATTACATATCTCCTAATTATAATCAACATGGAGGTCCTAGAACACCAAAATGGATAATTGAAATTGATGAAATGATTATTACCAATTTGGAAGGAAAAAAATTTATGAAGAACAATTCAGTTATGGGCTTCAAGACTATATAAGATGTTTTTTGGCAACAAGACATTTGTGGAGCAATGTCAACTTTTTATGCACTTATTAAAGATGCAAAAGATGAGGCCTATTCTTTCCAAATTGAATATTTATGTCAATAAAAAAATGCAAAGAAATTTCATAATTTTGAAGAACATTTTTAATTCTCTCAATAGAATTGGAAAAATTAGAAGGGTGAATGATAAGAGAACTGCTTGAAGGGTTATTAAAATCTCTTTGGTAAGTCATCATTTGAGAAAGTGTGGATATATGAGACAAACTTGTATTGATTTGAATCTAAATTGTACTACTTTGAGAAGAGCACTTAGTAGATGAGAGAGAATTAACTATCCTCTTCAAAATGAAACATGGGCTTTTGGTGGGAGACTTCCACATTTTGATGATAAGCTATCTGATGATGTGAAGCAAGAAATTACATTGTTTTGGTACTCTATCTCAACAGTATCACCCAATGCTAAGGACTTTTTAAAGTTGAGAATTGGCATCAGAGATCACACACCACATCCTAAACATTATTTGGAGGTAATTCAAACTATGTTGTTCAAAGAATTTAGAGAGAGTGATGCAAGATTGCATATATCACAAAGGGATTTTGAATCCTTGAAACCATTTTATTGTGTCCCACTTAAAATTTGAAATATATATTGTTGCAAATATCATGTGGAGTTTTCTATGAACCATGAACTATTGCAATCCATCCATTCTACTTTGCATAGTAAAGAAATGTTGGAGAATTGTGGCGCCAATAGGCTTCCAAAATCATCAAGAGACTTACCAGATCAATTTTTATGTCCTAGAGTTTATGGTTGTATATTTTATAGAAATGCTTGCTTAAATGAGAAGTGTTCAAAATGTGGTGGCATATCTAAGTTTGACACATGTTTCTATGAGGGGTGTGAACAAGATCTTGGGAGGAAAATAGTAAAAAAATGGTATATGAAATGGTGAAATGTAGATGAGGGCTCTAGATGTGAATTGGTTGCAAAAGAAATTAGTGTGGCTAGTTTTATTTCAAATTTCAAGACAAATATTTTTTACAAGTATGCAAAGCATAGTCATAGGTCTTATTGCTTTTATCAACAATTTAGAATGTGTAAAGAGACTTTTCCCATTGGCACTATTATATTAGTTGTTAAATTTGTAGAGAACTACACATTGTAGCCCCAAAATGAGACACAATCTTAGTAGTAAAACTTCATTCAAATTGTTATTTTTGTCCACATAACATATAGACATGCCCTTAATAGTGGGGAAGATAATCAAAAGACTATTAGAGAGTACCATTTTTATATGAGTGATGATAGATCTCACTCTCACGAGTTTATGCAACATTGTTTCAAGAATTATTTTGATTTCTTGTAGGAGCATGAAATTGCTATGGATAGACATATCATTTGGTCAGATAACTGCACATGTCAATTCAAGAATTCTTGCATACTTTACTATTTGTGTAGAATGCATGTAGAGAGGGGGGTGCCTCATATTTGTAGTTTTTTTGAGTCCGGCCATGAGAAATGGGAGCATCATGGATCATGGGCATGTGTGAAGAGAGGTCTAGTTAAGGAGTAATTGAAGATTTTAGGAGGAAAGTGTCTTGATGCTCATAGCATTTTTGATTGGTGTAGTTTAGCATTATCATAGGGGGGACTCTTGATTCAAGAGAACATAGATTCTTTTGATTTTTTGAGGAAGGGTCCATAGGTGATAGATCATATTGTGCTACTATTAGAGAGTCATCAAAAATACATTCATTCTGGAGTTCTAATTCTAGTACATAGACCATTTGTATATGATAGCTAGCTTGATTTTTTCCTAGTTGTTTTCACTTTGAGTTGAGTGAGAGGGTGGGCACATGGGGCTCCATAATATCTTACTCCATTGTCTATCATACCCTTTATCAAAAATGATGACATGGAAAGTGTTGGTGTAAATAAGCATTTTTTATTTACACTTACTTAAGTTTACTTAGGTTAATGCATTATTTTATTTTTTTATTATTTTCTTATTTATTTAGGTGAGACACTTAGGAGTTTGTGTACTCTCATGAGTTGTCATGTTGACAACATAGAAGTATGCAGCTCTATTTTAGCACATGGTGTCTACAACACTAGCGTTTGCATCATTCACTAAGTTGTCATATAGAAAACATAGTTATTCGCACTCCTAATTCAGCACATATTGGCTACACCATTGATTTGCATGCTACAGCATTGCAGGCTTATCCTCACATTATCGCACTTACTTTCATGCTTAATGGAGGGTAACCCATATCTGGTGGACATGTGCGTAGTTGTATGACTTATAATGTTGCTAACTTCTATGCATTCTAGAAGCTCTTTAGAGGCATTTATATACAGGCACTCCTAGTGTACTCTCATATGGCATAAATGGAATATTGAATGAATATACCATCATTCTTATCACACTCTCTCTTTGGTCTATAGTTGTGCTTGTGTTTGAGTTCCTTGGTCTTGAGTAATTCTAGCCTAAGCCAAATTCTCACATGGTATCAGAGCTCTCAGGGAGATTCTCTACACATAGTTGTTCAAGACCATTGTTTCTTTAGAACCTTTGATCCAAAGTTCTGGAGAATCCACAAAAATTGGGAGCATCTAGAGCCAAAGCAGACCTCAGCACTAGGTCTAGAATGTCAATTAGGTGAAGATTGACTATAAATTTTCCTATACTGGATGAAAGTTGATCGTGAGGCAAAAAAAAATTGTAAATCAAAACCCAAAGGCCCTAATTTGTAGTTTGGGTATGGTCATTTTATTGATCTAATTATTTGTGTTTCAAATTTGAATTGATTTTATCTCTACAATTTTTTTTGAATTGAGTATTTAGAAAAAAATTTGCCCAATTGGGGTAGTAGTAGAGAAAACTTTTTTTTAGAATTGGGTTGACAGATCCCGGCTTTGCAATTTCAAAGGATTATTTATTATTAATTCATAGAGAATATTTCATATTAATTGATAGGCATATATAAATTAGGCACTACACTGCAAATTCTAGCACATTAAATTTGGCAAGCCGTACAAATTTTTTAACATCGGTGACTGAATCACATCGGCCCCTACCAAGTTCGGCGAGCTCACTTTGTTTAACTAAGTGAGGGTTGTTAGGATTAAACCACAAATAGAAATAACAATTACATGCAAATATGACCAATAACAAAAAAATAATAGATCACACAAAAAGAACACAAGGCACCAAGATTTAACGTCGTTCACCCAATCCCTAGTCTACGTCCACCAAACAGAAAGTCCAATATTTTTATGATTCAGTGATTACAACCTAATTACAATCAATAATCCCTTATAGCTCAATACCATTGTCAGAACCAATTTTGCATCACACCCTTATGAAACAATCCCTAACCCTAAGACCTTTTATACAAGTATTTTAACTACTTTAGGGTTATAATTAATAATTACATGTCGGCCCAAAATCTTGATAAAATAGGGCCCAAACCCCAAAGAATTTATGAAGTATGTATAGTACTTTCCTGATCAGTCACCATAATCTAACAATCTCCCACTTGGGGATTGATTAGGCTCCACACTAAACAACAATTTTCCACTTGGAGACTGATCTTGTAGCAATATCACTACCACATGGGGCTCCCACTAGATCAAACCACCCTAGACTCTATTGTTCTTTTATTCATATTCAGTCTAGAAGACCAACCGAAGCTGAAGAGGAGTTAAGCTTCTCCCTTGTTACTACCTTTGTAAACATATCTACTAGATTATCATTGGTATGTATCTCCTCCACCTTTAACTGTCCATCTTCCAAAACTGACAAAATGAAATGGTACCCCAACTATTTGTGTTTGGTCTTTGAATGCAGAGCTAAATTCTTTGCAAGATGAATGGAACTTTGACTATCTGTGAACAAATAATTATCCTTCTGAGGATGTCCCAATTCTTGCAAGAAGAACTGAAGCCATATCATCTCCTTGGTTGTCTCTATAGTAGCTACATACTCTGTCTCTGTAGTGGATAAAACATTAACCTTTTATAACCTAGAAACCCAACTCACAACTGCCCCACCAACAGTAAAGATGTAACCTATAGTACTCTGCCTGGTATCAATATGCCCTGCCAAATTTGAGTCAACATAGCCTTGTAAATCAGTAGTAGAGCCCCCAAAGTATAAACACTTATTGGATGTTCCTCTCAAATATCTGAGAATCCATTTGACTACAATCTAATGCTCAATTCCTAGATGACTCATATACTTGCTAACAACTCCCACTGCATGTGTAATATCTGGCCTAGTACATACCATAGCATACATCAAGCTTCCTACAGCTGAAGCATAGGGTACCTTGGACATCTTATCCTCCTCTTCTTATTTCTTGGGACACATCTCCTTAGTCAATTTCAAATGACTAGGTAAAGGTGTTCTGACAGCTTTAGCATTCTCCATAGAGAAACGTTTCAACACCTTCTCAACATAATCAGCCTGAGATAGCGTCAATGTTCTATTTTTCCTATCTCTGAAAATCTTCATACCAAGGATTTGTTTTGCTACCCCCAAATTTTTCATAGAAAATGCATGTGCTAATTGGATTTTTAGCCTGTTAATGTGATCCATGTTAGACCCAGCTACAAGCATATCATCAACATATAAACATAAAAAGAATGTAGCTATCATCATCCAAACTCTTAAAGTAGACACAATGATCTGAATGACACCTACTATAACCATGTTGATGCATAAAAATGTCAAATTTTAGATACCATTGCCGAGGTGCTTGCTTCAAGCCATATAAACTTTTCTTCAATTTGCACACTAAGTTCTCCTTACCTTTGACCATAAATCCCTATGGCTGAGCCATATATATCTCTTCATCTAAATCACCATGAAGGAAGGTTTTTTTAACATCCAACTACTCTAAATGAAAATCTTTAGTAGCCACAAGACTTAAAATAGTATGGATAGAAGTCATTTTAATAACAAGAGAAAATATCTCATCAAAATCAATTCCCTTTTTCTGTGCAAATCCTTTCATAACTAACCTAGCTTTAAATCTTTTCTTACCTCCTTCCTCTTCTTTCAACCTGTAAACCCACTTATTATGTAAAGCTCTTTTACCTACAAGAAACTTGTACAAATCCCATGTCATATTCTTCAACAAAGAGTCCATTTCATCTTTTATTGTAGACTCCCACCGAATCTTAGTATCCACCTGCACAACTTCAGCATAACTTTCAGGTTCACCAACATCAGTAAGTAAAATAGAATACAAAGAAGGAGAGAATCTTTTTGGAGGTCTAATTTGCCTTGTTAACCATATAACATTCACTAGTGTATGTAGTATTTGTTGTTGTAGTTGTTGCACATCATGAGGAATGGTTGGAACATCAGCTTTTGGAGTATCATCCAGCACTACATAATCATCTTCTTTCTTCTCATGTTGTTGCAATAGATCTTTTTACAACACTTTCTCATTGAATATGACATCCCTGCATCTTACAATTTTATGATTTTCAAAATTCCAAAGCCTATAACCAAACTCATTAATGCCATATCCAAAAAATACACTTTTTTTTCACTTAGCTTCTACCTTGGTTCTATCTTCAGAATCTATGTGAGCAAATGCTTCACAACCAAAGGTTTTGAGAAAATAATAACTCACCTTCTTACCAATCCATGCCTCCTCTAGAATACCATAGCCCAAAGGAGTAGAGGGACCTCTATTAATCAAATATACAGTAGTATTGATAGCCTTCGCCCACATGTGTAAGGACAACCCAGCATGTAACCTCATTCTCCTTGCACGTTCCATTATAGTCTTGTTCATGCATTCAGCCACTCCATTTTTTTGTGGAGTCCTTGGAATACTTTTCTATCTATGAATACCATTAGTGGAGCAATAACCTTCAAATTCATGACTGCAATACTTACCACCATTATTAGATTTGAGACATTTTTTTTTTTTACCAGTCTCGTTTTCAACCAAGCATTTTCATTTCTTAAAATTTTGAAATACATTAGATTTCTGTCCAAGGAAATAAACCCATACTTTTCTAGTTGCATCATCAATAAATGTGACATAGTAATGATAGCCACCAAGGTAAGATACCTGAGCTGGTCCGCATACATCAGTATGCACAAGCTCTAATTTCTCCCTTTTATTTTCCTTCCTAGTCTTTGCAAAACTCACTCTCTTTTGTTTTGCATATACACAAATTTCACAGAAATCCATATTAACACATTTTAGACCTAGTAAAACTTTCTTTGAATGAATTACTTTCATACCTTTCTCACTCATGTGCCCAAGTCTATTGTGCCACACCGCTATATCAAAATCTACAGCAGCTATTTGTTCTCCCTACTCAACTGCATAAATTGTTCCTGAACATTCATTTTTCTCTGAAATAATTGAAGTAGAAGGAACAATATGACCTGTACAAAGATATAAGGTGCCTAATTTCACACCATTTGCTACTACAAGGGAACCTTTTGAAACCTTCCAATTTTTATCATTCAAAGTAACTACACCACCCTCATCACCGAGTTGTCCTACTGAAATTAAATTCCTTTTTAGCCTTGGAACATGTCTTACTTCATGTAGTAGCCAATGATTCACATTCTACAACTTAATCTTAATTTTTCCCTTTCCAACAATCTGGCAGGGTTCATTATCCCCCAAATAAACAAGCCATAAATCCCCTTAGACATAATCAATGAAATAACCTCTATGAGGTGTAGCATGAAATGAAACACCAAAATCTAAAACCCATGAATCATCAACACTTTCTAAAGACAGAAGCAAAGCATCCTCTTCAGATTTTTCACTTACCACATTTGCGTCCTTGTCTCTGTCTGATTTATCTCCTTCATTTTTCTTTTGATTCTAGCAATCTTTCTTTTTATGACTTGGGTTCCCATAGTACTAGTAGTAATTTGGTCCTCTTGATTGAGACCTCCTCCCCCTTTGACTTTCCTCTTGATTTTCCATGATTTCTAGAATTACTTCCTCTCTCAGTCATTCTGCCCCTGCTTTATGCATTCAAAGCACTTCCTGATGTAGATCCGCCTAAGGTTTTTCTACAAGTTTTCTCACTCTAAAACTGATCACATCACCATATTTTAGGGTACTAGATCCAGGAACAGAATTACTCACAGCCATTACCAAGCCATTCCAGCTTTCAGGCAAAGAACACAAAATCAAGAGAGCCCTAATTTCTTCTTCAAAATTGATACCCATAGAAGATAATTGACTAGTAATAGTATTAAGCTAATTTAAATGATCTGTAACAAATTCACCTTTTCCATTTTCATATTAAATAAATGATTCATGAGAAATACCTTGTTTGAAGCAGAGGCATTTTTATACAGTGTCACTAGGGTTTTCATCAATTCTTCTACTCGTCTTTTCTTTTGTAATATTAAATGCCACTGATGGTGCCAAGCATAATTCAATGCTTCCAAGTTCCTTTTTGTCCAAAAGATCCCATTCATCATTTGATGTAGATCCCTAATTCTTGGCTTTGCCTTCCAACGGCTTCCATAAATCCTTCTGATACAGATAGTCTTCCATTTGCATCTTCCATAACTAGAAATTCTGCCCATTAAACCTATCAACTCTTAGCTTACCCTCATCTACCATTGCTCCCACTCAACTATGAGACTCCCACTCAACCATGAAACTTTCTTATAGAGGACAACTGAAAAACAACCAAGCTTTGACACCACTTGTTAGGATTAAACTACAGATAGAAATAACACTTACATGCAAATATAACCAATAACAAAAAATAATAGATCACACAGAAAAGAACACAAGGCACCAAGATTTAACATGGTTCACCCAATCCCTGGGCTATGTCCACCAAATAGCAAGTCCAATATTTTTATGATCCAGTGATTACAACTTGATTACAATCTATAATCCCTTACAGCTCAATACCACTACAAGAACCAATTTCACATCACACCCTTATGAAACAATCCCTAACCCTAAGCCCTTTTATACAAGTATTTTAACTACTTTAGGGTTATAATTAATAATTGCTTGGCCCAAAATCCATAATAAAATAGGGCCCAAAATTTATTTTTTCAGGGTGATGCCCTAAACCCCAAAGAATTTATTAAGTATGTACAGTACTTTCCTGATTAGTCACCACAATCTAACAAGGGCACTACCTTTTATAGACTCTGTCGACTACATATCCCATGCATGTGGGATTTTATTTGCTAAATCTGGTCATCATTTAATACATTCCTGATGGGTTAAACAAAACTCTAGCACTCGTAAATACACTTCTAGCTCCATGCGGAGTCCACCTGTGACATGTTGTCATCTATGCGACATTACTCCTCCCTGCCATGCATACAATCCATAGAGCTCACTGCCATGCCAGACCTATGCCATGCTATCTTGTACAGGGACCATGACAGAGCTTTCATAGACATGCAACGTCACTTCATTCTACATCCTACCACATCAGCCAGTGTGTCACCCTATACAATCAGCATACTTTTAATCGAGTCAGCGCTCGCATGCCATTACAATCAGCATACATGTAGACCAGCCATACCATCTGACTAGGTAGACATGTCTTTTTTTTGCCACTTGTTCGTATAGTCTATATGGTTAGTACTATCCATATAGTTAATGTCAGTAATGATGTCATCATAGGCCTAGGGTACACTGACATCATAATTTCATGTGCCTAAATTTGACAGCCATCTGATCGTCATTTTTGGTCAAATTTGAACTAATGCGACAGTCATATGACCATCAAATTTAACCTCATCTTTTGATGATGCAACCCTTCTCTAGAGTGACTTTGCATTTTGTAGTCTGACTTTGGGAGGCCATATCTCACTCATCCAGACTCCAAATTAGGTGCAATTTTTTAAAAATTAGGTAGAATGTTTTACAATTTTTAGTAGTGTAGCTCTTTTCTAGTTTTGGTGCATGGATTGTTCAGAAATTACAGTTTTTCTATGATTGTATGTGAATAATCCTATAGTTTTCAACTTCAAATGCTTCATATAGGCACATCTAGAGTCAAAAATAGGTTTCATTTTTTTGAAGTGCGTTATTTTTTTGTCTACTTTCTAGATCTATAGTTAGATTGTAAAGTTCCAAATTTGTAATCCATTAAGAGGTTGTAACAAGCAAAATCAAAAGTCCAAAAAGACTAAAATTTGCAAGTGGTCCATTGTAATCACACTACTGGTAAGTGCCAAAAGCATATATTTTGGGGTGTTTCTTAATTTAGTGAAAAGGGGTTGTTCTTGGTGTTGTGTTCTCCCTTTTCTACAATTTTCTTTCACTTTCTACATTATGGAAAAAAATTAGTTTCCAAAATTAACTACACATAACTATGCTACTTGGTCAATCAAAATGTGGTATCACTTAATGCACAATGGAGTTTCACAATATGTAGATGTTACTCTTCCTAAACTAGTAGGTGATAAAGTATCAGCAAGTGATATTTCAGCTTGGGTAGCAATGGAAAGGAAAGCCCTAGGTGATATATGTTTGGGGGTTGATGACAAGATGATGTATCAAATCAAGAAGTGTTCTACATCCAAAGAAGCTTGGGATACCCTCGAAAACCTTTATGGTAAAGTGTCTAAAGAGGATGTTTTCAAAATTGAAGATGAGCTTGTGTCCTTAGATCCTAAGTCATATGACTCTATATAAGATTTCATCATTAAAAGTAAATGAACTAAAGACAAATCTTACTGATTGTGGGATTTTTATCAAAGATGAAAGATTGATCTATCTCATACATAACAAGCTACCATTAGAGTATTCCACATTTGTCCTTCTTTTAACACCTCAAAGACTACCTTAGGGTCTACCTATAAGAAAGTCACTTTTGATGAATATGCTAATCTATTGGATACTAAAGAAAAAAAGTTGAAATCAATGGGGATTCTCAAATCACCTATGTCTAAAGCATTTGTGGACAACAATGAGGGTTCTCAAAATTCAGCTGGGTAGTCTTCAAATAAAGGAAAGGGTAAGAAGAAGTGCAAGAACAAATTAGAGGATGCAGAAAAGACAACACCACAATCCAATCAATAAGGCAAGTCTTCCCCAAATTCCAACAAGAAGGGGGACAAAAATAAGGAGAAGAAAAACTGTGCCTATTGCAAGAAATTGGGTCATGAAGAACATGAGTGTTATCTTAAGAAGATTGATGAATTGACCAACATCATGAAGAAACATAATGTTCGACTACCTAAAGCTTACAAGGATAAAGGGTCTTCTTTAGATTCAAAAGGCAAAGGGAAAGCACTCATGGCTAATTCAAATTCTTCAAAGGAATGGATATTTGATTCAAGTACCTCATATCACATGGGTTCTTCAAAGGAGGATTTTTCTTCAATGAAGCAATCAAACGTACCACACATATTTGTGGGAGATGATACAAAAATGGAAGTTGAAAGAAAAGGAAACATGGAAATGGAAAATGGAGAGTTTCAAGATCTTCTCTATGTTCCAAACCTAAGTTCAAATCTCCTTTCAATCTAACAAATCACTCACCTCAAAGATGGACATAGAGTTGAGTTCCTTCCAGACTTAGTATAGGTGCACAGTCTTAAAGACGACTCATTGATTGCAGTGGAGAAAGTGAATCATAACAAAAGGTTATACTCTTTCTTCTATTTTGTGCCCAAGTCTCCTTCAAAGGCCTTGTTATCTCAATCCAATTATGGTATCATTAGTTTGGTCATCTTGACTTTCGATACCTTTAGCAACTTTGCACAAACAAAATGGTCAAAGGTCTACCTCAAATCAACTTTTCCCATGGTGAATGTTCAATAGATTTAGTGGATATACATCCAAAGGGGAAGTTTTCAAGAGCACTAGGTGTTCTATAGATGGTTCACATGGTATTAGTAGGTCCTTTTGCACTTAGCCAAGGTCACTACATACTAACCTTGGTTGATGAATTTTCAAGCTACACTTGGATCTACTTTCTTCATAATAAGAATGAAGTGTTGGACAAGTTTCTAGCCTTCAAGACTCATGTAGAACAGAAATTGAGGAAATCCATCAAATTTCTAAGAATGGACAATGGAAGCATGTATGTGAACTGAAGACTAAAAGACTTTTACAGACTTGAGGGAATTGATCTTCAGAATCCACCAGCATTTAGTCCACATAAGATAGATATTACAGCATTGAGGATCTGCACTCTTAAGTCTATGGCAAGTTGCATGATACAAGCCAAGTCTCTAGATCCATCATTAGAATTCAAAGAAATTAGTAGTGCCACTCACATTCTTAATAGGTCTCCTGATCCAACCTTAGATGGAAAAACTCCTTTTGAGGCATGGTGCGGTAGAAAACCTATTGTGAGACACTTCAGAGTCTTTAGTTGTCCTGCATGGGCAAACACATCTTCCAAGGGATGTAAGGCATAGTCACCTTGACCTTGTACTTTCATTGGTTAAGAAGATGATGTGAAGGCATATAGATTATTAGATTGTGAGACACATCAGATCTTTGTGGAGAAGGATGTATACTTTGAGGAAAGTTCACCAAGTTTGTCTTCTAATCTTCTCCACACATCATATCGAGTGGAAGCTGATAGTGACACCAATGATTGTACTTCAATAGATTTAGACACATGGGGTTCTATCGACAGTTGTAGTAAGAGGTCACTCCATTATTATACTCCACATGCATACATAGCCACAGTGATAGGTCTAGCACAGTAAGGTACATTCAGTCTTTCAGGTCTAGCTTTAGTGATAGATTTGGGGGATAGTATTGATGATCTGCCTCTTGTTCTTGATGTAGCAACACCTTCTTTAGTTGTCACGAGGGCTCCATTCAACCCTATTGTTCATTCTCTACATGATCAATCATCACAGGTTGAAGTGATTTTGGATACTTATTATCAGCAGTTGCAGATGGGTTCTTCATCAATTATAGAGATAGACAGGTTCTTCAGCCAATTAAGTAGGTTTCAAAGACATCCTTTATCCATGAGATTATTTCCATGCACAATGGAAGCATCTCATTTGTACCCTTGGCTTTATTTCTTCCTAAGGGGAGGAACACCATTTTGCAGTCTTGGATCAGCTTCTTCATCAGAGCAATCACTGGCAGGCATTTTTCTTTGGGGGGCAGCCTATCCTGTCTTTCTTCCTCTTCTCATTTTTCTCTTATGTATATACTGGATGTATGACATAATTGGGGCAGGAGTCTTGATTACTCCATCCATCCATACATCGTGTGTGCTTTTCATCTCTCTTTTTGGGGGAGGGTTTTTCCCATGAGGCTTTCCCTCTTTCTCTACTTTATGAGAGATTGCATTTCATTATGTAAATGGGTACCTAACATGGCCTCGTAGCTAGGACCCATCATGCATTTCATCCTACATTTCATAAGCTTAAGAGCATTCACCTAAGTTGCACTTAAGGGGGGTGTTGGTGTAAATAAGCATTTACTATTTATACTTAAGTTTACTTAGGTTAATGCATTATTTTATTATTTATTTAGGTGAGACACTTAGGATTTTGTGTACTCTCATGAGTTTTCATGTTGAAAACATAGAAGTATGCAACTCTATTTCAACACATGGTGTCTACAACACTAGAGTTTGCATCATTCACTGAATTGTCATGTAGACAACATAGTTATTCACACTCTAAATTCAGCACATGTTGTCTACACCACTGATTTGCATGCTACACCATTTTAGGCTTATCCTCACATCATCGCACTTACTTCTATTCTTAATGGAGGATAACACATATTTGGTGGACATGTGCGTAGTTGTATGACTTATCATGTTGTTGACTTCTATGCATTCTAGAAGCTCTCCAAAGGCCTTTATATGTAGGCACTCCTAGTGTACTCTCATATGGAATATATGGCATATTGAATGAATATATCATCATTTTGATCATACTCTCTCTTTGGTCTACTATTGTGCTTGTGTTTGAGTTCCTTGGTCTTGGGTGACTTGAGCATAACCATCTATTGAATCTTCTTTAGCCAAGACATGTCTTTTCATTGGTTGCACTAGAGGGGAATGAAGAGAAATTAAATTATTGGTTAGCATGTTGTGTAAGAGGTAAAAAAAGCTTGCATAATCAATCATAGATGATGATGGATTCACATATCCTGTTGGTTTAGTTTTTGTTGTTGGAACATGCTTGCAGACATACATGCTTAGAAGGAATGGAATTCATGCATTTGAAGACTATCAAAAGTACAAACAATTCTCATATATTCACATCTTATTATAGAAACAAATGTGCAATTTTTGAGGCATCAAGGAAGACCAAAAGTAAAAGAACTTTTCACTATTACTAATGTTGATCATGAAGCCCTACTAAAGAGCCTAAAACAAAGAGAGGACCCTATAGAAACACTTGACTAGGTATATTTACTTCTAACGTTCTTTTATTCATAATGATTCAATGAACCGATGATTATTTTGTTTAATATGATTATTTACTAATATTTTTCAAGATATTGGAATGTAGGTATATCATGAAGAGTATCCATGCATGAAGATAAAAAAACTAAATAAGGAGTAGAATGAAGAAAAATATATTCCATTTTTTATATTACAAATTTTGACACTACAATATTTGGTGGTTGTGTATTGATGTAATAATGATGAAACACTTGAGATATTATAAATTTAAACTTGTTGATTTACTGTAAGAAACAAAGATATTTTTACTTAATGTAATTTATGTGGAAGGACCTAAAAAATGATGATTTTAATTAATACTTACACAAAACTTTGAAACCATTGATCTTTGAATTGAATCATTAGCTCCATTAGCTCTAGATGGTTAGGTCAACCCTAGTGACATCATTCTTTTAGTTGTGGAGAGCCTCCATCATTCCTAGCCACTCCATACCAAGGAGTCTCCAAGGTGCTCTAAGTGCATTTTGGGGTCAATCTTCCTAGGGTCATAACTTGGAGCTTGTTGGTGCTATTAGTGAAACATTAAATGCTATAGGATGCTCATGCCAAGGCCTACAATAACGTATCTCATTTTTGAGAGATCACATTCCATTTGGATTTGGCACAATGATCTTAATTGATGCCAAAACTTGCAGTGTGCCTCAATTCATAGGTATATCACTGTGTAACTTTGAAATTATTGAACTTGGCATTGAATACTCAGTGCAACTAGCTCTAAATGAGTGGGTGAACCCTAGTGAGACCCTTTTTCTGGTTGTGGATAACCTCCAACATTCATGGCCACCTCATACTGAAGAGTCTCCAAGGTGTTCTAATTGCATTTGGAAGTCAATAATCCAAGGGTCATAACTCAAAGCTTGTGGGGGCTATTGGTGAACCATTGAATTCTATAGGATGGTCATGTCAAGGCCTATAATAACCTATCTTAGTTTTGAGAGATCATTTTTTTTTTGGATTCAGCATTGTGATCTTGCTCAATGCCAAAACTTTCAGTATGCCTTAGTTCATAGGCGTGTCACTGCGTAACCCTAAAACTATTGATCTTGGCATCAAATAGTTAGTACCATTAGCTTTGGATGGGTGGGTGAACCCTAGAGATGCCCTTTTTCTAGCCACAAAGACCCTCCAGTGTTCACAGCCACCCCATACCGAAGAGTCCTCAAGGTGCACTAAGTACGTTTCAAGGTCGATCTTTCAAGGGTCATAACTTGGAGCTTGTGGGGTATATTAGCAAAATGTTGAATGCTATAAGATATTCATGCCAGGGCCTACAATAACCTATCTCATTTTTGAGATATCACATTCTTTTTGGATTTGTCATAGTGATCTCACTCGATGCTAAAACTTGCAGTGTGCCTTAGTTCATAGGTGCATCACTGCATAACTTTGAAACTAATGATATTGGAATTAAACAGTTAGTATCATTAGCTCTATATGGTTGGGTGAACTCTAATGATAAACTTTTTTTTTTAGCAAAGAGCCTCCAACATTTGCGGCCACCCTGTACCAAACAGTCTCCAAGGTGCTCTAAGTGCATTTAGAGGTCAATCTTTTGAGGATCATAACTCAAAGATTGTGTAGGCTATCGGTGAAATGTCAAATTCTACAAGATGGTCATGCTATATTCTAAAATAACCTATCTCATTTTTAAGAGATCAAATTTCATTTAGATTCAACACAATGATCTTGTTTGATGCCAAAACTTGTAGTGTACCTCAATTCATAGTAGCATTACTACATGACTTTAGAACCATTTATATTGGAATTGAATCATTAGTGTCATTAGCTCTAGATGGGTGGATGAACCCTATTAACACCCTTGTTCTAGCCATAGAGAGCCTCCATCATTGACGACCACCCCATACTGAAGAGTCTCCAAGGTGCTCTAAGTGCATTTGGAGGTCAATCTTCTAAGGATCATAAAATGGAACTCATGGGGGCTCATGGTGAAATTAAAAATGCTACATGATTTTCATGCTAAGTTCTACAATAACCTATTTCAATTCTGAGAGATCAGATTCCATTTTGATTCAACACAATGATCTCACTCGATGTCAAAACTTGTAGTGTGCCTTAATTCATAGGTGCATCACTATGTAACTTTGAAACCATTGATCTTAGAATTGAATCATTAGTGCCATTAGCTCCAAATGGGTGGGTGAACCCTAGTGACACCCTTGTTCTATCCATGAAGAATCTTTATCATTCACAGCCACCCCATTTCGAAGAGTCTCCAAGGTGCTTTAAGTGCATTTGGAAGTTGATCTTCCTAGGGTTGTAACCTGGAGCTCGTGGGGGCTATCGGTAAAATTTTAAATGATACATAATAGAAATTTTGAGGCCTACAATAACCTATCTCATTTCTAAGAGATTAGATTATATTTGGATTCAGCAAAGTGATCTCACTTGATGCTAAAACTTGGTATGTGCCTCAGTTCATAGGTGCATCACTACGTAACTTTGAAACAATTGATCTTTGCATTGAATAGTCAGTTCCATTAGCTCTAGATGGTTGGGTGAACCCTAGTGATGCCCTTGTTTTGGCCATGGAGAGCCTCCAACATTCAGGGCCACCCCATACCGAATAGTCTCTAAGGTGCTTTAAGTGTGTTTGGAGGTTGATCTTCTGAGGTTCAAAACCCAGAGCTCATGGGGGATATCAATGAAATTTAAAATGTTATAGGATGTTCATGCTAAGGCCTACAATAACCTATCTCATTTCTGAGAGATCACATTTTGTTTTAATTTGGCACAACGATCTCGCTCAATGCCAAAACTTGTAGTGTGCCTCAATTCATAGGTGCATCACTGCATAACTTTGAAACCATTGATCTTGGAATCAAATAGTTTCTCCAGATGGGTGGGTTAACTCTAGTGACACCCTTTATCTAGCCATGGAGAGCCTCCAATGTTCGCAACCATCCCATACTGAAGAGTCTCCAAGGTGCACTAAGTGTGTTTGGACATCGACCTTCCAAGGGTCATAACTTAGAGCTTGTGGCAGATATCTATCAAATGTCAAATGCTAGAGGATATTCATCCCAAGGCCTACAATAACCTATCTCATTTATGAGAGATCGCATTCCATTTGGATTCAGCATAGTGATCTCTATCAATGTCAAAACTTGTAGTACGCCTCAGTTCATTATTGCATCAATGTGTAACTTTGAAACTAATGATCTTGGAATCAAATAGTCAACACCATTACTTTTTGATGGGTGGTAAGCCCTAGTGACACTCTTTTTCTAGCCTCAAAGAGCCTTCAACATTCGTGGCCACCCCATATAGAAGAGTCTCCAAGGTGCTCTAAATGCATTTGGAGGTCAATCTTTTGAGGTTCATAACTTGAAGCTCATGGGGGTATTGGTGAAATGTGTAATACTATAGGATGATCATGCTAAGGCCTACAATAACCTATCTCATTTTTTAGTGAACATTCTATTTGGATTTGGCACAATCATCTCACTCGATGCTGAAATTTGTAGTGTGCCTCAGTTCATAAGTGCATCACTATGTAACTTTGAAACCAATGATCTTGCCACCAAATATTCAATGTCATTACCTCTGGATGGTTAGGTAAATCCTAGTGACACCCTTGTTCCAACTATGGAGAGCCTCAAACATTTGTGGCCACCTCGTACCAAAGAGTCTCCAAGGTGCTCCAAGTGCATTATGAGGTCGATCTTCTAAAGGTTGTAACTCAAAGCTTGTGCGAGCTATTATTGAAATGTTAAATGCTACAAGATAGTCAAGTCAAGGTCTAAAATAACCTATCTCATTTCTAAGAGATCACATTTCGTTTAGATTTGGCACAATGACCTTGTTCGATAACAAAACTTGTAGTGTGCCTCAATTCATAGGTACATCACTATGTAAGTTTGAAACTGTTAATCTTGGCATTGAATCATCAGTTCCATCAGCTCTCAATGGGTGTATGAACCTTAGTGACACCCTTTTTCTAGCCATAGAGAGCCTTTTTCATTCATGGCCAACCTGTACTAAAGAGTCTCCAAGGTGCTCTAAGTCTGTTTGGAGGTCAATCTTCTGAGGGTCATAATTTGAAGCTTGTGGGGGATATTGGTGAAATGTCAAATTCTATAGTACATTCATGTCAAGGCCTACAATAATCTATTTCATTTCTAAGAGATCACATTCCATTTGGATTTGGCACAACAATCTCGGTCGATGTCAAAACTTGCAGTGTGCCTTAGTTCATAGGTGCATCACTATGTAACTTTGAAACTGCTAATATTGGCATTGAATTGTGAGCGCCATTAGCTCTAGATGGGAAAGTGAAGCTAAGTGACACCCTTTTTCTGGTCACAAAGAGCCTCCATTATTCACAGCAACCCTATACTGAAGAGTCTCCAAGGTGCTCCAAGTGCGTTTGGAGATTGATCTTCCTAGGGTTGTAACTCAAAGCTTGTGGGGGCTATTAGTGAAACATTGAATGCTACAAGATAATCATGCAAAGGCCTACATTAACCTATCTCATTTTTGAGAGATCACATTCTATTTGTATTCGGCACAACAATCTCGCTCAATGCCAAAACTTCCAGTGTGCCTCAGTTCATAGGTGCATCACTGCATAACTTTGAAAGTGTTGATCTTGGAAGTGAATAGTCAGTGCCATTAGCTTAAAATGAGGGGGTGAACCTAGTGACACCCTTTTTTTGGACACAGAGAGCCTCCAATGTTCAGGGCCACCCTATACTGAAGAGTCTCCAAGGTGCTCTAAGTGCGTTTTGAGGTTGATCTTTTAAGGGTCATAACTCAAAGCTTGTGGGGGCTATCGGTGAAACATTAAATACTACAGGATGGTCATACCAAGGTCTAAAATAACCTATATCATTTTTGAGATATCACATTCTATTTGGATTTAGCACAACAATCTCGCTCGATGCCAAAACTTGCAGTGTGCCTCAGTTCATAGGTGGATCACTACGTAACTTTGAAACCACTGATCTTGGAATTGAATTGTTAGTGCCATTAGCTCCAAATGGATGGGTGAACCTTGGTGACATCCTTTTTTTGACCATGGATAGCCTCCAATGTTTTTAACTACCTCATACTGAAGGGTCTCCAAGATGCACTAAGTGCATTTGGAGGTTGACCTTCCAAGGGTCGTAACTCAACGCTTGTGGGGGCTATCAATGAACTATAAAATGCTACAGGATAGTCATGTTGAGGCCTATAATAACCTCTCTCATTTATAAGAGATCACATTCTATTTGGATTTAGCACAGCAATCTCTCTCAATGCCAAAACTTGTAGTGTGCCTTAGTTCATTGGTGCATCACTGTGTAACTTTGAAACTGATGATCTTAGCATTGAATTGCCAATTCCATTAGCTCTAAATGGGCAAGTGAGCCATAGTGACACCATTGTTCTAGCCATAGAGAGCCTCCACTGTCTGCAGCCACCCCGTACTGAAGAGTCTCCAAGGTGTTCTAAGTATGTTTGGGTGGGTGAACCATAGTGACATATTAAGAGATTGCAAAGATAATTTCAAATTAAACGTTCCATTAAAATTTTATAATAAAGTTTTTTAAAATGTTCTTCACAAATTATTGCATTTGAATCGAATATAAAAAACATGATCAAAATGAATGATATTCCATAAACATGAACAATACACATGATCCTTGATAAAATGAACAATACTATGCTAAATTAATAAGTATATAATTTTGTACATAAATGACAAAAATATACATCAAAATACATGTATCCATATATAAATTACACAAATATATATATATATATATATATATATATATATATATATATATATATATATATATATATATATCAAATTTCATGTATCCATAGAAGAATTATGCAAATATATATCAAAATACATAGATCCATATACAAAATTTGGTTGATCATGCCATCAAAATGTGTATAATATCAATGTTTGTGTATACAATGTGGCATATGCCATCTCAAAATGTCTCATGACGCATCCTATGACAACTATATTATCATATGTTACTAGTGGATGATCAAAGTGCAACCTCTTTGCTACACTACTTGGATAAGATGCCTCCTACATAAACAAAAAAGGAAAATCCAAAGTTATACTACTAAATTTATATGATTCTATGTATCCAACATTGAATTATCAAATTCATAATGATCCTTTTTTTAATAAATATTTATATTATTAAATTTTCATCATAAATACCTCTCGTGTCAACCTACTACACCGGTCAAGAGTCCTCTCATATGTCAAGATACCTGGAACCTGGTTGGTTTTGGCCTATATATGTTCAAGTATGTTTTTCAGATAGCTCTACAACTTAGACTATAACATTATAATTCATGGAATACTAAACTATAAAATATAATTAAGAATTCAAACTACAACTTACCTATATCGATTCCTCCTCTGGATATAATGGCTATGTGAGCAAAGATACAAAACTCTAACATCCAGCCTCATGTGCACTAGGTGTTTCCTCCAAGATACAAAAGCCTAGTTGGTAATATCCCAAAAAAAAATTTTGAATTTCTTTACGAAAATAAGGAAAGTAACAAATAAATGATACTTATACATAGGATGGGGCTCTCACTACAAATGGAAATGCCAAAGGATCTACGATGCCAAATCTTCCTAGACTTGTCACCAGTAGCCATGCCTTGTACAATAAAGAATGTAATTAAATTTCATTACCACAATAATTTTACAAGAATGCATCAATATTTAATCACTTTAAAAGTATCTAATTACCTTTCCCTTTTCAATGGGTTGTGTCTCACCCCCCACACTCTGCCCCCCACTGACAGGCGATACCTACAAAAGATAAGAAAGATTAGAAACCATATATGCTCCAATATCAAATAGAAAAATGATGAGAACACAACATAATGTACTATAGATGTCTCAAGGCCAAATGAAATAGCTAAGAGTGTGACATCATCAACCTGTCTTAGCTCCTCCTCAATCATCAACTAAACACGAATGAAAACCACATACATGTATAAGTTAGTATTGGTTAAAATTACTCTATTATAAAGATTAACTTTAAATCACATATGCCATAACAAAAAAATGTATACATGTACTTACACAATAGGATCTCATGGATCTACATGCCCCTCCTCTCTCACGTTAGGATGTGTATTCTTTGTATGTGTGTCTAGTTTATGCTCCTCCTTAAATACAAATTGATAATCAGAGAGATCACCTATTGGACCGAGACAAATATTCTTGAACATTATGGAAGTATGGGGTACAAAAAGATGTGATGAGCTCACTAATGATGAACTCAAGCTAGCATCATCAACATGGGGAGGTAACATTGACCTAGTCTCAAATATCAATAGGCTACTCAATCTATTGATGGCTCTAATAGTCTAAGAGATAGCCTCTACAATGATATCAAGATGTTGCACTAGAGGAGGGGGGGAGATATTAGTAGGGGGGGAAAAGTGTCAACTATATTCCTCTGGGCAAAGGGTTTATCCTAAGGAGCTCCTCATCCTACACCCATGTTGGGCCTCATGCTCCAATAGTTTGCCTTGAGGTGCAACACAAATTTGGTATACAATTTTTTAATGAAATAAAATGGAACCTCTAAATTGTTGTGTAGAGGTCTGTCAAAAACTATCCACCAATGATCCCAAAAGTTTGCATGCATAGCCTCATTTGTGCACCATTTAATTGATAATTTGGACTTTGTGTGTTCTACTGGTTTACCAATTTTTGGGACCGCAAAAAGGTTAACTATATCATCTTTAGTTGTATTTAGGGTCTCAACCTCATCATAGTCCAACTCATCATCAAACATGACATGCATTTTCTCACAATAGTGAAGAGCGAAATTTTGTTCATTGATAAGTGTTTGAATATTATCCACTATGGTGCTTAACATGGATAACATGGGAGCCAATGTAGGTATATTGTTATATGTGGTTTGCAAAACCCTCAGTTCAGCAAGATTTTCAAATATCAAATCTTCAATTCAAGGAGGGTTTTGAGGGGGTAGGGGATCATTTGGTGGATAGTTTTTAGCCATGCCTAGTAAATTGTTAAATATAATTTTTTTTTTAAAACTAAATTTCAACAATTTCTATTAAGAAAACCTAATTTTTAACAAATTATTTTTTAAATAAATCATTTATATTAAAATTCATTCAAATCATTAAAAAGTACCCAAAAAAATTACCTATATCTAATATCCATTCCCATATCCAATACCTAAAATGGAGCACCTCAAACAAACAAACCCAAAACTAAAATGCCAAAAATCGCTCTCGATTTTTTTCAATTCAATGTCACAGGTTTTGGGTATTGGATACCCGATATGATATTGGGTACCCGATAACAGATCAGATACCCAAAAAGGCTTGGCCCAAACCTTTTAGCCTTGGTATTAGGATGGGTGGAAAAAATTCAAAGCGGAATTTGAAATGCTTTTAGACATTTTCAAACTCCACTTTTTGGCACACCATGATCCTACACATACCCAGGTGCATCACTCTTTGACCTACATTCGTGTGCTTGGTTTCCTATTTTCTTGTAATTAAAATAGTTATCAATAAACTTAGGTATAGGGTTTTGCATACCATTTTTTCTTTTGAAAATGTTGGTTGTGTCCAAGTTTACCACAATGATGACAAATAGGTTTGCCTTTGGATTTTGCATTTCTTTTCTCGCCACTTTTTTATGACTCTCCTTCCTTAGTAGATGAAGAGTGCTTCATATGTCCTAGACCATAATTTGTTGGAAATATAGATGGAGTAACTAAGAGGGGGGGTGAATCAATTACCACAAAAAAATTGCATAGATCCCTTAGATGTTTGATAAAACTATTTACTCTTGTCACTAGGTAAACATACAAAAATTATTGTAACTCGGTAGATGTAGTGTATGTTATACTTTAATAGATCTTAAACATTCATAATGATTAACATGCAAGCATAAAAGAAATAACATGAACACATGAGACACTAGATTTAACGTGGAAACCCAATATGGGAAAAACCACCAAGTAACTAGCTACTGATTTTCACTCTTCTGAAGTGAGCCTTGTTAGGAGCCAACCTAGTTAAAGGTTACAAAACACACTATTAGGTTTGACCTTGTTAGAGGATTTAATCACACTATTAGGTTGGCCTTGCAAGAGGTCTTTAGAAAAATTCAATGGAATTTTCACCTTGTTAGAGGATTTCCAAGTGGCTATTAAACCAACTCTGCTAAGAGATTTTGGAATCACTGCTACAATGGTAAGAAAGTAACAATGAAATGACCTGAATGAGATACAATTGAATTTCTGATTACAGATCTCTATTCTACTTCACACTAGATCCTTCTTGATCAAATATAACTTTGCTACTCCTCAAGGATATCTGACCATCCTTCAAATTCACTTACAATTTCCTTCTCAAACAATCAATACACTTGCATACTCCCTCGTACACTTTAAAATTCTCAACTTGACCTATCATTTATACCATTCAGATTATCAAGTTGACTCATTTGCAACTTACAATCATCAATAATCATTACCTCAGTTGACTAGAATCAATACTTCAAATAATTAAACTTCATTTCTCAAATTAACAAAATCCTTCATTGGTTGACCTTGCTCAGTAAGCACTGATCTTGAAATGATTTCCTATGTTGACCAATTGTGAACCTACAAAAATCCTTTGGCAACCAAGTGAACTTGGTCAACACTAATTTTGACCAACTTTCCTTCATTAACCATGATAGCTTGGTTAACACTACTTTCTGCCACAATTTCTTTCGACACCCGAGTGAGCTCAGTAGACACTGAATTCACAAAGTAATTTCTAGGAATGCTCGGTAGACATAGAAAATTACCTTGTTGACCAACTGAGCTCGGTAAGCACTGACTACCAATTGATATGGCATTTGTGTAACATCAAAGACAACACACAATTAGACAATTGTATCCAACATAAGTATCACTAGATGACCTTGGTGATCCCATTAGTTCTTCAAAGTATCTGATAGCTTCACTTGGTTTGTTCATTCTTTCCAGTAGTTCTTTCTCAAATCTCAACTCATCCCTCAGTTGATCACACTATGATCTCAAATTTGTAATCTCCATGTCCTTAATGTTTAAGTCCTAGTTCACAAGTAACAACTAATTCATCATATCCAACTGATTGTTTGTAATCTTTTGCACATCAAATGATCTTTCTTCAAGTCTAGTAGCCATTTTTCTTTTGTCTTCTTCAGCCATGATCTTGTCTTCTTTAGCTTTTTTCTTTTGTTCAGTCACCTCACATAGTCTTATTGATTGAATTTCATGTTCTCTTTTGAGTTCTTTGACTTCTTTACCTAGAATGTTGTTCTTCTCTAATAGATCTGCTATAGTTGCATCACTGTCACCAGTATTTCCATTGTTAATCAAGTCTTCAACATCAACTTCCTTATATAGTGTGTCATTTTTTTTTGAATGGAAATATCCTTACTTTTATTTAAGGATTTCCTTAACTACTCTTTTCCTCTATCAAGTTGTTGCAATATGATCTGGATTTTAATCATCTAGTTCTCAATGATCTTTCCCAATTTGTACTCCTCCATTTTTTATATATGTACTCTCAAGTTGTTATACTTATTTCAAGATAACAAGGCCCTAATACCAATTTTTGGAAGCTTAATTGGGAAACAAGATACTGAGAGGAGGGTGAATCAGGGGCTATAAAACTTTTCACTGATAAAAAAAATTAATTGTATTCACACCTAATACATCTCATATTTAGATCTCACACCATTAATCATGTAATGCTAAAATGAAATCTATGTAAGCATAACATACATGAAAACATAAACTCATAACAAAAATATTTTGGTAACCCATAAAAACTTCAAGATGAAGGTAAAACTAGGGTGGGGATGAAACCCACAAATCTTTATTGTTGCAACAAAAATGTTCTCCTGTTAGGGCTACAATTTGATCATATCTATAATCTACCATGTGAGGGGTCTACTATGTTAGAATCTTTTAAGTCAGTTAGACCTTACCTTGATTAAAGGATTTTACACTTATAATGAAGTAAGGAATCTATTAGGAGATTTAAATAGGTCTATTAGAACCACTCTGTTAAGAGATTTTCCTTGACTCAAACTGTCAAAACTAGTTTAGTACATGATCCTTTGATTTTATTTTAAAGCTATTGATGGATCTCCTCTCTTAAATATCTTAATTTGATCTCCTTATATGATATGTTATGTTATGTTATGTTCTTCACTACTAGGTTGCTCTATCTAATCTCCTTTCAAACTTAGCCTTCATTTTCTCTATACTTAGCTTGTTCTCTCCTTCATGCTTGCTTCCAATCATTGTTATGATCTTATGGTTAGAACCCTTCTTATATAAATAATTGTAGAAAGTTCTAGATCATAATCAACGATCCAAATTTCATCATTTTGTCATTTTACCCTTCTAATTTTCTAATTGGTTAATCTTATTTTCTTGGGATTAATGCTTTCTAACAAAATGTATAATCTTCTCCTTAATTGTCTCTACAATATTTAAATGTCATGTAGAAGTCAGCTAAAATGACTTACATAAGTGTTTGTGTCATTAAAAACTCATATGTCAAAATACAAGTTTACTCAACACTTGAATTTTCTAATGCTCAATCATAACTAGCATTCATGTTGTTAGTCGACTTCTATACACTCGACAAATACTGACTCACTCAGGATTAATTGACTTTCCAAATGCTCAGTCTCTACTATGTTACTCAGCATGTATGCTGACTTGGTCTCTATTGGGGTGTTCGAAAACCTTTGACTTGCTCAGTATATGATAAAATATAAACAAGCCCTTTGTAGCTCAGCCTTCTCTACATGGCTCGGTTGTAGTGATGACCATCCAAAGTTACCTTGGAAATGTCTAAGTGTTAGACACTAATAGGCAACTTGGGCTTAGAGATCAATAGAAGCTAGTACTAATAACAATTGGATCAAAGCAATAAAATCATAATTAGCACAAATTATTTTATAAAATGAAACTTGCAATTTGGTTCCTCAACCATCAAATAAGAATGTAATTGGTGCCAAATGGGTGTTTAAAAACAAACTTAATGAACGTGGAAAATTTTCTAGAAATAAGCCTAGATTGGTACGTAAAGACTATGCACAAATTAAAGGAGTGTATTTTGGGGAGACATTTTCTCTTGTAGCTAGGTTGGAAGCTATTCAATGGTTTTTACCATTTTTTAGCATATAAAAACTTTAAAGTTTGGCAAATGGATGCAAAATAATTTTTTTGAATGGCTTTTTAGAAGAGGAAGTCTATATGGAACAACCAAAGGCTTTTTTTTTGTGCAAGGTAAGAATATGTGTGCATGCTCAAAAAGGCCTTGGATGGCCTTAAACAAGTATCTCAAGCTTGGTATTCGAAGCTTGACTAGTATCTCATACAATAGGGTTTATATAGAGGTAATGCAGGTTGTGACTTATATTTCATGTTTTTTGAAGACTAGGTCTTTGTTGTGGTTATTTAAATTGATGACATAGCCTTTTGTGAAAATGATAAAATGTGTCATAATTTTAATAATCAATTACAATAAGCTTTTGAAATGTCTATGTTAGGAGAAATTTCATATTTTCTTGGTTTTCAAGTCTCTCAATTGGATGAAGGCAGTTTTCTTTCACAAACTAAATATACTAAGAAAATATCTTAAAAGTTTCAAATGGACATGTGAAAACTTGTTAGTATTCCAATGGTTATAGGGTGTAAGTTAAGTAAATATCATGATTCTCCTTTAACAAATTACACATAGTACAAGTCTATGATTGGTAGTTTTCTTTATCTAACAGCTTCTAAACCAAAAATTATGCAAATAGTATGTACAATTGTTCGGTTTTCAACTTCTCCTAAAGTTTTCAAGGAATAATTTATTATGGGATATTGTATCCACATAATGAAAAATTTGCAGGTTGTTTGGATGGTAAGCATAGTAATAGTGGTGGAACTTTATTTTTGGGCAATAGGTTGATAGCTTGGTTAAGTAAGAAAAAAAAAGATTATGTTACTTTGTCAAAAGTGGAGGTCGTATACAATAATTGGGCTAAATTACAAACATATAAGGCTAGATTTGAAGAATAAAAAATAAGAGAATAGGAATGTCAATTGTAGACTATCTTTTAAGGATTGATGATCTTGTGAATGCAATTAAAGGTTTAGGTGAAAAAGTAAAAGAGACAACTTCTTTACAAAAGGCTTCATGTTCTTTACCTTCTTGATATATGCTAAACTCTCTACTATAAAATAAGCTAAGGATCATACCAAAATAGAAATAGATGATGTACATGGTATTCTGACACCATCTGAAATGAGAATGGAAGGTGAAACACAAACTAAAAGGTAAATTTCTATCAATGCAACTATGAAGGAAGACAAAAGTTTAGAGTCAAAAGACTTACAAGAACAGCTAGAAAACATGTTTAAAAGGTTTGGTAAAAATAAAGGCAAATTGCCTATGAAATTATTTTAATTGTGGAAAAGGTGTTGTCTTTTCTACCAAGTTTCCTAATTTTAGTAGTAGTGATGAGGAAGAGGGTTCTAAAAAGAAATCATTTTCTCACAAATCAAACAGATTTGCAAAGAAAAATAAAAGCGTGTCTTAAGAATGATATTCCTGGCAGTTGTGATTCTGATGGTTGTGAAACTTTGTTTATGCCTTTAGGTTCTTTCTCTAAAGATTCTAGAAATGGTGAATTAGGTAGAAATACAGATGATGAGATCGATCTTGAAGAAGAATTAGTGTGTGCTTCAAAAGAAATCAGTCATTTCAAGAGAATGGTATCAAGTAATGATCTTTCAAACGATAGAGAAACTGAGATTGAAATTATTATAGATCTAAAAATTTAAATTGAAGAAAACAAAATAAACTTAGATGTTAACCTTTGAACTTTCTCTTAAGAATGAAAAAAATCTCTAAGTTGGAAAGTGATATGGTTTAAGAAATGAAATCAAGAAACTAGCTTTGATGGCTAATAAGAAAGTAAAGTTACAAAGAGTTGTGAAATGTTAAAGGATATATTGGCCCAACAACATGACGGTAGTATCAAAATAGGGGTAGGGTTTGAAAAGGATGAAAGTTCAAATAATGAAATAAATAAAATGAATTCTTAAAGAAAGAGGTGATTTCCTATAATAACTCACTCATTTTATGGTTATTGTAATTTATGCAATTACTCTAGTCATAAAGTGATGAACTACAAGGATATGCCAAGATTAAGGATTAGTTAGCTTTCTAAGTCCAATTTTTTTTGGTACCTTAAGAAATTCCAATTTGGTTTTCTTTAAATGTCAAAATCTATGACACACTACAAGAAATTTCCAATTATATAATGTTGATTCAGGAAATAGGTCACTTAACAAGAAAGAGATAAATATGAAGAAAGAAAGTGTACAAGTCCTTTTTTGTTACAACATTGCATGCTACAAAAGAAAATGTGTAGATTGTTGACATTGGTTTCTCAAACCTCATGACATGTAACATAAGAAAGTTTCCTACATTCCCACATTTGAATGGAGGTCCAAAACAATTTGGAGATGAATCTTCGATACCACTTTGAGGTAAAGGTTCCTTGAGCATAAATGGTATGTTAGAAGTAAACAACATATGGTTTTTTTATGGTTTAAAGTATAATTTGTTGAGTGTTACTCAGATGTGTGATAATGGCTACTAGGTAAATGTTTCTAAAATAAGAAAAGTTGATTCTGGAAAGGTAATTGGAAAAGGTAAAATACTAAGAGAAATGTTTATGATTTAAGAGAGGTAACAGGCATAAATTATTTGTTGAGTCAAATTGATGGGATTTGGTTATGGCATAGGAGGCTAGGTTATGTTAATTTTGATAATCTTGCAAAGATTACCTCCAAAATTCAGTTAGATGCATGCCTAATATTGTGAAGCCTAAAAGCATTATGTGTAAGAAATGTTAATAGGGGAAGCAAACTAGAGTAAGTTTTACATCCAAAGAATGTTCAAGTCTACAACTTCTTGAACTAATGCATACTACTCTTTGTGGACTCACTAGAATTAAAGGTCTAAAAATTGAGAGATTTTCATGTTTTTTGTAGATGACTATTCTAAAATGACTTGGGTAACATTTCTAAAAGAAAAATTAGAAGGTTTTGAAAGATTTAAAAAATTAAGAGCTAAGGTTGAAAATAAAACTAATTATAAAATTAAGTTCCTCGAGTCTAATAGAAGTGATGAGTTTATGTCTAACAAATTTATTACTTACTATGAAGAAGGTTTAATAAGACAATACTCTACATCTAAGACACTTCAATAGAATGGGGTAGTTGAACAAAGGAACAAAATGGTAGAAGAAATGGCTAAAACCTCACTTAATAATCAAATATTTCTGACAACTTTTGGGTACAAGCTATTATGAATAGTATTTAATGCTCATTACAAGGTTCAACTCATACCTAACAATAAGAAAACTTTTTATGGTGGTTAAATGCATTAAAAAAAATGGAATAAAATGTTGTATTAAGCAAGATAGGGAAGGTCTAAGTAGTCTTGATTCAAACTGTGATTAAGGGTTGTTTCTTGGTTATTCAACTCGCAACAAAGAATATAAATGTTATAAAAATATATTAAAGAAAATTTTTTAATATGTCATTGTAAAAAGAAATGAGCAATTACACAAGGACAATTCAAATGATTATGTTGTTAATTCAAAAAATGTGTTTGAAGCTACTTCTAAATTTTCAAATGTTTCTAAAACCACTTCTACAACAAATATTTAAATGATGATGCTGAAATATATTGTGAAGATACTAGCAAAATCTCTTTTCAGAATATTGGTGAGAAGATTCCATCTAAGTTTGTATATTGAAATCATCCTGAACAACAGATAATTGTTAGCAAAGATAATTGAATTCAAACTAGGAAAAAGGTTGTCAAGAACTATAATAAAGAAGCTTATATGTCTTTAATTCCTATGATGGAACCTAAAATGTATAAGGAAGCTAGTATTGATAATAATTGGATTATTGTATTGAAAGAGGAATTAGCACAAACTGAGAATATTCAATCTTGGGAGTTGGTTCCTCATTCATTAGATCATAACGTAATTGGTTCCAAATGGATGTAAAAAAGAAAACCTAAAGAAGATGGAAAATTTATTGAAATAAGGCTAAGCTTGCGTGTAAAGGCTATGCACAAATTGAATGAGTAGATTTTGAGGAGAAATTTTCTCTTCTAGCCAGGTTGGAAGCTTTTCACATGTTTTTGGTATTTTTAGCATAAAATAACTTTAAGGTTTGGCAAAAGGATGTAAATTTGACTTTTCTAAATGGGTATTAAAAAGAGGAAATCTATATGGAAAAGCCAGAGGGTTTTGTTTGTGCAAGGAAATAATATGTGTGGAGGCTCAAAAAGGTCATGGATGGCTTTAAACAGACACCTTGGGCTTACAATTCAAGGCTTGATGAGTATCTCCTACAATAGGGTCTTCATCGAGGTAATGCAGGTAGTAACCTATATTTCAAGTCTATTAAAGATTAGGTCTTCGTTGTGGTTGTTTATACTAATGACATAGTCTTTGATGGAGATGATAAACTATGTTAGGATTTTTCTAATCATCTCCAATCAGCTTTTGAAATGTTTATGTTATGGGAGTTATCATATTTTCTTGGTTTTCAAGTCTCTCAATCAGATGAAGCATTTTTCCATCGTAAACTAAATATTCAAAAGAAATGCTTAAAAATTGTCAAATGTGAACATGCAAACCTATCAATACTCCAATGATTACAGAATGTAAGTTAATTAAACATGGTGATTCTCCTTCAATAGGTCAAACATAGTATAGGTCTATGATTCGTAGTTTTCTTTATCTAGCAGCTTCTCGATCAAACATTATGCTAGCAATGTGTATGGCTACTTGGTTGTGGCTTCTCCTAAAGTTTCTCATCTTAATGCAGTAAAATGTATTTTCAAATTCTTGTAGGGCACGGATCATTATGGGCTATGTAAACCAAGGAAATTTTTTAATTTGTTTCATATACAAATTCCAATTTTATAGGTTGTTTGGATGGAAAATGCAATACCAATGGTGAAGTTTTCTTTTTGGGTGATAGGTTAGTAACCTAGTTAAATAAGAAACAAGATACTTTGTCAACCACTAAGGTTGAACACATTGTTGCAATTGCATGTTAGATGCAAGTTTTGTGGATGAAGTAGATGCTTATGGATTTAAAGGTGATGGTTGATGGTATGGCTCCTATCTATTGTGATAATACTAGCATGATTAATATTTCCAAAAATCCTATCAACTAACACCCTGACATCCTTTGTGCATTAGTCACTGGGTCTTAGGTTCTCATAAGTTCATAAGCCCTGACTACTAGTTGTTAGGTTAGGTTCCTAGGTGGTCAGGTAATTGGTGAGTCACATCCCTAATACAAATCTCTCAGGTTACCCTTACATGTCAAGGCATTGTTTCCTCTTGGAAATATGTTTTACATAGGATTTGTTCAATTTCTAAGAAAATTAATGTTGTCGAATTAAGTACACATCCCATGAAATCAATATATCATCAAGGTGGTAAATGTTTAATATTCACCTTGGCTTCTCGCACACTCTACTCTATCTCCTCCATCTTGAGCTCGTATCTAATCCAAAATTGGTTGCTAGGGGTGAGGGATATCAAGGCTGAGCACTGTGATTTTGGGAGATTTTTTGAGGGTTTTTAGAAAGAAAGTTGGGCACCTTGAAAGAAGAATCTCTTTTAGAGTGGTGTGTTGCATGCAGGTGGTTTTCCTGTAACTATTTCTTGTCCATAATTAGTATTTGCATGCTCCATGCTATACAACCCCCAAGCACATAAAATGCAGATAGTTGATACAAGGACAATGGAAAAAATTTATCCAAAATGTATCACTCGATTTTTATGTATTTTGAGCATAGACACAATAGAAAAGCTATATATGAGCATTGGGGAGGAGTATTACAAAAACCATGTATACTGGTATAGGAACACCATATCTAAGTCTTTGCTAAAGGCTAAGAAAGGAGGTAAATCCCAATTATGGAGTAAATTAAAGAGAGTGTGTTTTAAAGACCCGATTGATAACCCACTTTACTACACTAAGTAGTTGGGAATACTAGCTTTAAAAATTTTGAATTTTGGATGTGTATATTTATCCTTGTTGTTTGTGGAAAATGAGATCACATAGATTGGGCTTATATAATGAGTTCCTACATAGATGAGAGGCTAAAGGATTTTCCTAAAATAATGGTCTTTAACCTATACTCAATACTTTCCTATGTTTTGGCTAGCCATGAAAACTCCTAGAATGGCTTGGAGGCTCTAGAATATCAATCTTACTAACCAACTATAAGAAATTTCATCATCTTACCATCATTAATGGCTACAAAATTACTCCCACATCAATGATGCAATTTTGATGAAAGTTGCTAGGGACTTAGATAGGAATCTTAGAATGTGAATCTCTCAAGAGCTAGCAAACATAATTAAAGAATTTGGAAGTTTATGTACTTAGATTAATAAATTCACATATTTGAGGATAGGAGGTTTTGGAAAAGAACCATTCAAGTTCATTTTATTTCCCTCAAGCTATTTTAGGAATTTCATTGCCAAATGTTTGTAGTGAAAGTAAAGTATCTCAATGTGGGAAAGAAAGGATGCTCTTTTGTTTTGTCTGTGTCTTTTTACACTTGTGAAACCCCAACATCTGCAAAAAGGAGTGGAAAAACCATGCAATAGTTTTCATTTACTATCTCTAGTAGAGGGTGAAATTTGATAGCAAAGAATATGCTAGAAAAAATATATATGGATCTAGGAGCTATTTACATAAGCCTAGTCTTAAAGATTTCTATGAAGGTTTCCTAGAAGATGTTGAAGTATTCAAGAGAAGTTTTATGAGACTTGCCTTTGAGCAAGTTAAATCTTTTGTAATAAATTTTTATATATCTTATCATGTACCGATGAAGGTGAAATTACTATGTAAGTGTTACTACTTTTCACAAACTTGTTGTAAGCCTAGTAGTAGATGCAAAAAGATAGTGTTCGCAAAGTAGAGTTGATGTAGAGCAACCTAATAAGAACAAAGGAAAATTAAAACTTGTATGTGAACAAAATGAGATATCCACTCCTTCGAAAGAGAAAGCAAATTTTAATGACCTAACTACTATATTGTAGAAAAACATGGAGAATAGCCTTTTTCACCCATTTTGGATATCCCATCTTCCCCTTCAAAAGAAATTCCTATCCTCACATAGTCCAGCAAAAACTAGTGAAAAATAATAATGAGAATACAAAGTCAACTATGGCTTCTCCTACATGGTCAAAGAAAGAAATGGAGAAGAAAAAGAGGAAATCCACCATTGCAACTAGAGAAGTTGACACAGTTTCCTTATCGTTTTAGAGCTCATTTAAGGCCAAATGATCCAAGAGGATGTTAAGAATCATCATTGACCTTGTGTCTGTGTGCAAGAAATAGAAGATCCCGTGAAAGAAATGTGTATGGAATAATAGAAGTTCATTTAAAAATCACTCAAATTGGCATGGGTCCATCTACTTAGAGGGTGAAGTATATCACATTGATTTCTTTCTCAATCCACTAATAGAAAGGGCTAGAAAAGATAGAAAAAGAACCATGAGATGAAAAATCAACTACAACCTCTTAAAGAATATGTGTTCATGGTCGTTAGTTTGGTCAAAGAGGAAGCTTTAAGGTCCAGCCAGTTCAATAGTGATTCAGATATTCTTAACAATGTCAAAGGAAGTATGGGGAGTTCTCAAGCTATAAGAAAATGGGTGGAGAAACTGTTCAATGCATGCCTGGATTACGCCACCAAACACTAACATCTTTTTGTTGACATCACCATCGAAAGGGAGAAACTTGTTGAGGAGCCACATAAAGTGAGGAAGGAATAGAGTAGTACCTTCATATTTTTAAGAGATTGTAGGTATGATGGCACTGAATCTCATTGTTTTAGTAGCTGAGAAAATAGCTAAGGATCTGAGAGAGCTAGACATTGTGGCATGGAAATTATCCATTTATGATTATTACATGAGCTATATCAATAAAATCCTTGAACATTACTTTAGGAATCTGGTAGACCTTTGTCATAACTTTAACAGCTTGGAAGAGGATTTGACAAATGGCTTTGATGAGAATGTCAAGGAAATTGTAAAAATCAAAAAGAAATTTGAAGAGTATTTCAAGATGAAAGAGGTAACCATCAAGATTATAATTCAGATACTATTTTAAGATGAATTAATTTGCAAATGGTCATGAAATCACTCAAAGTTGATCTCACAAATACTAACCAAGATTCAAATGAGGTTAAGAAGGATCTAACTAAGTGGAGAACCGGGTTGCAAATCATAACCGTGCCATGGAGTAGGGACAACACAACCTATGTTGCTAGATCTAAGGATTACTATAAGAAAATCAAGGAATTTGAAGCAGCAAGGGATAACAAAGAGGCCAAGGTGGCGGAGGCTAGCAGACCGGGAGATAAAGAAATAGACTATATTTTATTGAATTTTAAGTTTCGTTCTTTTATGTCAATTTCAAAGACTTGGTTTTGAAATGGTTATTAAAGAAACTACTTATTTTGTTTGAAATACTGGGACATTCCAATATTTTAGGATCTTTTGGGCTTACTTTGTTTTACACTTAAGAACATAAAACCAAACATTATTATATTGTTGATGTGCTGAAAAGTGAAAAATTTAATGGAAATGTTTTGGTGAACTTTTTTTTCATCTATGATCTTTGAATTATGATGTGTAATTGCATTCATTGTGGAACGATGACATTGTATGCTTGGCGTCAAAGTTCCTTTCATGGGTTCCTACATTACTACATTACATTTCTATTAAAGTGCAATAATATGATTTCAAGGGTGATGCTCTATACTCTATATTTTTCTTTAATTTAGTTATGTTGGATGATTTGTTACCTTATAAGCTTTCTAGTGGAAAGCCATCCTTGTGTTGCTTTCTAGTTAAAAGCAAGGAAATAATCTTTTTTATAATTATGTAAAGGTAACTGCCACATTTCAAATTAAGCAAAGAATCAATCATGGAATGACTATTTGAATATAAATTTGATCATGGTAAAATTTGTCACTTATGTGGGGATGACAATATAAAGCTGGTGACAAATCTATCAACCAACATCTAGATAGAGTAATTGTGTTAGAGAATAGGTTTTCAAGGTTTGTGGTTGAAGCAAGGGAAATTATAAGAAAGAAATGGAATGATTGCGATACAGTCATTTTCAGCAGGTTGAGGGATTATCTTTTTATGGTTGTATACAGTCTCGTTTCACTATATGAATAGAATGGGAAAATATTATCTGACATAGAAGTAGTAATCAACGATCCTAGCTCTAGAGCCTTTCTCTACAACATAAAAAAATAATCATTAATCATTAATCATGATTTTTTGGAGGTGGTTAAAGAATCCTATGCTAGCAAGCAGATGCTTCGAGCTTTGAACTCTACATTCTTGACTCTTATTCCTAAGAGAGAGGGTGCTAATCAATTGGAGTTTTTTAGACCAATTGCCTTATGTGGGATAAAGTGGCTCATTACAAGACTCCTTATCAATTGGGACCTATTGTTGGTTATAGATGGAAGCATTCCTCTGATTGGCCTCCTGGAGGTACAGACATGGATCGTCAAGAGCTTTCTCAAATTCTGGCCTCTAGAGAGTGTTCCTCTTTGCTTGGTCCAAATGTATTGGCTTGGGGCGGTACCTTGTCTGGTAAATATCATGTCTCTGCTGGGTATCAGGAGATAACTAGACAATTATTTGGGGATGCTGAGGTCCCTTGGTGGAAGCAAGTCTGGAATAAGGTTTCTTGGTCCAAGTGCAATTTTTTCATGTGGCTAGTGGCTCACAACCGTTGTCTTACCTGGGATAATCTTTGTAAATGTGGATCTCAGGGCCCCTCTTATTGTGTTTTGTGTGGTAATGGAGAGGAGTCTGTCTCCCATCTGTTCTTCCATTGCTCCTATTCTACTCAGATATGGCACCTTTGGTGGAGTGCTTGGGGTTGCTCTTGTCAGCATGCTTCCTCTTTGCCTGAGTTCTGGGCTCGCTTGGGTAGTGCTCCCTCCAAGTCTTCTTCTCTCCATGCTGCTTGGATTGCTGGCCCATCTTTCATGCTTTGGCATATCTGGTTGGAGAGGAATCGTTGCATATTCCAAGATGTTCGGCTTGGTGTTTTGCATCTTTGGTGGAAAATATCACATTCTCTCCAGGAAACTATTCTTGTGAAGTGTGAGCTTGATGGGGGTATGGATCCGGTTGATCTTGCTATCTGTAATCGCCTCAATTTTCATCTGCAGGATGGGGTTGTGGCTCATAGGTTTCCTTCTATGTGCAGGCAGCTTCACCATCAGAGGAAGGGTCGGGTTAACCGGGATGGTCACTGGACTCCTCCTCCCTGTGGAGTTCTGAAAATTAACACTGATGGTTCTTCTCGTGGGAATCCTTGTCCGGCTGGTATTGGCGGAGTGGCTCGTTGTAGTTCTGGGAATGTTAAATTTTTCTTCTCAATTCATAAGGGTGATTATACTAACAATCTCATGGAAGCTCAGGCTATTTTATATGTTGTGGAACAGTGTTGCTTGTGGGGATGGAGTAAGATTATTTGTGAGTCTGATTCCCAAGTGGTGGTGAACATGCTTTCTTCGCAAGAGCTTGAGGATGTTAGTTGGCAGCTGGCCATTATTGTTAAGCAGATTCTTTTCTTCTCTTCCTCTTTTCAGTTCATTAGGTTCAAGTATATTCCATGAGAATGGAATAGACCTACTGATTGTCTAGCCAAATGGGCTTCTAGTCATGATCCGGGTTGGACTATTAGGGATAGGGGGCAACTGTCTTTTGAGATGGTCCAAAAATTTGATGATCTTGTTGCTCAGGATCGAGCTCCTTGTTGAGCTCTCCTTGTTGTATTCCTTTCTGTCTTAATAAATTTTTACCCCTCTTTTTGCAAAAAAAAAAGATGTTGCTTTTAGATTTTAGCCCCTAGAATGTCAGATTATTACTTGCAATTTAGAATAAGACAAACTTAATAAATATTGTCAAATGACAATATACTCAAACAAGCTTGTCCAATCAACATTTGAACCAAAGAATGAGTAAGAAAGGTATGTGGCAAGCAAAAACTCGAAATCATATATGTTTATCATTACAATTCACATGGACAACCTCATTGAGGCTTCATTTCCTCAATTCTATCTATTTTATAAAATAAATTGCATTTGCTCCAAACATCAAGCTTGAAGATGAAAAAGGTAATGAATTTTACCACATCTTGAATACTTAATTATTAAAAACTTTTTTTGTGTTGCACAATTCATTTTCATTACAAATAGACCTAACTTGAAAAGAATAAAGTTATTTTGCACCACATGCATGTAATTTAAACAATAAGTGGATGTTTCACATCCCTTTATAGTAATTAAAACAACATTTTTTCAACACTACACTAAGAAGTGCAAACAATGGCAAAAAATGTAATTAGCAATTGTAGCATTCAAAATAACAAATCCCAAAAAAACTACAATAAAATTTGAGATTAACAATATAATGTATAGGATTGATTGATTGCATGACTTTACAAAAATATCAACCAAATTGGGTGCACACATTTGTTAGGGAAGCAACATGTGGGCTTTGACAATTCACAACGAGCAAGGGAATTGGGTAATTGAGCCACCTAATCCAAACTATGATCTCAAGAGTTCCTCAATTCAATTAGATCTTATGTAGATAAAATGATTGCATAAACACACTATAGGGGATGAAATTTGTGATGCAATCTTTAAAGGATTTTGAAGTAGCTAGGATAGATATATGTTGCACCACTAGGCTTCATTCATTCAAAATGGAAAAGACATCCATTATTTAATTTTCTTTGATGTTTAGCATGACAGATTCAACAAAACAATATATTCATTAATGTATAGTAATCTCTATGGTTACCTCAAAATAGCTTCATACAAGTCTCATGCTCACAAAAATTGCACCAATACCAATGTCATTTTTTGGGAGGAAACAATCTACATAAAAAAAATTTAGAAAACACTTAATAATATGCAATGGTGCCAATTAATTACCAACAAGAACTATAAAACTAGGTAGTGTGCATGTGAACATGTACACAACTATTTTGAAAATTGTGCTTGCAATGACTACACCTAGTAAGGAGACTAAATGCTAATAGATTGCAACAACTCAATCTTGTCACCAAATTACATAGTTTTGACTCAACCTCTTCACCCACTTTCTTCCACTCCATATTAACCAATTTGAACTCGTGAGAGTTGAATAAGAAATATTTAAATTTAATTTTTCTATGTTTGAGTGTCAAAGAGACTACATTAAAAAATGAAATGACAACGTAAGACTTCAACACATTATCTCCATGTGAGAAAGGGAATGCCATGAGAAGAGACTATAATTTAGGTCTATTACATGTTCAAATATTGAAGTACATTTTTTTTCCTTCACAAGAAATTTGATCACCCAAATGTTCATTTTTTACATGTGCATAACACATCTCAAGCAGTTCCCTTCTCTCATCAACTCATAAGCTTTATTTACCTCAGAGAAAGGCAACTCGTGTGTAACATATTCATCAACTTGAATTTCCTGTGATTATCATATAGACAAGTTTAGAATCAAATGAATTAACAATCTCTTTATATACACTAAATATTGAGATAATGCAATACATCTCATCAAAATAGATCATCAAATAAATAAACTTGAAATAAAATTTACTAATTAGTTTAATATATTCTATAAAGAATTGCAAGGTTGAAATCATCTATAGGAGCATAGTTCATTGAAATCAAATTTGACATTGTGAAATATTAAAAACAGAAGAAGGAACAATATGTACACCATTTTTAAATTGACTTTTTGAATCCAACCACATTATCCATATCATTCAGAAAAGGTTTTTTGTCCAAATTTGCACTTAGAGCTCCTTGTGTATATGATTATAATCAATTATTGGAAGTCGATTGGACCAACAAATGAAGAAAACAATATATAAACTTGTGGAAGCAATCATTAAAGGAATCATTTCCTAGTCTAAACCAAATACATTTCTCAAAAGTTGAAGGGCTCTCTTCTAAAATGTTAAATATTGATAATAATAATAATAATATTAAAACAATTTTGTCTTGATTCTAGTTCATCTTATTAAGATTTTAAGGGTTTTCTAAGGTTATTTATAGGAAAGGATAATGTCTTTAAACTTGTGTGTCTTAAAATGTTCAAAATAATGTCGAAAATGCCTATATTCAAGGAAGTCATGCCACATAAAACTAAGATTAATCTATCTAACCTTGGCAACACTTGTTTTTTCTCACATGCCTAAAAGCCTTGATGGTTATCTTTCACAATAGTCATTCTTATTCAAAATCTTTATCAAGTGTTATTCCTATTCCAAAATCATTTTTATTAGAAATTTTGATGGTCTTAGTGGCAAGCTTCTCAAACACCTTTATTTTTAGGTTGATGGATAACAAGACATTGTCTGCAAAGATCCATAGGAGTGCCCTTTATATAGACTCAACTAGCTAACACATTGTCTACTTTCTTGTGATGACTTTAAAGAGGAGTAAACAATTGTTTATGGTCAATCTGTAGGTGATTTTATGTCAGTATCAATATTATTAATGGTAACTTGTGGTAATTTTGTAACATTAGAAATGGAAGCGCGTGATGGCTCTGCAACTAGGGTTTGAAGTAGCTCTACAACAAGTTTGGAAGGGGATCTAGAGGAGGAATCAGATGAGGACAATGATCCAGTTGTGCATGTGCTCTCTTGCTAGTATATTGGTTTTAAAGGGGGGCTTTCATAGGTGTTATGGGAAGGGGTTGTGTCTCGGTGGCTACTAAATGTTACCCTTGTATTTGTGATGTTCCTTTGGGTATTGGAGATGTATTTTGGTGTAGAGGTGTCTTTGTTGTAGCTACAGGTCTAAACAAAGGTGTTTCGCTCCTCTACTTAGTCTCCCCTATTTCAGAGTGGCCTTCTATGATTGAAGAAGTTACTCCTATATGTGAGAAGCTCTAGGCTAAGGTGAGAATGTAGATGCTTGGTTGTCGATCTTTCTTTCCTTGTGGCTACAGAATTGTTTTGCACTGGTGTGGTGGGATGTGGCTGGTTCAACTTGGAGCCATAGATGTGTATGTTTCCTTTCTCTAGATGCCTCTTTTCTCTTGGTGGGTTCTCTTAGTTTCCCTCCTTGAGGTAAGGTGCCCCTATTGTGAGATGGGGCCTTTCAACTTATATCTGAATAGTGCTCTGCCTATTGTGACGTTGAGCATATCATGATGGGAAAGGATAGTTTGGGCTCAAGATGGAAGGCTCATTTCCATTGGTGACGGTTGTTAGGCTTTTTTGTATGGCTTTGGCCATGTAGTGCCAAGTGTCAAGGGGGGTTGGTTGCCTTTGGCTAGAGGTATGCTTGATGCCATGTGGTCTTGCTCTATTTTGTGGATTGAACCCTTGGTTGGGCATTTTTCTATTTTGTGGATTGAACTCTAGCAATTGCTCATGGTCATGATGCCCTCCGCCACTCTTGGTCATGAACCTTCAACTGCTGCTGCCCTGAGCCATGAACCTTCAACTGTTCTCCTCATCAAGCCTACTATTTTGTGTCTCGGCTATACCATGTCGTGAGTGCATCTCTTTCCTAAGCAATTGTCGTGAGTCGAGTTGTGTGTGCCAAAACCAGTGTCAGGTGTCATGGGGCCAGGTTTGTGCTCTGTTTGCAAGGCCACCACTCTCCTCGTTGTGAGCTACGATTGTCGGCCTTTTGCACATGGCTACCATAACACGCGAGTTGGGGGAGAAGGCAATGTTTGGTTGCATGTGAACCATTTGACAAAATGTTAACTGGTGAACTATGCTTCTGTGCCTCTGTCTGGCTTTTTGATAAGCCATTCTGAACATCATCCAACCAGGGTTTACTCTTGCTTTTGCTTTTGTTTCTACAAGATTTCCTACAAATTGTTTGACAAAATGTCAAGGCCTTTGTTTGGACCAATCACATTCTAGCAACTACTTGACCGCATGACAAAAGTTGAGAATAACAGTGTAGGCCTGAAAGACATTACTATTGTGGCATCCTCGCTCTCTTAAAATCTGTAATCAGTTGAAAGAGGCTCAATCTGAGAATCAAACTCTTCGTGATACCATGCAATCCCTACGCGAGATAGTTAATGATTTGAAACAACATGTAGACAACTCTCACAAGTATACAAATAGATTTGAAAGACCAATTTGACTATTGCCTCTGGTCACTGACCTCGATAAAAATCAAGATACACTCAAGCGCACAATGCAAATGATGGCTATCCATGATTTGAAGATGAAACAAGAGGAAATTGATAAAAAACAATGCTCTATAGACCAAGACAAAACAACTAAAATCATGGGCATCTATTTGCAGCAACCCCATTTCTTCCTCGCCTCCTTCTGCTACTCTCTCTGACATTGAGAAGCTAGTCCAGACTAAGATAGCAGATGAAAGGGTTAGGCGTGCCCGTGAGCTAAACTTGAGGGTTCGCGGTCTCCCTCTTCCTTGCGCCAAGCCTCTTATAGCAGGATCTCATTGGATTGTGCTTGGGTTGGACATGACAATTGTTTACCGTACGGGTAAAATAAATCAATGCATACAGACAATGGAAATACGAACAACAAACTCCTTCTATTATTCGCATATGCCAGAACATTACATTATGCTTTCTAAGATGCTCTACAATGATCCCAAACGGGGTATAAATACTTTCCACCGAACCTTCCCGAAGGAGTCTGTCGGCTATATAACAATACTAATCTACCCGTCGGCTACCAATTACACAATCTGCGACGGCATAACCCAGTCGGCTACCAAATACAAAATCTACCGACTACATCATCCCCCCAAAAAGAAAAGTTGTCTCCTGACGACTAACAAAATAGCTGAGACAAATTAACAACCAAAAGACATTAAGTGACTAATTACAACAAGATAGATCAGTCCTATCACTTTCTCATTCGTTCCATGCCTGCACCAAACTGGTCTCCAACCCATGTTACCTCTGTAGCCTTTGCTAACACAATACTGTCTCCTTAATCAAGCTGACTTTGATAGCCACCCGTGCTGCTTTCTCTATTTCCAACTCCTGGTACCCTGAGCCAAGTGTCGTTGTACTGCCTCCAACTGGATGATCAACTCCTCCTGAGCTCTCTATGCATCCACCAAGACAGCCTCACGTCCAACACCTACTCCAGGTGCCTCTAGTACACAGACACTCCATGCCTGCAGCAGCTCCAAGTCTCATCAACAGGTCACACTTCACGACTGATATCCACAACGACTGGGGGTCCAGAGGGCAACACCCCCGACAGGGTCGAGGGGCAGTGCCCTCGCGGGGTCTTGGGGCAGCGCCCCAGGTGCGCTGCCTGTCACAATATAGGGTGGGGTCGAGGGGCAGCGTCCCTCCCCGCTAAGACCAAATTAGCACTCTGAAACCCACACAAAACTGCATGGAACACACTATTTTTGTCATGTTCTTCTGATCTGATACTCTTCCTGGCAACCACTGATGCTTCCCCTTCCCTTTGACATCATTTGCTACTCATTTTGAACAATTTGAATCTGTCTTCGTTTTTTTTTTTTAAAGCTCCTTCCTTTGCTTGCCTGCTGCAATGCCTCTTTCCTATCCTGCTGAGTACCTTTCAACAATGAAACTGATATTAACTCCTTCGCGTTGAATTTGTCCTTCAGGGTGAAAGTGCTGCAACCCGTCGAAGTCACAAACACCTCCAAAACTCGTAAAAAACCATCCGCAAGAGAGAGAAAGCTAGCCGCGAGGCACATCTTCAACGTGGGAAGGTGACCAATAACCCACCAATGTCACACCATGATCCAAATTTATTCCATCGAACACACTAGATTTGAAAGATCGAAACTTCCTTCCACAAGCTTAAATCGCCACACAAATGGATGCCACGATTGAAAAAAGGCAAAAACGTGGTATTAAAACCAAAGTCTGGCCGCCAAAATAATCCATCCGCTAGGAAAAAAACCTTTGCAGGTAACCGATGAAGAAGTCCACGGAAGATATATCCTTTGCTAAGAGGGAGTGATAGGGATTTGCAGTTGCAAGAACTACCTTTTGTCTCTAAGATTGTCATTGTGCACAAGTTCTCGATTCTTTCTTAATCATATCATGAATGGTATTATTTGGCAACAATTATGCTAGTCAATTGTTTGTCTTCCATTTACTCTTCTACAATTATTATGCTCTTTCACTTCAATCTTTTGATATGGTTATTATTTTAGATTCCCATTCAATAGTAGCATTGAAAAGTTAGTTGGTTCAAGTGACTGAAGAGTCAATTTTCTCAAAAAATGGCAGTTCTCTATGTGCCATGACAATTTAGAACATGAAATTTCAATTGTTTTGTGTAACAAGTATGAGTCTCGAACAGTATTTGTTGTCCATGTTTAACATCAACTATATTGGAATTCTTGTTCTAAAACAACGATTGGTCATCCATTATGATTTACATTTGGAGATTTATGTAGGAATTCAAGGAAGAGATTGTTGTTCTGTCTATTTATTGTCAAAAGCATTTTATTTATAATTTTTAAGTGTTAGCAATCTCTATAATGATTTATGAGAAATTTGAGTAGAGACTAAAGAAGCTTCAAATAATACAAAGCATAATAGCATGCTTCATTATTATGATTTCCATTCAACACATGTTTATAGGATTCTTCAATCCTATTTTTTAGAAAACAACATTCCCAAAAATAAATTGAATTCATTTAACAACTCACACACGATATCTATTTAAATAACCTTTTGAACAAACCTTGCAACTATTAATAATATTAAGTTGTTATTAAATAAATTATAACACCAAATTATTTTATTCAACATAATATTCCCAACCTATGTGAACATTAATTCCCAACACCCCTCTAAGTGTGAACATGGGGAGATTGTACATCACAATACTTGATGACCACACACAATAGCTCACCAAACACTATAAAATAAGAGTAAGGATACACATCTACTCATGGAACTAAGGATGGGAACTAACACGTGTCTCCATGATTTTACTCATGGAACCATGAATGGGGACTGACACGTCTCTCCAAGGTTGTACATCAAATTTGGATAAGGACAAACACATCTATCCAATAAACAAGGACACACTTTTCCTCACAACAATTATGACTGGGGACAAATACTTTTGATCACTTCACCATCTTGTGAATGGGGACTAACACATTCATCCACCTACACCATAGATTGTGAATAGGGACAAACACATTCATTCACAAACAGTCAATAATTGTGATTGGAAGCATACACATCCAACCTCAATATAAAAAGAAGAGAACCAAGTTCTCATTGTTGTGTATGTAGCCACCATTATAAATCAGTGCCACTTTGATCACAAATGATATGAGATGGTTACTACTGCAACCTAGAAACCGATCTTGGCTTTAGTCTTTTTGGCACGATATGGGAATCGAACATTGGTTACTATTCCTTCCCAAAATTGTGAAATTTCCACTTGTTCCAATAAATATTGAAAATAATAGAAAATTCCACCAGAACTGATAAGCGAACCCATTGTTGGTGACTGACAAAAAGACAATGATTGTCCTCCAACCTCTGTTGCCTCCATCCTCCAATATGTTGGCTAAATAGTAGATTTGACTTTGAGGCTCAATTTCAGAATGCTCCCCATCAAACTGGATGTCGCAAGCGAGAATACATCCGATTATAATGATTATTTTTTACATTTTTTATTATTATCAATACTTTTAACATGACCATTAATAACTTGAAATACGGTTCCTATTTCAAAGAAAATAAAACCACCTGTGTTTGAATTTTTAAGACATACCTACATAAGACCAAACTTCTAACTTAAATAACTAAATCAATCTATACAATTTAGAAAACCAATACACAAATTTATGATCATTTTGATTCTTCAAGACCCAAATGCTCCACTCTTGTTGTTGCCTTGTATGTGATCATGACAGTAGCATTGGTTATGCAAGGGCTCTAGATCTCATAAATAAACTCTGATCTAACAGCCCTGTGTAGGATGTAATCGTCCCATGTACTGGGGTTGGTACTCGAGCAATTTGAGAGAAATTGGGTTGTATCACATGAAGATGGGGGTACCTCGGAAGAGATGCCAAGCATCTGAATCGGTGTCTTATTGTTTTCCTCCTCCTTGTCAAACTAGGAAAGAATATAAATAAGCAAGCACCTTCTATCTTGCCTATCTTGACCCCTAAAGACCCATGTTGGGCTTTAGTTCAATAACCATATTCAAGACTCTTGAATACAAAATACAATCAAATTCTGAAGATTATATTGAACACTTAGATTATTAGGCAATTCTCTAAAGAAAATAGATTCAATTATTCTCCATCAACAAAAGGCGTATTAAGCCCCTGATTTCACACAAAACCAGCAATCCTCATATCAAAAAATGCTATAAAAAAACCAATCCAAACAATGAGAAATCGCTGCTTCAGATCGTAAATCTCTGCTAACAACGATCGAGCTTCACTAATATCACATGTCTTCCTCTTTAATACTACAAAAATCTTCACTAAAGAAGCCCCATAACATAATCTCACTGACAATATGATAATATCTTAAAAGAATTAATGCAAAAATAAGGTTTGAAACTGCACACCACTAGGATTGGAGCCTCACAAACAATGGTTGAATGCTGAGAATGATAGGCATGGAGATAATAAGCATTTTCAACTCCTATTGATGTGCCTGAGCCGGAGGCAACTCCAACTCCTCTGGTATATCAGCTACCAATTGTGGCTTCAGACTTTATTGAAATGAGGAGCTTCAATTCACCTCAATGCCTATAATATCTCTACATCACCATATAATAGGCATAGAGTCGGTACAGCTCTGATACCATATCAAAAATTTGAGCAGAGACTAATGAAGCTTCAAATAATACAACACAGAATAACATGCTTCATTATTATGATTTTCATTCAATACATATTTATAGGATTCTTCAATCCTACTTTTTAGGAAACAACATTCTCAAACATGTTGAGTTGTTTTAACAACCTCTAATGAAATAGCCTTATAAACAAACCTTGTGACTGTTAATAATATTAAATTGTTTGTTAACAAACTAATATTATAACACTATATTGTTTTATACAACCTAATATTCCTAACCTATGTGAACACTAATTGCCCCAGGATAATTATCTGTATATTATTGTACATTATTTTTTGTTTTTGTTTGTCTTTAAGCTGATTTGAAAAACAAACAGAATGCCTTATTTAATTTTTCCCTGGATTCTATGTGTTTCTCATCCAAGCGTATAAACCACTCGATGACTATTCCCCATAATGTGGTAGGGAATGACCTCGGCCAATAATCCTTGTCCATCTGACCACTTACCAACCATTTGGTTTCACATGTCTTACAGTGTTGTACAATATCCTCGAATCCATTCCATTGAACTTAGGGAGTTCTTTCCTATTATGACTAGGACTTCTCAAGGGGAGCAAGGAGGGTTGGAGGGGACTTCCTACCTATCTAGTCACTTATAGTATACCTAGTCAGATAGTCTAGTTAAAGATCAATTATCATTTCAAGCAAGAGAGTAATGGATATGAAGCATAATTGAGAGCTACTAATCCATAAGCAAATACTAGAGTTGGTATGGAGATATAAAGAATTATAGATAAATGACATAATCAACTATTTTAAATGAACCAATGCAAAGGTATTTGAGACAACAACCAAGCTCCTATAGTAAGTTGATCATCTCATATCCTGCTTAAGTCAATAATCAACATTGTCAAGTATGGATGGTGCAAACTCAATACCAACTAATAGAGATAACAGTAAACATTTAAATTACACATCCCTGATGTTATTAAGATCATTGGCAGCATTAAGTACAAAGACTTTTCTCAGCAGTGTGAGCATCATTCCTCATCTATATCTATTCGATGATTAAAATGCACATTTAGAGAATGGACAGCATTTCTAAAGGGAGGAACAACTTAATATAGAGAAAGCAACTATGACAAACAGTGATCATGAAAAGATATGATTAATTGAGGTGTAATCTGATGCAGAGCCACACCTTGGAAAACTCAGGAGGAATCAGTCACTCAACTGAGTTGCTTCAAGGGGCATCTACAACCTTCGACCCAAAACTAAAACTTTTTAATCTTCTGCAAACTATCAACTTGTTTCCAGTGAGAAGATAAGAAAAATCCGTTCAAAACTCAGACCATCGAAAACTTGCACAAAGACAAAATGAAAAAAACATTTCATATCTCTCGAAATTCGATTCTTGCAGAGCCACACCTTGGAAAACTCAGGAGGAATTAGTCACTCAACTAAGTTGCTTCAAAGGGCATCTACAACCTTCAGGATCACACACTAAAATCAGATTCAAAACAAAACTTTTTAATCTTCTGCAAACTATCAACTTGTTTCCAGTGAGAAGATAAGAAAAACTCGTTCAAAACTTAGACTATCGAAAACTTGCACAAAGACAAAATGAAAAAAACATTCCATATCTCTCCAAATTTGACTCTTCTATCTTACATAGAAGACTGGCTCTCTTTTAAAACTGATTTTCTTTTTCCTATTAAAAGATGTGAAACGTTTTCTTCTTATTTTAGAAAAGAAGAACGTCTTCTATCCAAAAAAAGGATAAGAATCTGAAACGTTTTTTCTACCAATATTAGACAGTCATTTTCTAAGTCAGGAATATTCCAAAAACTTCCTACTACCTATTATTGGATTCTAAAAATCATTAAACACTCCACCTACAAACTAAAAAACACTATTCTAATTTAAGATCCACACACCTGCTCCTAGGTGGCTATATCTGGAGAGCTTATCGAACTGCTACTCTAGGTATGCCACCACATGTAGGACGTTATTACAAACTTCAAAAACTAAAAGCATTTAAAACATAACATTAAATTCCCTATTACATTTTCAACAATGTTGCCTTTTGTAGCGTTTCTCTTCTCTGCCATTGCAGCATACTCCCCTGTAGAATGAATCTCAAGTCCTCTTGAGATGATGTGTTGTAAAAATGAATCTCATTCTTCTTTCGAACTTTCCAATTTCTTTGAACTAGGATGAGTATATCTACAAGAAAAACAAAGATAATATCCAACTTCTCCACCTTATAGCTTTGATTCTTTAATGCTGTAAATGTCACAGAAAATTCTTCAACATGATTCACTATACATGAAATCTACATCCCTGCATAAACATTATTAGAAGAAAACATATCATCAACATTAAGATTATTTGAGTTCTCTTTTTGAATATGAGCTTCCTTATACACCATGTAATGTGCATCATATCTATCTTCATCAATAGTAACCATAAACTTATCTGCTTCTTGACTATCAACCAGTTTCACATCTTGAATCTTAAGAATCGTATTTATCTCTTCTTCCTTTATTAAACATTTATCATCATCTTGATCTTCTGTAGTAATCTCACTTTCAAATATCACTTTCTTATTACAACTTTGCTCAAGAACAATAACAGTATTGCACTCTTTCCTTTCTTCTTCAAGCTGAGTTTCCATACCACTGCCATGCCTTTTCCATTCTCCCACAATGGCTGCAAATTTTTCCCATAAATCAGATTCTTCTTTAGAACTTGCTGTTACACATTCCTTAGCTTCATCTTCATGCCATTCCTCTTGACATTTTTCTTCATTATGCATATTTAAGGCTTCATCAGTTGCCTCCAAAATCTTTTCCGTAGGAGTACCTTCCAACATTGTACTCTTCTCTATTTTCAAAGGACACATTATTGTTCCAACCATAACTTTATCACACTCAAATCCCATAGGACTTTCCTCTTTATTCTTCTCATCAACATTTACTTGCTGCACTGCTTCTTGCTGCAATTTATCTTCTTTCTGCTCTTCATGTTCTTTCCCTTCCAAAGGACAACTTACATCTATCATTGTTGAGATTTCTATACCAACTTCACATACATCTGCACTCTTTATGGTTGCCTTCTCTGTAGTTTCATTTGCCTCTACCAAAACTTCTTTCACTTCCTCTTTCACTTCATCATGCATTGGAAATGCTATCCTATCAATAAGACCTAAACTTCTTGATTCCTTCCATGTTGTATCATCCTTCAATGGAAATAAAAGCATCTTCTTCCCATTCTTGTTGACGGTATATGTGTTTTCTCTACAATCATATATGGTTGACCTGTCATATTGCCATGCTCTTCCCAAAATCAAGTGACAATCTTTTAAAGGCATAATATCACATTCAATGGTATCAAAATATGGTCCAATATTAAAAGAAACATATGACTTTTCAAACACATCAATCCACTGTTCATCTCCTAACCCATATGCCCTGTAAGGTAAATCATGAGGTACTCTTGGAAGATTCAATTTCTCAACCATTTCTACTGAGATTATATTTTCAAAGGAACCACTGTCAACTATAACTTTGCATACCTTATTCTTGCACTTGCACTTCGTTCGGAATATAGAATGTCTTTGGCTATAGCTTTGTCTTTTTACTTCTTCTTCTTCCATTATTCCTCAGCTAGGTTATTTTCTTCTTATCTAGTCTCCTGGACTTCTTCTCAGACTATTTCTCTCAATCTTTCACAATCACACAAACATATACACAACTACTTTTTCCCAAACCTTTTGCTGAGCTCTGATACCAAAAATGATGCAGAGCCACACCTTGGAAAACTCAGGAGGAATCAGTCACTCAACTAAGTTGCTTCAAGGGGCATCTACAACCTTCGACCCAAAACTAAAACTTTTTAATCTTCTGCAAACTATCAACTTGTTTCCAGTGAGAAGATAAGAAAAATCCGTTCAAAACTCAGACCATTGAAAACTTGCACAAAGAAAAAATGAAAAAAACATTCCATATCTCTCCAAATTCGACTCTTTTGTCTTACATAGCCGACTGGCTCTCTTTTAAAACTGATTTTCTTTTTCCTATTAAAGGATGTGAAACATTTTCTTCTTATTTTAGAAAAGAAGAACGTCTTCTATCCAAAAAAAGGATAAGAATCTGAAACGTTTTTTCTACCAATATTAGACAGTCGTTTTCTAAGTCAGGAATATTCCAAAAACTGCCTACTACCTATTATTGGATTCTAAAAATCATTAAACACTCCACCTACGAACTAAAAAAAACTATTCTAATTTAAGATCCACACACCTGGTCCTAGGTGGCTATATCTGGAGAGCTTATCGAACTGCTACTCTAGGTATGCCACCACATGTAGGACGTTATTACAAACTTCAAAAACTAAAAGCATTTAAAACATAACATTAAATTCCCTATTACATTTTCAACAATGTTGCCTTTTATAGCGTTCTCTTCTCTGCCACTGCAGCATAATCATGTGTGTTTGTGTCTATTTGACAAGAGATATCTCTAAGGAAATAAGATATAAGAGGGAATCTAAACACACTCAATCATCATGGAGGGAATAGAGGTTGGAAATTTATTTGGTGCTCCTTAGAAGGAAGAGATTAGAAAGGAAAATAAATCATATTCTATTGATGGCGGGCATTGTGTGACAGCATACTGATATGTGATGACTTATCTTTAAATGAGTACTGATATACAGGATATTATATCAGAATGCTATTAGAAATAAGGGTCCAATATATGGTCTAATATATATAATGTAGTATTAATATCAGTTATAATAGTGAAATTGGAAATATATATATATATATATATATATAGAGAGAGAGAGAGAGAGAGAGAGAGAGAGAGAGAGAGAGAGGACGGGGGGAGGCAGGGGTAAGCTCCTGTTGGTCAATAATGTCATTGATGGAAAAATTGAGGCAGAGGATATCAATTACAAAGTCAGTATCGTGTGTGTGTGTGTGTGTGTGTGTGTGTCTGTATTTGTTATTCTTCAGATTCAATATATATAACCACAGCATATTGAGACCTCAGCGAAAACTGTCTGACAAACATTCAACATATATAAATATGGCATATTGAGAACTCAGCAAGAGTTGTATATGATCGATACTTACAGACAATCCTATGTTCAGCAGTGACAAAGTATGGCAGTCGTGTATCTCTGTTCAGAATTGACAGAATATAAGGTGGTGTTCAAATCAAATGTAATTTTGTTCGTTGGATGATTGTATTCAAAGTTGCGTTCAAACCAAATGCCATTTTGTGTGCTGGACGTTAGTACTCAAACACAATGTTTGCTGGAAGCCATTGACTGGTCTTTATATTTATCGAATCCTTATTATTTAGTTATTGCAAGTTTTGAAAACAGTGTCTGGAGGCTGACATTCAGAGGTATTCAATGTGGATGGATTAACACGTAAGACTTCTTATGTTTTGTTTCTTATCAGGCAAGGCTGAAAGGGGTGACATTTCATCTTTGAGCTACCTGTTTGTGTGTTAGCCCGATAAAATAAAGTGCCCCCAATTATGTTTTTTCAAATTAAGAACTAATCTTCTGTGGCTGCAATAAGAGATAGTTTGTCAAGGTACATGTGGAGGAAGTTTTTCAAGAACTAGCAAACCTAATTTAAAAGTTTAAAAGGTTTGGCAAAAATAGAGGGAAATCACCTATGAAATGCTTTAATTGTGGACAAAGTGGTCATTTTTCTACTAAGTATCCTAATTCTAGCAGTAATGAGGAAGAGGATTCTGAAAAGAAATCATTTGCTCACAAATCAAAGAGGTTTGCAAAGAACAAGAAAAGTTTGTGTGCTAAGAATGATAGTACTACAATTGTGATTCTGATAGTTTTGAAACTTTGTTAATGCCTTTAGGGGTTTGCTCTACGGATTCTAGGGATGGTGAATCAGGCAGCAATACAGATGATGAGATTGATCAGAATTGGTGTGTGGTTTGGAAGAAATCAGTCGCTACAAGACAATGGTATCAGATAATGATGTTTCAAAAGATATTGAAACCCAGATTAAAATTATTACAGATCTGAAATTGAACTTACAGAAACTACTTTATATAACTGATGCATTTATTTATAATTAAGAGGAAGTTTTTTAATTAAATAATATCAGGTAAATGAATGCAATGTCCAATAGATGAGATGAAATGGTGTCAAAATTAAAACCATGTATCTCTTCATGTATAGAAAAATCAAGTATTATAAAATTATAGTAATAGTTTGAGTTTTACCTTTTTTAGGTACATATCAACTAAAATGGGCAACTCAGACCTAGGTTTCCATCCACCAAGCAATGTGCCTTTTAAAGTACGCCCACTAAGAAGAGAACCATAATGTGCTGAAAGTTCCATTTTACCACTTGGAACTCCAACTACAACAGCCAATCCCCACCCCTGCAATGAAAGAATCAAAAGCTTTTAGGAAGGGTTGTCTTTTCCTCAAATAGTAAAAATTCAACTAGCCTATATATACCAATCCTACAACTGGTAAGAATATTATCCTCGAAAAAAATGTATCCAAAAAGAACACAATGATTAATATCAATACTAAAAAAATTACATCACAGCAGGATTCTAAAGCAGTCCGTATCACGTCAACATTTCCAACACATTCAAAACAATAATCTGCTCCCCCTGCAGTTATTTCCCTTAGAACCTGCCAAAAATTCAAATACATAAGACTAGATCTGCCAAACAACCAAATTCTTTTGAGAAAATTTTCAATTTTTAAACTAATTCTAAATAATATTCTTTTGGGAACTGGAAACAAGAACATACTTCCAAAAGTTGTTATATTTACAAATGGGATAGTAAGATTCTCGATCCTGGGATTTATAGCCATTCAAGAGCCAAAGAGAAGTCATGATTCATGTATTATGCAGAAATACATAATTTGACTGTCACTTACGCAAGCATGAAGGACATATATTGCAGTAAATTTATATATGTTATACTTTTTCATGAAAATTAATAATTTAAATCACAGAAATTCCTACATATAGATATGAACCAAAGTTTAGCTTCAAGAACAGAATAGCATGAAAATTGATGATTTCAATGATAGAAAGTCCTACAAATATATGTAATGAGATTTTAGCTTTAAGAGCAGAAAAACATCCAAACTCATTGAAGCTAAATTTTTACCAAATGATTTTAAGCTAGAGCCAAGATGGTGAAATGGGAAAAAAAAATTCAAGTACCTAGTTCTTGAGTTATTAAAAAAATGTGATATGATAATAGCCAAGAGAAACCGACATTTGTTAGATCCAACCCCTCTGTCCAAAGGCATGCCTGCAAATGTGCAAAATGTCCCTTCCTGAAATCTAGCAGTCTTAAGCTTTCTTGTTCCTTCCTTACTGGAGTAAATAAAAAGAGAATCTCTGATTTGTTTGCCCCAACTTCTTGCCTGATGCTTCAAGTAAAGGTTAAGGATTCCCTTTATTACCCTAGCTTCTAGCTGCTTAGCTGCCCCAAAAACATAAGTTATGATCAGCAAACTGCTGGTAATCCATTCAAATTCTTCCCTGGATAATGCTCCTTTAATAGATCTGCCTAAAACCTCCACCATTTAATAAAGCAAAAGGGGGAACGTCGATCTCCCTGTCTGACACCTCTTGAGGATTAAAGAACAAGCTTTCGGTAGACGATGGAACTATTTAGCAATAGTATGAAGCCAAATCTCCAAAACAAAGAATCCTACGCTAAGCTAATATGGAGAATGTTTAAGGGACCACGGTTGCAATGATTAAATATTCTACAGCATAAGTATTTGAAAGATAATGCAGATTCAAGTCTCTTAACAACAATTAATCTTCCAAAAGGATCATGGATGTGGAATTTCATGTTGGAGAGTAGACCTCTCGTTCGTTATCATTTAACATGGGATACACATGATGGTAGATCTGCTTGTTGTTAGTGTAGTTTTTTATTTTTCCTATTTTGCTAGGTATTCCCTACACTTTTAATAATCTCGCTTAGGTTAATAAAGCATGTCTTATTAGGTGAATGGTTGTGAGGTGTCACCTTCCTACATGTGAGCATCCATTAACTATCTTGAGAAGATACTTTGCTATCTTTAATCTGATAGATGGTTGCTCCTCATTGGTTGGTGTTGCCACCTCCTCCCTCTTCCTAGCCTATATAAGCATGCTACCTGGCTTGTATTTGCATCTCTTGTTTTTGCATCCTCTTAATGCTATTTTGCTTCCAGCATTTGCATTACTCTCTTGGAGACTAACTCTATGACGCTATTTTGATTTTGTATCATTTGCATTCATAGTTTAGATATTTATTCTTTGCACTAGTTTTCTGGGTTATTAATCTTTTCAGATTCTAACATGGTATCAAAGTTTTTCTATGTGCAAGAGTAGATTTTAGTTTCCTTATTTGAGAGATTCGGGGGGGGCTAATAAACTTTATTGTAGTTTTTTGAAAAACGAAGTATGCTCTTCTCTTGCATCTTTGGATGATCCTAGGAATCAGAAAAGTTTTGACAAAAATGGTTTTTCTCTGGGATTTCAATCACAAATCTAACAACTAACTTGCATATTTGGAGGTTTCAATCAGTATTGCAGGTTCCAGCATGCCATTGATGGACTTAGGAAGCTGATCCAGCATTTGCATGTCATATTTTGGTTGCTGGGGTCATTTCTTGATTTTTGGAGCCGTTTTTTACTGTTAAAGGCGTTTGATTTACAGTACAGCAACATCTTCTGTACATCAGCAAGGAAAACGCTTTCTAGGTTTTGTTCGCAGCGTCGAAAAACCATCTGGGTATCTTTTAGATTTTGCATGCAATCTATATATTTTGCAAGATCTAGCGCGGAAAGCTACAGCAATACCCCTCTCCGTTGGCAATCGCAGATTTGAACGCAGTTTTCAAATGTCTCGTTCTTGCTCATACGAACTCCGATTTTGATGATTCTTGTTATGAACTTGGCTATTTTTTTGTGCTCTATCCACTAGTGGAATTGTTTTTTGATTTTCATGCATGAATTCTTCAGAAATTGCAGATACTCAGCCGTGACTGTGCACAGTTCTCGTTTTGGAAACTTCAGAGGATCATAACTTTCTCATACGACCTCGTATCGAGGCGATTCTTTTTTTGAAAGTGCATGATTTTTCGAGTAGATCGCAGTGGTGCTATTTTTTCTTTGATTATTGTGTCCAAGTTTCACTTTTAGCATATGCTCTTCATGAGGGTTTGTAATGCATTGAAATCAAGACCACTAAGTATTTCTTTCTAGTGGTAGTTGTAAACGCACTAAAATAAAATGCCAAATCATATTTATTTGGGAGGGGTTCTTTGATTGAGTAAAAAGGAGGGGACATTGTCGTGGTTGGGTTCTCTTCTTTTTAGCATTTCTTTGCATTTCTTCATCATGGATCAAACAAATATGCCCATCCTAACTCCATACAATTACTTTGAGTGGAAATCACGAATGACAATTCACTTAAACAAAGTTGGATTAAATAGGATAACTATGGGACTTGAAACTGAACCTGCTAAAGATGACGACAAGCCTAAGTGGTTTAACAAATGTGATGAGGCATATGGAACATTGTGTTTGTCTGTTTCTCCTGACTTGCTATTTCACATTGAGTCTTTGGATACACCAAATGAAGTATGGACAAAGCTAGAGACACTATTTAGCACACAAGATTCAATGAGGGGTCATATGTTGGAAAATGAATTAATTAGTTTAAGTCCAGGAAATTTCAACACAATCCAAGATTTCTTCACCAAATTAAAATCACTAAGGCTGCAATTAAAATAATGTGGAATTGAAAAGAAAGATGAACAACTGATTCTTAGTATTCTCTCTAAGCTAAGTTCAGAATATTCTGTGTTTGTCTCTACCTTCTATGCTACTAAGGGTGCACTTGGTACTCAATTCACCATGCCATCTTTAGATGATTTTGCTATCAATCTCACTCGAGAACAGGACAAGCTAATCCAGATGGGCACTCTTACGTCCTCTAAGTCGCATGCCTTGGCTGCCAACCAAGGCACAAAAGAACAACAAGGACAAAGTAGTAACAACAATAGTAAGGACAAGAAACAAAAGAATAGCGAGGAGAAGAAGGATCAGATACTGGTTTCTTCAAAAGCAACTATTGATACACCATCTTCCAAGGGCGATAAGCCTAAGAAAGAAAAGGTCAAATGTGCCTATTGTAAAAGAACTAGTCATGATGAACATAAATGTTTGCAGAAACAACTTGATCACTTGACATACATTCTTGAGAAGAATAATATCAGTATTCCTGAGTCTATCAAACAAAGTTCTAATGAAAGGTCTAACAAGGAAAAAGAAAACAGCAAGGGGAAAGGAAAGGACAAGGCCCTTTTTGCAGTTGCTTCCTCACCATCCACTTGGGTTCTTGATTCAAGTGCTTCACACCACATGGCTTCATCTAAGGAAGAACTGGCATCCTTGGAGCCGTGTACTATGCCTTCTATTTTGATGGGTGATAACACTCTTGTTGAGGTGTGTGGGAGAGGGTCTGTTGATGTGGGGGTTGGCACATTCCATGATTTTCCTTGTATACCCTCATTGTCAACTAATCTCCTATCGGTATACCAGATCACTCACACAAGTTTGAGCAAGCGGGTTGAGTTCACTCCTAGTTCAATGAAGATATGTGAGTTGCACAATGATTCTACAATTGCAGTTGGGAGAGCAGATCATCAGTCACGACTCTATATGTTTTCTCACTTTGTTCTTGATCCTCCTTTGACTGTTTTGCTCACTCACTTTAATGATGTGAGTAGATTATGGCATGAGCGGGTTGGCCATCTTAACTTCCACTACTTGCATCAGCTTAACCAGCAAAGCATGGTCACAGGGTTGCCTTCTAGCTTGACATTGGAGTCACTTGGAATACATGATAGATCTTCTGATGGGTCAGATTCACTTGAGCAGTCTTCTACCTCCACTTTTGATGCAGAGAGTGATTCAGAGGACTCACCTCCTTCCTCTCCTAGTCATCATTCACAAGTTGATGATTCTCCTCTAGATTCTCCATCTTTTGGTCCACTTTGAGCTAGACAGACCTTGCAGTTTGCAGGTGATTGGGTTGGGGATCCATCAGACACCAAGCAGACTCGTTCACAATTCTAGGATGCTCTACATATCTTCATTGCTACTGCCTCAAATCCACAGTCCTTTCATGAGGCTTCTGGTATTTCTAAGTGGGATACAGCTATGCAAGAAGAGTATAGTTCCTTGAGGAGGAACCAGACTTGGGATCTTGTCCCTTTTTCTAAGGGAAGAAAAATTGTTCGATGTAAGTGTATCTATCGGACAAAATTTGCAAGCTTTGTTGGGGGTATGGAATGCTTCATCTTTTGGGGAGGCCACTTCCTCTCACTTGGAGTCCTAATTTTCTTTGGGGAGTCTCTTTTCTCTCTTTTGGGGGAATTTTATGTACATGGGTATCTCATCAGGCTTGACTTGTCAGGACCCATTTCTACATCCACCTAAGCTTCGCTTATGGGGGGGGTGTTAGTGTAGTTTTTTATTTTTCCTATTTTGCTAGGTATTTCCTACACTTTTAATAATTTCGCTTAAGTTAATAAAGCATGTCTTATTAGGTGAATGGTTGTGAGGTGTCACCTTCCTACATGTGAGCATCCATTAGCTATCTTGGAAAGATAATTTGCTATCTTTAGTCTGATAAATGGTTGCTCCTCATTGGTTGGTGTTGCCACCTCCTCCCTCTTCCTAGCCTATATAAGCATTCTACCTAGCTTGTATTTGCATCTCTTGTTTTTGCATTCTCTTAATGCTATTTTGCTTCCAGCATTTGCATTACTCTCTTGGAGACTAACTCTATGATGTTATTTTGATTTTGTATCATTTGCATTCATAGTTTAGATATTTATTCTTTGCACTAGTTTTCTGAGTTATTAATCTTTTCATATTCTAACACTTGTTTTTGGGATGATTACTGGTGTGGTCACTTGAGCATTGGCAGTTTGATGGGGATGTACTAAGGCTTTGCTGTCTCAAAGATAGAGGGTTAAGGTAGGAATTATATGCAAGTGAGCATGGAGGGTTGTGTTTTGCACTGGGATGGAAGCAGCATAAGATGCTCCCTTGATCTGATATTTTTTGTACCTTTTAACTCACTGAAATTTAATCAAACAGTGTTCTTGCAAGCTGTTTACTGAGTTTCTGATTTGTTCCCGATTGCATTACTTAGAAATTTTCAGATTTCATTCAATATAGAAAACAATACGTAATAAATAATTGCAATAGAAGACTAAATGCTGAAAATACATAAGTTCATTCAAACTTCATAGACATTGTTCAAGCATTACAAATCAGATTCAACAGCATTGCAGACCCAGAAACTGTCTTCAAAACTTAGTTATGACTTCCTAAGTCTTTCAACAGCCCTAATGACGCCCAAAAGAAACTAATATCTCGACATTAGCTTGCAGATTTAAAACTCCAGGCAGTATGACTAACAGGCGTCAGCAGTAGAAGTCCTCCAAGTTACAGCTTCAGGCCCTATATACCCTCAAACGCCAAGTCCAGGAATCCCACACCAAGCATAAATGTAAATGCAGCAATAAGAAGAAGCACTGCCTAGGCCAGAAGTACATGGTCAGTATAACTATAAATATGCAGCTACAGCAATATGAATGTGGTACAGCCAGGCATTAGTACACAGACAGAGATATCTTCAAGACCTTCAATGCACAGATCTGAAGAACTTCAACTCCATAACTGAAAAACATATCAAGGGTGTATTGTTTGTTACCTGGAAATAGTAACCAATGACTTTGCAAACTGTGTCACTTAGTGACCCTCCTGGCTGTGTCTTTCAACAATGAGGAGAATGGGATTCATGAGGGATTTTGTACTCACAAACCCTATAACTCTCCAACATTTCATAGGCTTTTCATTTTATCCAGTACGCATGAAAGTGAACTCTTTGAAGCCTTTTATAACTCTCTGATAGAGCTCAACCACTCATCTTACCAATGTGGGATAAAGAAACATAACTCCCTATTTACATTTTATGTATCAAATGTGTTATTTAATAAGGGGGCCTTTATTACAGAAATATTTCCCGCTTAACTATTGTCCCACGTTAACTAGGTTAAATATGTATTTTAATTTTATTTATGCATAAATAAATCATACCAATGATATGAAATGTCCTACCAATATTAACCATTAACCATGAACATGACTGTCATTGATGATCTTAGCCCTACCCAGAAAACTTAATGTAATATAAATAGTAAGTGTGTCATACTATATCCAGACACATCAGATTAAAGAGTAACAAAAAGTGCCTAGGCCCAATGGCCTCAAAGTCTCTTAAATTTCCTAATTAGCCTAAGAGACCATGGAGAAATAGTCTAATGACAAACTCATACAATATATGCTAGAAAGGGGATATTACAGTCTGCTAGAAAGGGGATATTACAGTCTGCCCTCCCCAATATTGCTTGTCCTTGAGAAATTTCAACTCTGAATGCTACAAGATCTATTCACTCTGCCATGTAGCATCTTTCACTCTTAGGATCCTCTATTGGACTAGGAACTCCTTGATGCTTCTCTTTCGAAGTGGCCTTTCCCTGGTATCTATGATAGTAACTCTGTTGATAGCATCACATTGTGATGCTAAGTCTTCTTGAGCCTGGGAATATGAAATACATTATGGAAATTACTATTGGTTGGTAACTCTAGCTAATAGGCTGCCTCCCAATGCATCGTGAAACTTTGAATGGAACATAAAATGTGGATTGAGTTTCTTAGCACCAGTTTTCTTTAGTGAAGATTGTCTATGAGGTTGGAGTCTCAGATAAACCAGATCTCCCACCTCAAAGTTTTGCTCAACCTTATGTTGATGAACGTACAACTTCTATTGGTATTGCATATGCTAGATATTCTCCTTCAACACCTTCAGGTTGATGCAAGAGCATCTCGGGTTTGGAGCAATCTAGCGTCAACCAAAAATATTATGTTTCCAATTCATGCCACTTTGCTAGTTTGTACAATCTGGGAGATCAATCCTTCAATTCTTCATATTATGGAGTTACCTTTTGCAATAATCGAAGTATATTCGAGACCTATTTTGGATTATGTTCCTAGGTTCGCAACTTATTTGGATCTATGTTGCTTGAGTTATGAATTGTTCTCTCTCGGGTAGCATGCTCTTATCTATTTTTGGTCTTAGTGGTGGAATTTGGATTTGTGATGGAGATCTACAGGTTGTGATCTTCAGTGACGCGTTTAACTAGGCTATTGGATCATGTGAGGACCTAAAACAGAAATCACGACCTCTAAAACGGTTTATGCCACGAGTTCCTTATGATTTAGGATTAGACCTATTTGTTGTATTACGTTTCCTGTTATTGGGGGATGTTACTGTTGATGCGAGTTAGTATCACTTACATAACATATTAGGATTTGAATATTCGATATGGGATATCAAACATGCAACTCCTCTCTTGAAAAGTTAATGCTCATGAGACATGAGTATAACTCCAATGTTCCTTACACCATTGGATACTCGCTCAATTTTATCGATGTGATTCGCTGGTAATCACGTAGGCGGTCTTACGCTATTTATTCAAGGATGACTTGGACTTTGGTGGAATGAAGGTGATGGTGATTCGGTTTGTGAAATGTACGAAGGCAGATAATGTTGATGGTGGTGATAAGGTAGGATGGGTCTGTCAGTGATGATGTTGATGGGAAAGCGATGGTCATGGAAGTTGAATGGATGTGTTTCGATATTTGACTAACTTTCCTAACTTCCTTCTCTACTCACTAGCTTCGACTATCCAGCTACTCACTATTCTACTCCTACTCCTATGAATGGAAGGTTAGCAAATGGACGGGAATCGAACCTAATGAGAGCTGATCAGTGGCCTCACTTCCACAGGTGCAATGATTTGAAGGAATAATAAACTAGTTTACCACACAAAGCTTCCCAACTAGCAGCTAGGATGCTAGTGGCCTAGTATTGACCCCTATCAAACATTTAACAATGCTACCATACAACTATCCACCTACTTTACTTTCACTCAAACAACTTAAACAACTTGAAATGAAATTTACTTCAACAACTTGAAAGAAATCTAACTATGTGGAAGTAGAAAACATGTAATAACACCCAATGTTCTTAATCAAAATGCAAATCGCAACAATGAAGAAGAGAGCAGTTTTGGTATTATCTTCGCAACAATTTCTCCAACACTTTACAAATGAGAGCAAATGGCCTTTTATAAGGGCCAAAAATACAACGGACGGTGGAGATCAAAACAAGATCAACGATCCAGATTGGATCCTCAAAACCCTAATTAGGGTTGCTACCCCATCGGCCAATGAGAAGTTGCCACCTCATCAATGGACCGATGAAAAAAGTGCAAAAAGTGGCAACCAATGAGAAGGCACCAAAATGGTGGCCAATCAGAAATAGACACTTGTCCTATTCTAGAAGAAAGAGAAATTTTCCACTTGGGCTTACATCAGATGATCTTCTAATATAACTCTTCCCTTTTCTTTCATTTTCTTAGCTAAGGCAATGAACTTAGCTAGCCTTTCGTTAACTTCTTCCATAGGAGGACAAGGTGTGTGCTTCGCCCTGAGTTCTGCTGACTTCGCCATGCTGCTCGCTGCTTGTAGTATCCTTTCGTGATCCTTCTCATATTCCTTCGCAAATCCAATAAAAGCATTGAGAGAGGAAAGGGTGCCCAAATGCTTTTTCTTGATAGCAACTTTTCCTAACTCATGCAACTTCGATCCAAAATCTATCTCGTTTACATCCTCTTTGCCAAGGGGGATTGTCCTTCCTTTAGTCTGTCCTTCATCCATATCATGTCCACTGTACCGATATTGGTGTCGGTTATTCTCTTCATTTTCGAGAAGAAGGGCGTTTTGGGCATCATATCCTCTTTGTCTTTCTTAGTGTTTGCCCGCTTGGGATTCTTACTCGCACTAAGATCCGCCATGCTCGTCGCCCTATTATAGGATGGTAGATTGGTGGACCAAAAGGTAAGAAAAACCAAGAGGAGCAATCCTTAGACTAGAACGAAAGAAGGATGTTAGCTTAAGGACCCCTTGCAACTCTAGATGATGAAAATTCACCTTAACCAATAATCTTACAGCGACTTTTCGGAACCTAGGACAAAACCTCAAGAACTCCAAATCCCTTTGCAAATTAGAAATTTAAACCTCTAAAACTATCCAACACTTGCCCAACAAAGAAAAATCAAACCTTCATATGCATCCCTTCTCCCAACAAAATTGCCAAATCTGATATAAAAAATGCAGTCCTAAATAGGGAAAAAAATCAGACCTTCACCATGAATTGTCCATGTCACAAAATCAGATCTGCCTCAAGAAAATGCCAAGAGTGGAAAGTTCTGCCCTTGTCTTAATTCGCCCAAGCATGGAAGTCCTCAATTCGCCCAAAAATGTCACCTAAGGCACAAATCGCAGCCCACAAAAGGAGAACAAATCACTAAACTCTACAAAAATCTGCCCTCAAAGGAAATCGCCAGGCCTGAAAATGGCCAAATGCAAGCAAAATCGCCCAACAAATGCAAGAAAACTGCCTTCCACAAAATCACCAAGCATGGAAAAATCTGCTCCTTAAGGAAATTCGCTCAACAAAGGAGAGGAAGAAATGAATTGTGAAAAAGAAATGGGCGAGAGGTCTCCTTTATACCCAATTTCTATTCCCTCTAAGCTGGCCGACTTGGTTCTGGAGGAGACAAAAAAACAAAAATTAAATCAAGTCATGGCCCATAATTAAATACCTAGCTCAAAATTTAATTTTGCCAAAAGGAAAATTGCACTTTTAAATTGCCATTTAGCTCCAAATTGCAAAAAGAAATTAAATAATGCCTTGAGGGTGTTAAATATTTCCATTTAATGAGGGTTTAGTAATTAATATGTCATTAAATTTGGATTTTGGCTAACCAAAAGCCATTTTTTCAATATTAAATTACCAATTTCGTTAAAGGCAAAAAGTTTTCAAGGCAATTTTAATCTATTAAAACCAATTTTTTGCAATTTCTCTCTAAATCGATTTTGCTATGCCAATAAAAATAAAATAAAATTGCATCTAGAACCAAAAATCGATTTTTTGCAATTTAGCTCCATTTCAACAAAATTAAAATTTTCACCAAAGAAAAATTTGAGATTTTCCAAAACTTAAGTCTAGCAAAAAAATTTCTTTTGAAAGATTTTTTAAATTTACGCATTTATATCCAAATTTTCAAAAGAAAACATCTAAGTACAAATTTACAATTTTATCCTGCCAAATATTGCTCTTCAAAATTTTGTTCGGCCTAAGGATGAAATTGGTTGCTCTGGAAAATCAAGTTGAAACCGGGTGAAAATAAGCTAAGCCTCCCCACATTTGTCCTAAAGGTGCCAAGGCGTGAAATTTTCAAAACTCAAAAATTTTAGACAATCCAAAAATTTGCCGAGGCGATTAAGAAAAGGGGGGTCCCCAAAGAATTTGGAGCGATGATGTGAAAAACTCACAACATCTAGCATCAACAGTTACCAATCTTAAGGTTGATCTGTATGTTGTGATGCCTATACATGTGATGTAATGGATCTCTTGAGTGGGAGTAATCTTGTGGTAGAAGTTATAGTAGGAAGATTGAATTCAATATCAACATCCAAAGTTTCTCGAGCAATTAGACTTATTGGCCTGACGTGTAGTTAGGCATGTGTATTACCAACTAAATATGATTCAATTTCCTATTTGTTGTTTTGTTGTGTTCACTTTTTATGCACACTTGGACGGATCTCATTGAGGTCCCTCCATCTAAGGATAAGGTTTGTGTTCTTGTGGAATTGAGTTGCTAAACCAGAAGTGGAGAAGCCATAGTTGATTTGTTGTGGGGTGGAAAAATTGAGATCTGACCTACAATTGCAGAGGGTAGCAAAATGGTTCATGGAAGGAGAGATGTAGATCCTGCAGTTATGAATATGTTGAGACAAATTACTGCTAGACTTGAAGCAGTAGAAATTGCCCAAAGAAGAGGAAGACCTTTAAAGATGTGAGTGATGAAAAGACTAAGGAAGCAGTTGCAGGGGATGTTGAACCTGTACTTGAGCAAGGGGATGAAAGATTCCTAAGAGCCCGAATTAGAGATAATGCAAGATCACATTTCAATTTTCCTAAATATGATGGTAAGCTAGATTCAGATGAATTGCTTGATTAATTACTAAGACGGAAAAGTATTTTGACTATAAAGGTACAAATGCAAATAAGGTGGTGAAAATTGCTAGCACTAAGTTGAGGACATGCATTACTATGGTGGGAATATTTGCAAATAGATAGACAAAAGCGAGGAACGGAAAAAATCAAGTCATGGGACAAGATGGTGAATAAGTTGAAGAGTAAATTCTTGCCTGGTGATTATCAAGTTAGTTTGTTGACGAAGATGCAGTTTGTTGACAAAGATGCAGAATTTAAAGAAAAAAGAATTTACTATAAAGGAGTATACCAAAAAAATTTATAGGTTGGATATCCAATCTACACATATGGAAGATTTCATTGAGAGAATTGCAAGATACCTAAATGGTTTAAGGACATCTATACATTATGAGATTAGTTTGGTTAAGATGGAAAATATTGAAGAAGCTGCCAATTTGCCATAAAGGTTGAGGAGACATTGAACAAGAGAAAAGAACATAGACAAAGTGGAAGAGGTGGCAGATTTCAAAGAGGCAGGACATTTACCAAAGGAGCAAGATCTTGTTCAGATCTGAGCAAAGGAAAATCAGAATGGAAAGATGAAAGTTCATACTGAGGAAGACGAGGTTACCCTACAAATAATAAGTATAGATAAGATAAAGAGAAATTTATCAATGGCCAATAAGTGACCACAGAACGGATCAAAGGAACTGAGGGAACCACAAGAAAGAAATCCAATAGCAAGAGCACCAAAGGGTGACTAGAAACAACAAGAAAAGAGAAAAGGAAAGAACTAAGAAGAGAAGATAGGAGTTTTCTTAAGGGAACATGTTTCAAATATGGAGAAAAAGGTCATAGAGCATGAGTGCACATGAGGAAATTCAAGCAAGAAGACAATAATAGTAGCAGGAATGTATTCCACTCTTGGACAGACTAATCAAGGACCTTGCTGTGACATATTAACATTCCTTTATGATGAAAACATTCTAAAAATAAATTCACCCATCAAAGTTGGAGGAAGAAGGACCAGGTAGGTAAGAGGTATAGGATTGATCTCCAAGACAAGAGGGATATGTTTCCCTCTTGGGTTTAGACTAGCCAAGCTATGGAACCTCGCTACAATGTCATAACATTCCAGTATAGTATAGCACCTAGGCATGATGACAAAAGGAAACCACCCATTTAAGTCACTTTGGGGAAAGCTATTGGGCTAAGGGTTGAGGCTCTTGTAATATCCCTTGCCCAAACTAACTGATTTTAGCTCAAGGAATATTGTCAAACACTTGTGTGCTACCTTTCAATGCTAAGAAATTTAAAATGTTCGCAAATGATATTAAAATGCCTCTTACAATGCACTAATATACAAATGCAGTTCTTTTGGTATTTTCAATGCATATACATGGAAACTAGGTATGGAATGCATACCTACAGCCAACTGACATTTTGACAAACAATTGACATACAACTATTATGCTGATCATATATGCTATTAAATGGGCATTTTGTCAAACAAATGGTATGCAACATGTATTTGCTTTATTGAATTTATTCTCATGTACAATGTTTCTATAAATTTGCCAAGACAAATGGGCTTACAATAAATGACTAAAGTAATGCCAAAATCTGATTCTGAATTATCATAGCAAAATCATATGCCTAAATATTACAATGTTAACTACTAATAGTTGCAAGAGGAACCTGATAATAGTGATGCCCAAGAATAGAGATGAATCAAGCATAAGTACTATAGCGCGGCATCATTCTTACGTATTGTAGCAGCCAACAAAAATGTATTCTCCAATTTAAGCACAAATGGAACTCCTGAATTGAAGCTCTCCTGAATACCAAATTGAGTGGATATTTCACCACCTCAAATGGTTGCAACACTGAAGAGTTGACGTTCTCCAAAGGCTAACTAAAATTAGAAAAGTTAGTGTCTTCTCCCAAGCTCCTATCAAATGCAGTTCACAATAATCAAATGATTTAACAATGAAGCTCTCACCTCTATTTATTCTTTTCCTTCACCCTTCTAAAAAGAAATAAAATATTATTTAATTGCATTCTCTAGAAGCTTCCCACTTTCCAATACAATAATTAATTGTATTTCTAGAAAATGTACTCTCTAGAAGCTTCTCCTTTGCAATACAATAATTAATTGTGCTTCTAGAAAATTAAAATAATTAAATATAAAGTCACATTTTAATTTTAATTTTTTTAATGACTTTACAAGAAATTAATTTAATCAATTTCTCCTTATTTCTTCACTTAGCCTTCGGAGAATGTAAAGGTTAAGAACTCCACTGAGATGCTAAAAAGATGGGGACATTACAGTCCGCTCTCCTTGAAATTGCTTGTCCTCAAGCAACTTCAAGTCCAGATGCTGCAAAATCTCCTCATTCTCCCATGTCGCATCCTCTACTGGCAGGTCTTTCCATTTCACCAAATACTCCCTTATAGTATGCTGCCTCAAGTTCATTTCCCTGAAATCAATGATAGCCTCTAGCACCAATACCAATTTTCCCTCATCATCCAAGGGTGGAAGCACTGTAGAAGGAACAATATGATGTCCTAGCGCCTTCTTGAGGCGTGACACATGAAAAACGTTGTGCACCTTGCTCTCTACCGACAAATCTAACTCATAAGCCACCTCTCCCACTTTCCTAATAATCCTGAATGGACCATAATATCGTGGCTTAAGTTTCTCAGCACCACTCTTCTTGAGAGTGGATTGATGGTAAGGCTACAACATAAGATACACCATATCTCCAACCTCAAAAGTTCGCTCAGTCCTCTTCTGGTCTGCATACTGCTTCTACTGATTATGTACCTTGGTTATATTATCCTTGAGAGTCTTAACAATGTCTTGACTCTCCTGTAACAAATCACGTGCATTGGGCACTCTACTGTCACTTAAAAAAAAATTCATAAAATTGGGTGCCTCATACCCATATAGGGCCGTAAAGGGTGACATCTGAATAGACATGTGATAAGTGGTATTGTAGCAATACTCATAGAGATAAATCCACTTTACCCATGCCTTTTGTTGCCCTGCTATATAATTTCTAAGATATCCCTCCACCCATTTATTCACTATCTCTATCTGACCATCTGTCTAAGGGTGGTAGCTAGTACTCGGAGTGAGCTTTGTCACACATACCCTGAATAGCTCCTGCCAAAAGTGACTCATAAACCTGTTGTCTCTGTCACTCACAATGCTCCGAGGTAAGCCATGTAATCTGAATATCTTCTTGAAGAACAACTCTACCACCTATGTAGCAACGTATGTAGCGGTGATCAGAAAGAAGTGTGCAAACCTTATAAGGCAATCCACAACCACATATATGCAATCCCTGCCTTGGGCTTTAGGCAGTCCTGTGATGAAGTCCATAGATAAACACTCCCACTTCCTATCAGGAATCGGAAGTGGCTGAAGTAAACCGGCTGGATAGAAGTGTTTCTGCTTATTCTACTGGTAGGTGGGACACTCCCTAACATACTGAAGTACCTATACTTTGAGCCTTTTCCATGTGAAGCACTCTTTAATCTACCATTACACTTTGTAGAAACCAAGATGTCCTACGATAGGTGAATCATGAAAAGATTTTTGAACCATCCTCCTCACTATTGAGCCTAGAACCAAAAATATTCACCTTTTGTAAATGATGAGCTCATTCACAAGGGTGTATCTGCTGTCCTCAATAGTTCCATTTATGAATCTGGTTGTCCACGTATACTTTGCATACTCTACAAGGATCAAGAGTCTCCAATCCTTTGATATATTTGTCAATAAGCTCAAATGGGGCCTACGTGATAAAGCATCAGCAATTACATTCTATGTCCCCTTAAAATATGTAATATCAAAGTCATAGAACTATAACTTGCTCACCCATTCTTCTGCCTATCATTGAGATCTCGCTGCCCCAAAAAGTGTTTTACACTATTATGATCGGTTTTGATACAAAATTTGCTACCTACCAAATATTGCGTGAATTTAGCCAAAGCATGCATAATGGCTAACATCTCCTTATCATATATGCTGAAGCTCCGCTCTGGCCCTCTTAATTTCTTGCTCTCATAAGCAATAGGGTGCTTCTCCTACATAAGCACCGCTCCAATGCCCTCTCTAGAAGCATCACAGTGTAGCTCAAAAGGTTTGTTGAAATCTAGTAACGCTAACACTAGACAGGAAGTCATTAACTCCTTAAATTTCTCAAAACACTCTTGTACCTTAGGAGTCCACAAGAAAGCTCCCTTTCTCATCAAATCTGTCAAGGGTGTTGCATGCCTGGAATATCCATCCACAAACCTCCTGTAGAAACAACATAATCCCAAAAAGCACCTCAATTGTGTGAGGTTCACTGGTGAAGGCCACTCGACAATGGCACAAATCTTTTCAGGATCAATGTGTATGCCTTCTGCACTGATGATGTGAGCCCAAATACAACAACTCTGTCATATCCAAATCACATTTCAACTCCTTTGCATACAAGGACCCTGCCCAATATATCCAACACCGTGTCAGGGTGAACCAAGTGCTCCTCCCAAGATTTATTGTACACCAAGATATCATCGAAGAAGACAAAATTTTCTCAACTGAGGATGGAAAACCCTATTCATTGTTGCCTAAAAAGTAGCAGATGCGTTAGTTAACCCAAATGTCATAACTACAAACTCAAAATGGCCACAATGACATCTAAAGGTTGTCTTCTCGATGTCCTACTCTCTAATTCTGATCTAGTGATAACCTGATCTCAAATCTAGTTTTGAAAAGAAGCAAGCTCCATGAAGCTCATCTATCAACTTATCGATCCTGGGAATGGGGTACTTATTTTTAATTGTCTTCCTATCGAACACCCTGTAATCAATGCACATCCTCAATGTCCCATCCTTCTTCACCAACACCACCGAAGAAGCGAAAGGAGACTTACTTGGTCTAATGTGGCCCATAGCAAGTAACTCCTTTATGGTTTTTTTAATTTCATCCTTCAACCTCTTCAGATACCTGTAAGGTGTAATCATGATGGGCTTAGCCCCCTCCTCTAACTCAATGATGTGCTCAATACCCTTGTCTGGTGGTCTACCTAGTGGAATGTCACTAAACACCTTAGAGTGTTAAACTCTAAGCTTCTAAATATCAGAAGGATATTTAGTCTTCTACTATCCCTCTTGTGATGGCATTAACATGCACTCTGCTGCCCACTCTGCCTGACCATGTCGAATCAATCTAGCCATCCTCCAAAAAGAGACCATTCTAAAATCACTATCCCTGATTGCCTTAAGAATTTGTGTCTTCCCATTCACTTTAAACCTCATCTCCATCTCTTGAGATTAAGAGTGAATCCACCAATACCATGTAACCAACTCATCCCAAGGACTATATCTGTATGTCCCATAGGCACCCTTAAAGGCATAATTATTAACTTCCAATGGGAGTCCAATGATCTTACGATCATAATTGAGGACATAGCCATCAGCTACCCTCACTCTAATTCCCCCAAACTCCTCTGTTTGTATGCCACGCTTCTCCACCAACCTAGCATCAATGAAATTATGAGTGGCACCAGTATCAACCAAAGTTATAACTCGCTACATAGCAAGTACTCCTCTCATTCGAAATGATCCTTCCTACTTAATACTAGTGAGACGAGCTTCCCTAAGTTGACCATCTCGTTCCCCATCCTTGGACTCCATTTTAGACAAGTTTTCAGCCTTGTCTTACTTTTTTCCACCATCAATTTCCTCTATATCAGACTGCTGCTCTGAATTATCTGATTCTAATTCCTCATAGTATGCCCACATAACTCTGGTAGCTTTTCCCTTTGGTCTACGAGGAAGGTCATGGTTTGCATCATAGGATCCCTTACAATAGAAACATATTTTTTTCTTCCTCAAATCATTTAATGCTTCCCTGTCAAAAAGTGCTGAAGTTTTATCTTTAGAATCATTTTTAAAATCAGTCCCCTCTGGTTTTGTATTAAATAGTTTGTTATCCTTACTAGAAGATGCTCCTTTGGACTGAAATTTGTTTGTTGGGACTGCATGTTCCATACTTCTTGCCTTTTTCATAGCTTCCTATAAAGAAATGGGATCAAATGCCTTTATCTAACCTCTTAGTGGTTCGGATAGGCCCTCGATGAAAAGAACTATCAATCTACGCTCTGAAATGTTTGGCACCATGACTACCAACCGCTAGAATCCACCAATGAAATACTCCAAGTTGCCTGTTTGTTTCAGCTGTGCTAATTCCCAGAAGTAAACCTCTGAATCTTTCTTGTCAAATCTTTCAACCAACCTATCCACGAAGTCCTAGTACTCTGTTACCTGATTATGCTGAAGTGTTACCATACCATGATACCACCAATCATGTGCTACTCCCTCCAAATGCAAAGTGGCATAATTGATAGCTTCAATCTCTGTCATTGGCCTCAGTGCCAAGAATGTGTCAAGCTTATGAATCCAAGCTTGAGCTGTCATCTTACCACTCCCATCAAATGTAGGCATAATAAGCTTACCTATAGCCCTCTTCAGCTCACTATTTTGACCCCTAGACCTCCTATCTTGTTTGAGTGACCTGTAATGTTCTCTCCTCTGATTTACAAAGCGTTCAAAGGTCATCCTCTCCCGAACATGCTGTGCCAATAATTCCCATTCATCATTTGCAGCTATAAGGATATCTACAAATGTCTCATCCTCAACTTCCTCTATTGGTTCCTTTACTAGTTCCTCTCTAACAAAAGTAGGACGTGTGGGCCTGTCTGCTGTTCTGGAAAGAGTTCTATGAGTTCTAGGTGATCCCACTACACTCTTGTTATCCCCTTGTTTCAAATTTTGTCTGTATTATGGGCTCATGCACTCAACCATGGTGGTGAGTGCCTGCAAAGCCTGAGCCATTCGCTCTTGTCCTATAACCATTGCTCTGAAAAATTCCCGTGTTTCCCGATCCTCATTCGTATTGTCTCTTGGTGGGCTACGCTCTTGCCTATCACCCATTGTGTCTGGCTGCCTGATAAAATCCTGTTCCCTATCAAACAAAGCTTGCCTGATAGTGAAAAATCTGTAAGAGCCAACCCCAGGTGGCTTGCAATTGCTAAATCCTCAGGATGGCAGATTTGGCTCTGATACCAATGTAATATCCCTTGCCCAAATTGATTGATTTCAGCTCAAGGAATATTGTCAAACACTTGTATGCTACCTTTCAATGCTAAGAAATTTAAAATGTTCGCAAATGATATTACAATGCCTCTTACAATGAACTTAAATGCAAGTGCAGTTCTTTTAGTATTTTCAATGCATATACATGGAATCTATATATGGAATGCATACCTACAGCCAACTGACATTTTGACAAACAAATGACATACAACTATTATGCTGATCATATATGCTATTAGATGGACATTTCATTAAATACATGGTATGCAACATGCATCTCCTTTATTGAATTCATTCTCATGTACAATGTTGCTATGAGTTGCCAAGACAAATGGGCTTACAATAATGACTACAATAATACCAAAATCTGATTCTGGATTATTACAGCAAAATCATATGCCTAAAAATTACAATGTTAACTACTAATAGTTGCAAGAGGAACCTGACAATAGTGATGCCCAAGAATGGAGATGAATCAAGCATAAGTACTGTAGCGCGGCATCATTCTTGCGTATTGCAGCAGCCAATAAAAATGTATTCTCCAATTTAAGCACAAATAGAACTCTTGAATTGAAGCTCTCCTGAATAACAAATTTAGTGGATATTTCGCCACCTCAAATGGTTTTAACAAATGGTTTTAACACTGAAGAGTTGACGTTCTCCAATGGCTAACTGAAATTAGAAACCTTAGTTTCTTCTCCCAAATTCTTATCAAATGCAATTCACAATAATCAGATGATTTAACAATGAAGCTCTCACCTCTATTTATTTTTTTCCTTCACCCTTCCAAAAGAAAATAAAATATTATTTAATTGCATTCTCTAGAAGCTTCCCACTTTCCAATACAATAATTAATTGTATTTCTAGAAAATGCACTCTCGAGAAGTTTCTCCCTTGCAATACAACAATTAATTGTGCTTCTAGAAAATTAAATAATTAAATATAAAGTCACCTTTTAATTTAATTTTTTTTAATGACTTTATAAGGAATTAGTTTAATCAATTTCTCCTTATTTCTTCACTTAGCCTTCGGAGAATGTAAAGGCTAAGAACTCCACTACAACGCTAAAAAGATGGGGACATTACAGCTCTACCCAAGGGCTTAGCGAGGTCTCGTTAGCCAACCTTAGATGACCTAGCCTATACATAAATATTGTTGATATAGCACCTAGGCATGATGACCTAGCCTATATATAAATTTTGTTCTTATGGGCTATAGCACCTAGAATGGTGACCTGGCCTATACATAAATATTGTTCAAATGAGGTATAACACCTAGGCATGATGGCCTAACCTATACATTAACATTGTTCTAATGAGGTATAGCACCTAGGCATGATGACCTAGCCTATACATAAATATTGTTCTTATAAAGTGTTGCACCTAGGCATAATGAGGGAAGGTGAGCACCCATTGAAGTCACTTTGGGGGAAGCTTTGGATAAGGGGCCAAAATTCTACCCAGGGGCTTAGTGAGATCACCTTGGCCAACCTTAGATGACCTAGCCTATACATTCATATTGGTCTTATAAGAAATAAACGTAAATATTATAATACATAATGGAAAATAGTTATTCCAAACTTTGATTTTCATAACTATTTATATTCAAATTCTTTAAGAATGATAGTAATATGTATACACACATTTTGGAATTATATAGATATGCTAACTTGTGTTCCCTTTGTGTAGGAAGAATATGATGATGAATTAAACTTTCCCAGCCTCAACTTATTTGATTACAAGGTTTGATCAATAAAATAATGTTTGCATTATGCGTATACACTGTGTATGCTTCCACATTCATGTGTATACATTGTGCACACCTCATGTATTCATCCATTAATATGTATACTCTATGTATATTCCATGTCTTCATGCATTCAAATATATGGTTCTGCTATGTTTTATATTATTATACATTCACGTGTATTCTGTATCTCCAAGTGATTGTCCATGTGTAGGTAGAGAATGAACCCAAGCTATGAACCTATCATGATCACACAATAGAAGCCTCGCACATCAATTGCTTGAGGACAAGCAATTTTGGGAAGGGCAGACTATCATGACTGCTTCCCTAGAGAAGACCTAGTAATAAACAAAGATTATAATAGTAAAATAATAATAATAATACTATATTAATAATATTGTTATAAATAAACTAAGCAACCTACAAATATTACATAAAAATAAATAATAATAACATTCCAATGAATAAACCAAACCTCACATATTTGAAATATAATATAGTTTATTATCAAATCAATTATATTATTAAAATAAATAATACATATATTTGATAAATAACAATAATATAAATACATAACATCCCTAGCTATTTTTCTATTAATACTTAATTAATGGCTCTGCAGGAACACTTGCGACAGGGGCTAGGGCTTTTTCTTCCTGAGCAAACCATCTAAATCCTTCCCATCTAGACCAGCACAACCAAGTTTGCCTTTGTTGGGAGGGAATTTGAAGGATAACAGGTCCATTTTTTTGGAATGACTACAATGGCAGAAGGTTTCTTTCAAAATGGAGATTTCCTCCATTTCACAGCCATTAGCAGGAAATGTGAGACCTCTCCTCGTATGTACTTATTCAATATGAATTTCTCTATTAAATCCATTATAGGAGATTTGAATGGATATGAAATCACGTTTTATGGTTTAGATGTCCTAATGGAAATTGAGATTAGTTGATACATTCATGTTTGTTACTCTGTGATTCGAGACTTATTACATTGATTCAACTATTTAAACATTGATTTGTACTAACGATGATATGAGGTGTTTCACCTTAGGATGATGATGTTGATTTGGTACCTTGATGATTAGATTATATGCATTCAAATAGTTCAGTATGCCCTATTGATGATGTTTATGATGTTTTAGGTATACATATGCATTACGATGATTATTTCAGTATTTTAATTCGAACTAATGAATTTGTTATGATGATTCAAATATGATTTTGTGATGATTAAACATGTGCGTAGAAATGAGAAAGGTTATTTAAATAAAAAATTTAATATTTTGATCAATGTGATTATGCAAATTTGGTTTAAATATATGAATGTGATGTTATCAAACTATTGATATTCGAAATGAGTGTGCAAGATAATTAACCATGGAATTTATCGAAGAATCATTAATTGACCCTATGTGAAAACTGTAAGACTAAGGTTGAATCCAATAAAGTGATTTGAACCTCGTTGTCCAGTGTTTTATTTGTATCATAATCTTAATATGTGTGTATAATTTTGTATTTTGTAAGGTGTTGAATGTTATGTAACAATGAATCTTATGGTGTCACTTGACACTCATAATATGCATATGTGTATCAGCATGTTAATTAGGATTGGCAGTATAACCCATTACCTGAAGATTTATTAAGTTAGTAATCTATGTTAATTACCCTAATTAAGGTTTAGTGGAAAGGTTACATTCTTAGAGTTTTTAAAAGATCAAATATTTTAAGTCAATTATATAGGTCCTAAAATGATCCTAGAGGCCAAATTTAATGTAATCCAAGTGCCCAAGTGGTATGTGTATGGGTTGGGAACCTTTTCCACCCTTCTAGAACTTCCTAGCAATATTTATGACCCCTAAAATATCTCATTTTCCCTTTAGTGCGAAAATTGACCATCTTCATGAGGTTTGTCAAGTTTACACTTCTCCTAAAAGGTAGTCTTGATGGTAGGAACAAGTGGGAAGACCATAGAAGGCTTAAGTCAAGTCTAGAGTTATTGTCATTTTGGGTGAGTGAGTTTAGAAGCCAATTTAGTGGTCATTTTGAGAGTTGAAGGTTGTTCACCCATTCTCTACATTTAGAGAAAGTCAAACTTGGAATTGAAGAAGAAGAAGGATTTAGCTCATCTCAAAACTCCATTGCCATAACCTTTGTGAGGGTAGGATTCTTCATGGCCATGTTCTTCATGCATTGTTCATTGCTTGCTTATATAAATCTCTTGCATGTGTGTATTTCGTGTTTGTGTTGGAACATGTGAGGGATGGGTATTTGTGGATTTTCTATTTGCTTTCCTTTCATGTTTTCCTTTTGGTTTTGTTCAGAAAATTGTTAAAGGTGTATCGGCATTACTCACCCTTGGATAGGGAAAAAGTGGCCATGTACGGGATAAGGGTTTTAGTCGGGCTCCAGGTCAATGCAAAGTCTTTCCTCATGTTGAGGAGAGGGAGAAAGTAAGGTGTTATGGGCCCTTACTTGTCAATACAAATTGATTTTTTTTTTGGGGAGAAAAAGGGAGAGAAAGAATGGAAGTTCATTGTGATTTATTAGCCTTGGAAGAGGCATATGATTTGTGTTCGTGATTGACATCTCCTACCTGGAAAAATCCACCTTCTCCCTACTCAAGTTCATTTTGAAACCAGTTGTGCAAACCTTGGATGGGAGCTATTTGTTGAGTGTGTCCTTGTGATTGTCTAAATGTCACCCAGTCGATTACTGGTTCTCCTAAGCTCAACGTGTGGCCTCACATCGAGGCCTTGGTTGGGAGGTGAGCTCTCCATGGTTGTCTTTTTGTATTTGCAAATTGCTTGGATAGTACCTTGATATGGAGCACAACCGGATTTAGAATTGTCATGGTGTTCTTGAGTTCATTGTCATGGAGACTTCTCCTTGTGGTGATTCCATTGAATCTTGTTAAATGCCATAAAAAGAAAGTTGGATGTCTATTGGATCTATTGGATTTCAATCTTCCTAATGCAGTTGTTATTGTAATAAGGGGAAATATGATCCTGATCTATAAAACTTGATAGTAAAAATTGAGAACATGTTAAACGGAATTCATTGTAAATCCCTTGTAATTGATTGGTATAGGATGAATGCAGAAATGTAGTTGTTTCACAATTCACTTCTTGTACCTTTGAAAATTCAATTCTAAATGCAAAGTGCTCAATTTTATTATAGGTATTGATGTTATATGAAGCTATTTATATTTAATTATGGCTATGTTCTATAGGAAATTGGATTCAAATTTGATGTTCAATTAGTAGGGTTACCTTGGTTGTATTTAAAATTGCCACCTTGAAATAATTGGATTATCAAAATTTGGTTAAACAAAAAAACAGAATATAAGCTAACACACTATTAACATACTCTAAACACATGAATAAGGTCCCTAATAACACTTAGCTATATTGAAACTTTACCACAAAATCCCCTTGAAAAGTTCTCGCAAAAAAATAAAAGTTTCAAAAAAATATATAATTACCCAAAATGAGCATCTACAAGATATTGGTTAATACATGGGAGCTTTTTACATTCAAAAAGGTAACAAGGAATATTCCCTAGATACCTTCACCTTGATTTCAAATTAACTTTTTCAATAAGGTAATATACAAATAATTCAAAATTAGGGGACATCTTTAAGTAAATATAAAATACCCATCATCACTTTTGCAAGTGGAGGGATAAGACTTTTTTAAAAAATCATATGTATAGTTGAAAACATTTAAGAAGAATGGGATGGGACATCCATGGTCCCCACCCCCACTCACATTTCCCTTCCTCCCCAAATTGGGACGCAGGTCTGCAAGTAGGCAAGTAATAAGTCAAACAAAATTTAAGTGCAAAGTATATACTATTTCAACATACCTTTATTGCCCCTCCTTTCTTGTAAATATCCCATTGTGATGAGAGAGCTCATAAAGAGGTGTACAAATGTGATGACATAACCTGTCTTCTCCTTGCCATGCATACCCACCCCACATCATCTCCTCTTGCTGTTTTGGATGTATTGATAGGATGGCAGTTTGAATTAAATGCAAAGCCAATACAATGGTATTAACTTTTCCCCACCACCTTCACTCTTTCCCAAACACCAAGGTTTCCTCCTCCTTTCCCCATGCGTTGATTTTCCTTCTGACCTCTGCCATGCGTATCATTCCACATCCCATTTGCTGTCTTCAACAGTGGGCGGATCTTTCATGAGGAATGCAGCATTTAATATCTTACTTTGTTGGTGATTGGGGAAGAGATGTCCACCTCATCCATCATGATCCCCTATGCACCCAACGTACCCCAAGGATGGGCTTGCAGCTTGGGAAGTGTCATAGCCACTTGGGTGATGTGCAATAGCGTGGGGAAGTGTGTGTAAGGGTTTGGGACCACTTGTCAAAGTGGTGTGGGTTTGGATAGTTAGAGATAAGAAAGTAGGGTTTAGGAATAGAGGTATGTTTAGTTATGATTAATTTTGTTTAGTTTCTTTTCTATTTTATTTAAGTTTAGTTAAAAATAGAGTATGTTGGTTGAACACGCAGGTGATTATAAAAATTTTATAAGTATGTTTTAGAAGATTGTGTTTAGTTGAGTAAAAAGGGAGCTATAGACTTAATTTAGTGTGTGTTTGTTTCTTATTATAATTTTAAAAGATGGTAATTCTTGGATTAAAAAAAAAAAGTGTTTTGTGAGTCATATTTTTATTAAATTAGTAGATGATAATACTACAAAATGAACTTGTATGTTAAAAATTATAATTTGATATTTAAATAAGGTTTCCATCAAGGGTCATTGGCAATAGTGTCTTTAGATTAGTGTTAAAATGGGATAGTAATAAAGAATGTCAACGAGATTGTGGATTTAAGTTGTATAATGTTGAATTATTAATCAATGACTTGAGATTTCAATATTTCTAGATAGGATATTTATCAAAAAATAATAATTAATTATTCAAGGCTTGATCTAGTAACTTTATCCTTAAGGGTGTAAATATTCAAAAGTCTTAGAGGACAAAAGTTGACAGGATAACTTGTTAAGACGTTTGGGGTATGTTTGAAGATGAGTGTATGTCGTGACTAGTTTAATGATAATGTTTTTAATTAGTTCTAATTAGGTTATGATAATATCCGGAATTATGTATTAGTATGTTATGATAGAGTAACCTTTAAATGCAGAATTAGGTTGATAACCTGATAGAGGTTAGGAATATGATCTAAGGATGAAACGAAGGTTGTGGATAACTTAATAATCAATATTTAATGATTTCAATTAGTATAATGGTTCATTTTAATAATGGGAGTTAAGTATTAAGGTAATTGATGAACTTATCGAAGATCCAAAACCGGTTCACCTAGGAGATTGAACCGGCACATCAAATGAATATGAAATAACTTGATAACCTTATAGAACTTATGAAAGTTTATGAACTTAATAATGTGCCTTACGGAATGGTCAAAGTAAGGTTGACTTAGTCAACAATTTGGGTTTGAACCCGAATGCACCCTGTAAGGGTGAAATTTTGAGATGTCAGAACATGAATTACTTGGACTTAACCTAACTCAAACCTAAACAAATTCAACTAAAGAAATAATGAAATCTAAATACCCTCGAACATTATGTCATATTTTGACTATGGTTTAATCAACCAATTTATTTAACCTGACCTAGGTGTTCCTATAGTACTGGAACCTAGGGTTTTGAACCCATGCAGTAGGATGGTATACCGACCTTGCATTCTTATATGATATAATCTGGAACTCAACTTTGTACCTAGACCCTCTAACTCGAAACTACTGTACCATGTTATCACCCTTCTACTAAGTATTCCATGATGATATGCATTTTATGTCAATATGTGTGTGTCAACATAGTTGTCATTAGCCTTTTAGTATGTGTTAAACATGGTGTTATTTAACTTTTCTTTTTTTTCTAATTGTTGAGTTTTTGCCCCAATTTTTGGGCATGATAGAAAACAAGCCGACTTTGGTTTTTGGGTGCTCTTGGAATAGGACAATCCTATCCCAATGGTGTCCCCTTCCATTATAGCACAACATGGATCATAGATTATTGTTTTGGATGCAATCACTCAGCTTTTGGTGAGGCTCAACCCACAAAAAATGGAGACAAATAGGCTAGCAAAGTGGGGTCACAGTTCTATTCACATCTTGTCCCATTATAGCTAGGTTTGGTAAGAAGTCGGGTCCACCAAAGGTAAAGCCCTTACCTATTTCTACCAAAGAGCTTTCACTGATTCTGGATGAGCTTGCAAACACAAAATTAACTCACAATCTTTCATCTTTTTCAAAGATGGGATTAAGTGAGCGATTCAGAGGACTTTGGCCAAGTTTGCAGCAATTGCGAACCTGGATAGCTAACAACTAGGAGCCCATTCTCTCTGGTCGGGTTCTGATATACCCTACAGCTAAGGGTTTCTTCACTATAGTTTTTAAAAAGATTCAAGATAGGAGCAATATTCTATGTGATTGGGTTTGGTATTGGGAAGAGAAGTTTGCGTTGAAGTTGAAACCTTGGGATACAGATTTCAACCCAATTGCTTGAGTGTTTGACAAAATTTCAATCTGGGTAAGGATCCCTAACCTTCCCCTTCATTTATGGTTTAATACTTCTCTTGAGGCATTAGGGACTTGCTGGGAAATTTTTTGAAGGTAAATGAGGATTCCTCCAATCTATATCACTCTACTGTTGCACGTCTTAGTGGAAATGGAAACTGTTGAAGAGCTTCTTGTTAATATCAAGATTGATACCTCTAAATGATTGGAAGGTATATTATTTAGATGCAGAATCTATTTTCAAACTGGTCATATGACTGTGAAATGTGACAAAGTGAGGCCACTGAAGGATGTTTCGTGATGGAAAGATGTGACTCTGCAACATGATACAGTAAAGAAGAAAGGGAGAAATAAAAGAGCTTCTCCCGAATTGTTATGGGGGAGACAATACAAAATGATACACGGTCCACTTAGCAAGGGGTGCTTCCAAGAAAACCTAGCTCTGTGTTGATGGCAATGGGAAGGGAACTACAACATAATACCAGTGTGGGTACTCTTGTGGGCGGAGAGAAATGTAAGTTGTTGGGTTCCCAAGTGCATGACATAAATAGAGCTAAGAAAGGACTTGCCCAACAAGAAGTATCAGAGGTAGAGGATCAAGAGTGGTTCAGTGAGAATAGCTTTATTGGTTGGGAGACTAAAGCTGCTCGAGTAGAAGATGGATGACAGATTGTGAAAAGGAAAAAGGAGAGGTCAAAGGAACCATCCTTTGATATGACCCTTCATTCACATACCTAGGCTAGAGGCAAAACGTAGGACCTTTGGTTGCTCTCTTACTTTGATTGTTTTTTTAATGATCTATTTATGGATCTTTATCTGTCATAGATGAATGCATATGGATTATAGATGATATTAGGTTGTAGCCTTTTTTGAGTTGTGTCTGCTAAGAAATGTGGCACCTTTTGTAAAACATTTATTGATATTAATAAAAAGTCAATATTATTGTTCAAAAAAAAACTATAATATAAATATATTTTATATATTAACATCATTATAAATACAAATATTACATTATTACATATAAGATGTATTGTATATATATAATGAGAGCATAAATGTTAAACATGTTATAATAATAGAGCATATTTATAAGAAATATAAATACCCTATATTTACCTAAGTATAGTTATTGCAAAGTAAGAATATATATAATAACATAACAGCAAAGAATTCATAGTTGTGCCTATTGGAGGAATATTTAATAGCCTTCACCATAGACTAAAAAGGAAGGGGAGATTTTATATCACAATCAGCAAGCAAATGGAATCAGTGAGGAAGGAGAATTGGAAAGTGTCACCAAAGTATATATCCATATAGCATGATAAATATAGGCTTTTAGGGCTCCCCATTCACTTCTTCTATTGGTTTTCCATCTTTGCAATGTCCAAACCACAATATTGGTAATTACAATTAATTTTATATTATAGAAATATTGCATTTCTAAGTGCAGTTCATTATTCTAATTGGGGATTTGAGGGAAAAGTATGTAAGGTCCCAACTGGGGACATTATAGAACCAGCACCAGATGCACCTCAAAAAAATTTGTGACAGCGCTAGAAATGAAAATGAGATCAGAAAGAGGGTGTGTTCCAAGTTGTCATTCAGTATGGTCAAAGCATGCAAGATCCTACAAGTGCCTAATCAAATGGAAGTGGATATCAATATGATCCAAAAGTGATACAACCCAAAAAAGGAAAGGCCCATCCATCGATACGATTGGTTATAGTAGGATATATCAGATATTAATTCATTATCTGCATTGGTTCTAGAATTCACAAAAAATGGTGGGTTGATCGATAGATCAACGCGATAGATTAACACGCTAAAGGTTCTGAAGGATAGCTTTGACATATAAATTAAAGGGTCATCATCTATTGAGGGATGAGAGATCAAGGCGGCCTCCAAGAGAAAGAATTGAAGGAGGAACCTCGCTAGGAAGTGTCGAGCGAAGAAAAGTAAGGGTGTTGCTCAAGAAGTGTGAGCAATAAGTAGGCCTAACCTTCATATTGAAGAACTCGGCACAATAGGAAAACGTCAGGGACTTCTTTATCTTCACCCTTTTGGACTTCACATTTACAAGAGATAGGTCTTGTCAACGGGGAAATAGAAACAAGCAAAAATAAGGGATAGAACAAGATCACATGACCAGGCTAGTGCAAGACAATCTATCAAGAAACTACCCAAGAAAGAAGCAGAGAGAAATATGTTGCCACTAAGGAAAGTCTCGGTGCTATCTTAGAACGAGAAATAATGAAAATAGAGGTTCCTACGGTAGAAGCAAAAATTCCTACTATAGAGATGAACATTCCTATTACAAAGGTGGTGACCCACAAGATGATAGTAGAAAGTCTTATAGCCGAGGAAGAGATTGATATGAGAGCAATTGTCATCCTGGAATGATCGAGATGTTACCATTCTATAGTGGTTAAGGAAAAGGTTGCTGAGAAGTCAGCAGAAAGAGGTTGACCCAGAATTCAAGTTGCATGAAAAACTGAACTAAGTCAACAGACCAATGGAGAAAGGGAAGACCAAGAAGTTTACAAAGGGCATCAAAGGAAAGCCCACATCTAGAACTCTATATTTTGCAATGTCTACAATTGATAAGACAAAGGATCAGATTAGTATTGATGAGTACAATATGACAAAGTTTGATCTAGACCATGCCTCTTGAGAAGAAGTTATTAAAGAGATCAAGGATTCTACATAGGCAATCAAAGATAATATGAGAAAACTAGAAGTGAAATATCAAAAAATGGAAGGCAAGAACAAGGCCTTGTAAGAATATCTAAATAGTCTATCTCATCCGATGAGAAAAGGTCAAGCTTGTGTTCCTTATATGGCTTTTTCGGCTAAGCCAGTGGAGGATATCGAAAGAATCAGACAGATTTCTCATAATGCAGAAGCTTTGGTAGAGGGAATCCAAAATGAGGCATACAGATTTGGTGATGATCTAGTGCAAATTCATGAAAGGCCATTGGTTGTCCTTTCTAGGATACATTGCATGGATGAGTCGTGGGAAGATGAACATACCTATTGAGATGAAGTGATCTCACACTTGCAGAATCTAACTGAGACTCCCAAACAAATGTTGGGTGACGATGGACTGGTGAGAAAGAAGCATATGACTTTGCCTAGTGGTATAGCATACTAATCATGGAAAAGGAGATATTTTAGTGTTTCAGCAAGGAATCTACTCGATTGAAAAAGGTAGTTGAGAATATTCAACAAGGGATCTCCAACATAGTTGCATCACTAGTATCAATGAGGTTGGATGAGAATGAAATAATGGCAAACAACCTAAAAAGTACGCTATAAAAGTTTGTTCAGTTGAGCTACTTCACAAAGGATGACTTTGACATCTTCTCCATTTTCTCAAATGTTATTCACACAACCCAAGACATTCTGCTAGACTAGGAAATTAGTTTGAACAAGTTTGAGCCAAAGATGATGCCCATGAATTCAAATAGGAATCAATCTCAAGTATCAATGTGGACGAGTTGGAGATCGTATTGAGCAAATTCCATGCATTCAAATGACAAGGTCAAACATAGGCTATTCTGGGCATAGGTGTATTTATTGCATAGTGGGTATTTATTACCTCACTAAAGAAGTGACTCTCTCCTTATTGGTCCATGTGAACCCCTTATTACTTGCCCTGGCCTTAATAAGGACTAAGGTGGCAAAATCTAGGCCATTAATTTCATTTTGATCTAAGCCACTCAACGTAATCAAGAAACTATATAAAGGCCTCATTTCTCATTTGTAAAGGACGAAATCTTGAGATTGTTGCTATAAGCTACTAAGTCGATAAAGTTATCATTGAAGTTTGGTGATCACTTGATCTGTCTTAGTGCTTGCTTGTTCTCTTATTCCCTCATTTAGATTAGACCGGTTAAAGTATTTTCATTTCAATGAAGAGAACAGTGATGTTTTGATGAATTTCATAGTTCATAAGTTTGTTTGTTTATTGATTGCAAATGATTATGTAGAGTTAGCTTTAACCTCACTTTTATGGATAGTTAACTCCTATCATTCAATGTGCATTATTCATTTTGATAGTGTTCATTGTGGTATGAAAATCATTTGCATAACCCAGTGAAGATTGTACCAGTTCTTGTATGGTTCTAGTTTATCTTGGTGAAGCAAAGTTTGGTTATTTTGGATTTGTCCATAAAAGCACTATTTACTGTCGTCATTAACCCTAGGATTAGAATAGAATTCCTAAACTCTTTCCCCTTTACTCCCCACATATTTGTGAAAATCCAAAACTAGTACTATATTTCTATAGCTCCCACATCCAATTTCATGTGAAATCATAGTAATACGAGGACGCATCCCCCCCCTTTTTGCACCATGCACTAGGGGCACGAACGCACTAGGGACTTGAGGACTCCATTTCCCCATCCCCAGTAGCGCTAATGGATTCCACCACCTCCGCCAAGGATGGGGGACATCTCAGTGTTAACTATTTGTCGATTTGACTATTTATGTTCAATGTTTGATGTTCCCCTTCAATGAAATGTTTAAGTATTTACTCTTTTACATCTTTATATCTTATATTGCAATACATCTTTTCATAACTAGCATTTTACATACCATATGTATAGTATATACAACCCCCCCGATCCCCTGTCATCGTCCGCCCGCCATTCCCATGCTGTCCCCAAATTAAGGCACCTCTATCCCCCCGTCTTGGAAACTTGTCCCCCCGTTCCGTTGTTGGTGTAGGGCAGCTCCCTAATTTTTGGTTTTTGGAGTTGTTAGGGGTTAATTAGGGGGGTGTGTGTGTGTGTGTGATAACTAAGTTCCAAGAGTCCTTGGAGTGCAACTAGTCCAAATGTAAGAGCCAAACTGCTCACTAGGTCCTAGGTTGCTCAAAAGTTGCTCAATGAGCAAAAAGTTGCTTAATAGGTCAAATTTGATTAGGGATGGGCAACTAAGGTGTTTGATTGCCTAAATAGGTCCTAGGTATTTTATCTAAGGTCCTAGAATGGTCCTAGGTGGACCCATGTGGCCAAAAGATGTAAAGAGCAAAAATTGCTCAAAAGTTGCAAAGTTGCTCAAAATGTTCCAAGATCTTAGAATGGTCCTAGGTGGACCCATGTGGCCAAAAGATGTAAAGAGAAAAAATTGCTCAAAAAGTTGCTTGAGCAACTTTTGCAATTTTCGCAAAAAGTTGCAATTAGTGGTTTGGGAAGTTGTAACTACCCATGCTCGGGTATATGGGCATGGGGGATCATATTTGGAAGGGTTCGAAGGTTTACCATCAGATTTTGCACGTGTGGACCTGTTGTATGGACAGTTTACTGAGTTTTTCATTGTTTAATGCTATAGTATGGCTGTGTACGGATTAGCACAAGAGATTAAGCGTATGATTTTTATAGAATAGGTTTCCTTTGTTCTTTTGCATATTCAAACTTGGGTTGACGTTATCAGGTTTGCAAGTTGCAACATTTTCTTGCTGACTGGTCTGAGAACTTCCTTCACAGGGTTGTTTCTACAAACATGGACCTAACCTAATCATCCACGGTAGAAAATGGTTGAAACCTTGTGGGATGATAGGTTAGACATTGTACATAGAGTTTTTTCTTTGTTTTGCATTTTTGTGTTTGGTTACCTTGCCATGGAATGATGCCCTAGGCTGACTGCTGGGAGTAAGTGAGCCAGGACGGTTTAGAAAAGTTGTTGCAAAGCACGCCCATGACAAGTTGGGTCAAACCAATCAAGTGTCCAGAAGCCCTAGGATGTTACCTTGAATGTGCAAGTGGAATGGAAGATTGATTTGAGGTTTGAAGAGTTCTAGGAGTTTTTCAATGCTGACTGGACTGGAGGCCTAAAACATAAGCTAGAAACAAGGGCTTAAGGGTGAATAGGGTTATGGGTGTTTTGAAGCTCTAAAAATTTGGAATCTTGGAGTGCTAGGAGGTAGCTTTCAGATTCCTAAGGTTGTTCATGGGGTTGTTTGGAAGAATTTGAAGTAAGGGTGTAAAACAGGGTTTCTAGACCTAGAAGCTAATAGGCCTAATTAGCCCTATATGAAGAAATTGAGTTTTCTTTGGTTGTTGTTGTGACCAGAAGTATTGAATGAAGTCAGGAAGGTTATGGAGGGTATCTACAACATCAGTAGACTCCAAGGAAGTGGAAGAACAAGATCCTAAGCGAGGGTTAGGGTTCTAAGGGAAAGAAGGACTAGTAGGACTAGTGCCTTAGAAGGGGGATTGATTAAGTCTACACCAAACCAACTACACCTAGGAGGCAAGTTGGGGGAAGAGTCTTGGAGGCTGGGGGAAGAGTCTTGGAGGCTTGGATTGGTGGAAAGGACAAGAAACAAGAAACATTGGATGTTTCAAGATTAGAACCTTAATTAAGAGTGGTTATTGGATAGAATCCTAGGCCCTCTGCATCACCTATCCCCCTGTCCACCAGGGCGGTGTAACTATGTGCGAAATCAACTTGAGAAATGCAAACGTAAGGCCCGCCACGATAAACAGAAAAAGACATTTACCATTGAGCTTATCCACGGTCACAAACTGACACAAAAGGAACCTTGCACTCCATTGTATGATCTTTCACAATCTTAGCATACATACGGTTTTGATCAAAAGATTATAAGACTTTGTGATATTTTGTTCTAGTGTTGGTGGATCATAAAATGCACATCAACCATACCCAAACAACATCATGAACAAAGACATCTTGACAATCATGTGGTAGGTGCTATTGTTACACTACTCACCCAAATGCAGCCATTTGATCCAATCTTTTTTTATACTGACACATAATTCTGCACACAACCCTCAACCCACTTGCTTACTGTCTCTACTTGGCCATTAGTTTGCGACTGACAGCTATTGCTAGGAGTGAGCTCAATACAACTCAACCTAATGAGTTCCTGTTAAAATAATCTAAGGAACTTACTATCCATGTCACTCACAATGTAATAACACCCCAAAGAAAGTAATATCAAAAATCTAGATTGTATATTCAATATACCAAGTGGTACAACCTGTGTCACAAGGTTCGCCGAATTTTCGGCTTGAAATTCGAAATTTGGCAAACCCTAAAAAAGAATTTTAAAAATCAAAAAATTCGCCTCAAGTTCGTACGGCTATTATTTTGTTGTCGTTTTGCATAAATATTATTTTATTCTGGGCTGTTTTAGGGTTTTCGACTTTAAAAAATTATAAAAAAAGGCTTTCCGTCATTGCAAATTATTGGGTTTGGTGTTCACTGTCTGAGGCTTCTAAGGCTATCATTTGAGCGCTGAAGCTGAAATGCCCGCTGGTCATCTATTGTAGAGGCTGAAACGCCTGTTTGTAACTGCTGCTGGGGCTGGAAAATCTGTCTGCAGGCTGGACGCTCGAGTGCAGGCTAGACGCTAGAGTGACTGGTTCAACCTCACGTGAACGGCAGAGCTCACCCGAATGGCAGAGGGAGGAGGGAGGCTCACGTGGACGGCAAAGGTCTCAGGTAGGCACTGAAAATCATTCACCATTGTTCATTCCTTCCTGCGTCTACATTTGTTTTGTAAAGTTTTATAAATGTTATAACATTATAATGTTTTAAAATTATGTTTTAAAATTTTTGTTTATTATTATTATTGTTATTAACTTATTGTTATAACTTTTAAAATTTGTTTATTTTAAAAAGTTTTTAAAATATTATAATACATAAAGAGTTATAAGCTATAAATATTAAGATTTTTAAAAAATAGAATATTTTAATAAAAAAATATTAGGTTATTTTAATATAAAATATTAAGATTTTAATCATCAAATAATATTAGATTTGTATTTTAATATAAATATAACAATATTTATCATAAAACAATAATAAACAATAGAATTTTATATATATTAAATTATTATATAAATTTTTAAATTAAAATATTATATTAATATTCGTAAGCTTTTAATATTTCCTTTGCGTAATTATTTAACTTTGTATGTATTATTTATTTAAAGTGCAAAATAGTTTGACTTAATATCATTATTTGTTATTAATAATAAATATTATTAATTTATTTATACTGTACTTTTTATTTATTATTTATTATTTGTATATAAAATAAAAAGCTAATGTATATTAAAACATTAAAAAAGTATTATGTATTTACTTTATATTTTAAAACAAATAGATTTTACTTAGTTTTTAAGTTTAATATTTTTTAATTTTAGAATATTTTAATTTTTTTATAAGAGTTTAAAAGGGTTATTTTAGTATCTAGTTAATTAAAATAAAGTTTAGTATTTATTCATGTTTCATTACAGAGTTTGAAATAATTATTTCTTATATTTCCTTTTCACGTTTTCAAGAAAATATTGATTGTTTTTTAATATTAATTTTCTTTTGCATCATGCAGGCTGTAATTGAATGGCTCCGAAAAAATCAAAGTCTGAAGTATGGAAATATGTGACAAAAGATGGTGCTAAACTCTATTGTACTAATTGTACGAAAGATTTTACAGGAAGTCTAACAAGGGCAGGAGACCACTTACTTGGTATCAGTGGGGGTACAGGAGGAGGTGTTAGAGCATGTCCAAAAGTGACTGATGCAATGGTAGCTGATATAGAGAGAGAACTAACCCTTTTGAGTGAAGCTGACCGAAAAAAGATACAGAAAAAACAAAGAATTCAAGATGATGTGTCTAGGTTCACATCTGTGTCGTCCTCTAGTTTTCTCAAGTCTACATCCATAGGTTCAATGAAACAGAGTGGAACATTAAATAGCTTTTGGAAACCAATAGAGAGACAAGAGGTTGATGATGCATGGGCTCCATCTTCAGAAGCTTTGAGAACAACTCTTTTAGAGAGGTCCAAAGGCAGAGTGACAAGAAAGTTAGATGTGATCAAAGCCTCTTGGAAGGCAACAGGTTGTACTGTATTGAGTGATGGGTGGTCAGATATATGTCAGAGGCCTTTGATTAATGTTTTGTTGGCTTCTCCTGAAGGAGTTGTGTTCTTGAATGTGATTGACACGAGCGATCAAAAGAAAACTTCAGCATATATTTTCTAGATATTAGAAGAAGCTATTATTGAAGTGGGGGTAGAAAATGTGGTTCAGGTGGTTACTGATAGTGCAGCGAATTGTGTGGGAGCTGAGAAGCTGATTGTAGAGAAGTACTCATAGATTTATTGGAGCCCATGTGCAGCCCATTGTTTGGATTTGTTGCTTCGTGACTTGGCCAAGTTCCCATGGATACATGAAGCAATTTATAGAGGGAGATCAGTTGCAAATTTCATTAGAAACCATCGTCTCACCTTGAGTCTTTACAGGAAACATGCATCGAGAGAGTTGTTGAGGCCTTGTGACACAAGGTTTGCTTCATTCTATATCACATTGAGGAGAGTAATTGAAGAAAAGGCAGCTTTGAGATTTGTGATTTGTTCTAATGAGTGGGAAGGTTCAGCACTTTCTAAAAGTGCTAAGGGGAAGAACATAGAGCAAATCATTTTAAACAGCAATTTTTGGGAAAGTGGATCAAAGGTTTTGAACATATGTGGTCCAATTGTTGAGGTTCTTCGTATGGTGGATGGTGACGCTCCTTGCCTTGGCATGCTTTATGAAAGTATGGACCGTTGTAAAGAATCCATTCAGAGAGCATTGAAGAATGTGGAAGCAGACTACATGGAGATATGGGAGGCAGTTGATTTCAGGTGGAAAATGATGCACACACCTCTACATGCAGCAGCTTGCTATTTGGAGCCCAAGTTATTTCGTATTGATAGACAAAGTGACAGTGAAATTATGGTAGGGCTTTATGATGCCATTAGCAAGTATGAGCCGGATCAAAACACTGCAGCTTTGATCAGGGACCAATGTTGGAGATACAAGAATGCAGAAGGGATGTTTGGAATGCAAGCAGCACAATATGACATGGCACGAGCTGACGTAACTGGGTCTAGATGGTGGATGAGCTATGGGGCACAAACTCTTGAACTACAGCGCTTTGCTATTAGAGTATTGAGTCAGGGAGCAAGTTCATCAGCATGTGAGAGGAATTGGAGTTGTTTTGACCACATTCATTCTAAAAAGAGGAACAAGCTGCTGTCCGGAAAGTTGGGAGATCTTGTCTATGTTCGTAGCAATTTGAAATTGCTCATGAACCAATCAGCAAAGGACTCCACATCTTCCTCACAAAAAGGAATTTTAGAAGACATGGCAACTAGACCTCTAGAGGAACCAGACTTCTTGGATGATGAGCTAAGTAGTAACACTGATGATGATTCTAGAGTAGATCAGCCAAGTGCTCTCGATAACCTGGAGCTTTTTTGAAGTTTAATAGTATTGACTTTTGACTATAATATTTTGACAAGAACTATCTTCGTACTTTTGCTAATTTTGAGCTATTTGAAGTTCTAAACTTTGAAGTTTGAAGTATAAAACGCTGATCTATCTTTTGGATAGTAAAAGAACTTTGTAATCATGATTTCACATGTTTCTTATGGGTTATATCTTATAAATGTGATATCTTTTGTTGTAATGATTTCAAATCTATTTTGTAATCTCAAACTATTATGATTATATATTGGATATATTGTTAGACATGAAGAGATGTTTTCTATTGTAGTTATGAATTGAAAAGTTCCTTGCATTAAACTCAAACATATAATAATAATGATAAATAACATATTTTTTGGACAATTACATGAGGCGAATTTAATGTCAAATTTTTTTTCAAGTTTTTTGACTTGTCGAACTTCATCCGAACTTCATCCTTGTCGAACTCGAACTCGAACTCGAACCTTGTGACTTAGGGTACAACTAATTGGTATCAGCAATAGAAGTCATTCAAGTTAAAACTATAGACCCTATATACCCTCAAACACCAAGCCCAGCAGTCCCATGCTAAGCATATATGTAAATGCAGCAATAAGAAACATGGCCAAGGATGAAACTGTTTGACTAGTACAACTATGCTGCTACAGCAATGTGACTGCGGTACAGCCAGGCATTAGTATACAGCGTAGGTATCTTCTCAACTCCCAAGAGCACCAATGCATAGATCGGATAAAGGAGTCGAATTCTATCTTTGATAAATAAATCAAAGTTGTATTCAATGCACATTTGGTAGCTGCACCAAGCAGCCTACTATGTTGAATTACTAAGGTAAAAGTCTGGTCCAATATGAAAATAATCTTGTGTATGATGCCAAAGCAAGTCTATTTTGGTCGATTAGCATTTGTTTCAACAATTAGTGTAGGCTTTTGTGGGTCAAAAGGCGTAATGTTGAAAAAGTTGCAGACATCTTTACTAGAGCCTTTTCACAAGAAAAGTTCATTGAATTCAGAGATATTCTATGTTTGAGAGAAGTTATCAGAAGGGGGAGTGTCAGAGTCAAAACACCTTTATTTGTTAGTGTCCACAATTCAACACTAGGGAGAAATGTTTGTGCTTAGATATTGTGATCACCACCACTAATGGCCAACATTTTCCATCAAGGGACCCTGTTATTATAATTATCATTTGATATTTTCCAATAATTCAGCATTTTTATCCAATTATAATGTACCTAATTTGTGATGAGAACACTCTCTCTACATATGGTATGCCTCCATCTGTGTTATCAGGTTTTATTCTTGGGCTTAGTTGAATATCTGGATACCTAGCTCCAGAACTTCTGACTTTATTATTTGTTCTTATTGTTGCGTGGAGCAATTTCCATTGATCAAAAATCAAAAAGCCATTTTTTTCTGAAATATATGAGTGTTGAGCGAATGCACTCCAAATTCACATCTTATCTTAGAAGGTTACCTGTTGAATTGGTTGCTTGTAGTCATTAGGATTAATAAATTCAGTAATGCCAAATGCCTTTCCTGCACAAATGAAATAATGCCGAGTGCAGACTCAGAATCTATATCTTTCCTGAATTTCAAACTAACAATCATATTGAAATAAGACAGAAAACAAGAACATTAGAATAATGTATGACAGAAGACCTTACCCCTTCCATACTTCTCAGGGTTTATATCAACACCAATTATTCGAGATGCCCCTCTTAATTTTGCACCTTGAGCCACCTGTTTGTTCAAACAAGAATACAGCATTCAAGTATTTAATGGCCAAAACGGGAATGTACTAAAATAGCCTTACAATTTTAGAATGTTTTTATTTGGATTCAAATAAATTTCACAGCCTTTGTATCTGGGTTCTCCGTAGTTTGCACTTACAGATAAGCCTACAGTTCCAAGGCCAAAAATTACAATAGTTGATCCTGCCTCAATATTAGCTACTTTCCAGGCTGCTCCAAATCCTATAGAAAACATGAACTCACTTATAAAATATGATGATATGCAGTGCAAAGATTCAGAAAAGGATGTTTACAATTTTCAGAGCCATGATTACATTTTAAAGCCATAGACAATGAACTATTCAATTTCCAAGTCAGTTTTTTTAATTTCTTTTGACAAGCCCCATCCAAGTATTGCCTTCTTAGTTCTTATTTTTGTCTCAATTACACTTCTTTAAACATTTTTTATCTAATACAGCAATACGTTTCCCAAAAGACATTTTATAGTTTTCTGCAAGCAAATCATTTCAAAATAAATTAATCTTCAGTGTCTTACTGTGAATGATAGTAAAATTGGGAGCAAATGCCAAAATTAGAAAATAAAAATCACAACTAAGCCTAAGTGATTAAAAATTCTTAGACCCTCATAGTATAAAACAAAGAAATGAGTAGGCTTTCCGACGATCTATATGTGATATGCTAGATCATATCCAAGGTTGCAACCTGAGCTTCCCTGAGCAGAGTTAAAAGACAAAAAATTTAAATGCACATTAGAAAGATACTAGAAAAACAAGAAAATAAGAGTACAAGACACTATAGATTGACAAAAGTCATTGTCATAGTTGAACAATAAAATTCATTTAGTAGTGATACAAATTTCTGCATGCAATCGAATCCAATGAAAGGTAAATATTTCTGCCATAACATAAACTGATAAAGTTAATAATTTATTATATACCTACTTTCATAAAGGGCCACATAAGTTGTTAAAATATGGAATACTTATTTCAATGACAAGATTTTACTGGCCCAGAGCTTATGATATCATAAGTATTAATCACAATCTAGTAAAAATTATAGTGCAATATCTTTAAAAGAATACCAGACTATCTCAAGGAGAGAATTTAATCTGTTTGTTTGAGGACTGTATCTAAGCAGCCATCCTGTTTACAACATGCTTTGCACTTGCATTGATAAGATTCCATATTCAGAGTTCCATCATCCTTAATTCCAGATACATATTTTTGTCAACTTATTACTAAAGGATTCATCAGTTCGTACCTGTTGCAACACCACAGCCAAGCACACATATTTTTCCCAAGGGAACATCTAAGCTCAGTTTAACAATGCACCCAGAGTGCACAACGGTGTACTCGCTAAAGCTCGAAACTGCACAAAAGTGATAAATAGGCTTGCCATTTATAGAAAACCGGGTTTTCTGATCACTGTGCATGACACCTTTTCTTTCCATTCTTAAAGTTTCACACATGTTGCTTTTATCAGATTTACAATGAGTACACTCCTTGCATTCCCCAGTAAAAACGGTAAGCACATGATCACCCTCATGTAGATCAATTACATCTTCTCCAACACTTTCAACGATCCTGCATTCCAATTCATGGTTAGAACTTAAAAACAGATATATTGGATATTCGAATTACTAAACAGTGTCAATAAGAAGAAAACAAGCCCATGATCAAAAAGAATATATGAGTAGGGTCCGATTAGCTAACCCTGTTGCCTCATGGCCAAAGATGCGTGGGAAGATTGGAATGTGCCCCTAAAAAAAATAAGGAAAATTAGCCCTCAGAACAGCATGCAGGGAGAGTATCAGAAATATAAAACACCTTTCCTGCTTGGACCTTCATGAATATAGTTAATACTATGAACAATGTCATTTGACAACTGACTTTAGCAATAAGTCCAATGGATTATAATGCCAAGTTTATACTCAGACTCAGACAATTAATTATACAGCATGGCACATCAAAATAGAAAAGTGTGCTCATACACCAACCCATAGACTTCAAGGTACATATCTTCTGGCCAAATTTATCATTCATATTGACCTTTGTATTTTCATGAGATAATTCAAATATTTACTGGAGAATGCGGAGGAGTTGAGTTCAGGTCAGATGATATACAAAATCAAAGATCATGGGGATTAGAAGTCCAGTATTGCAATTATAATTTGTTTTCCATGTTCGAAGAAATCCTTCTATTGATAAATGTAGTTTTCAGATAGTCTTTATTTCTGCACTCATCGTGTGACTAGCATCTATACACTGACATTGACTTAAGAGCATACTAAATATTTCTTCTATGATTCTTGATTGTTTGACTCATGCTTAAATATACAGAATTATAAAAATTAGAACCTTTCTGCTCGAAAACCAGAACAGATAAAATGGAAAACAAATACATGATGTTGTCCTACATTTTGTCACCACAAAATGTTGGTAACAGCATGAAACTTTTTCAAGCTACTTTTGCATTTCTCTAAGCTTGAATTTGATATTTAATTGTCTAAAGTTGATCGATTGATCCATTTCAATTCAAATATCAAATTGTTTTATTGAAGGCCTTCGTCAAGTCTTTTTCATTATGCTTTCTATCGAGCCTTTGCTTGATTTTTGAAGCCTTTATCGTTCATTCTTTGCTTTTGAGTTTGTGTTTCCTTGTTTTTAGTCCTTTTGTTTTGCTCATGTCATGTCTTTTGTTTTTCCTTTCAATTCGGTCTAACTTAAAAGTCAATCAGAGTTGTCAATCAAGAGTTATGGCCGTTTTAGTGCCTCAAAAGTGGACATTTTAGGTGCAATATCATGAATTAAAAATATGATGTTATATTTTCAAATTGACATTCACTTTTTGGAAAATATAACTTATATTCACTTTTTGTTATATTTTTAAGTTACTTTAATTCTAAATTTATAACTTAAAATGACTATAGTGCACTTTATGTTATAATTTTAAGTTGAGTTACTTTTTAATTTTTCACTTAAAGTAACTATATAACTATATAGTTTCAATTTAATTTTTGGTTCTAAAAATCATATGTTTATTTAAATGTTACTTTAAAATGATGTTTACATATTATATTTCATAATATGATAAATAAATATTGTTTATGACCCATTTTGTAACATTTTTATAATTTTAAGTGAAATAAATGACTTATAGTCTTCATAAGTGGACATTTTATATACAATAGCATGTAAAATCCATCAAAAGTGGACATTTTACATATCACTACATATAAAGTTTACTTTGGTGGACCTTTTTGATGTCATTACATTAAAAGTTCATCGTAAGTGGACCTTTTTGATGCTATGACATGAAAAGTGAAATTTTTGTCTAAAAATCTAAAAGGTGAGTTACATTTTAAACTATGCATCCTCCTCCAAAAGGTCTGATTTTACCTATAAGCATGTTTTAAAATATGTAATGGCACCCAAAAAGTGCATTTTTGAAGGGATGCATATTTTGAAATGTGTATGTGACCCAAAAAGGTCCGATTTTGGAGGAAAACATGTTTTTAAAATATACATTGAGCTTCGAAAGGTCCGTTTTTGAAGAAAACATGCTTTTGCTCTCCAAAAACCCGATTTTGGTCATAACTTGAGATTTTCTCAATGGATTTGCATGGGATTTGTTCCATTGGAGACGTTTTGGATGGCAATGATTTCTCTTGCTTCTAAAATGGATTCATTTACCTCAAAAACATTTTTGAAAGCTTCATAATGGATCACGTTTTTGAAGAAATTTGCAAAAAAAATCATTTTAATGTATTTTTTCCTCCTAACTAAATCGATTTGGCATATTTTGAGGATTACATTGCATTGTAGTTCACGTTTTGGTGTTTAATGATCAAAACATTTTGATCTTGCAACATAAAAAACGTTTTCGCTAAAAACGTCTTGCAAGCATGAACATTCAAAAACATTGGAATATGGAGCATGAATAGGGCACATTTTGGCCTCTCTTAACAACTTCTTCTTATTTGCTGCCCTCTCCCATTTGAATTGGTTGAGTTGGAAAAAGTCTAAGTCAAATATTGGAGCATTTTTTCCCTTCATTTTTTGCACATGTAAGTAGACTCTTTCTTTCTTGCTTTAAATTCATGCTTATCTTACTGATTTTATGTAATATCCTGCTCCGGATATTTTTCTAAAATCTGTGATATAACTTACAATTTTAGATCCAAACAATAAACCAGCATTTTATACAAATTGCAAAACTTTAACTGATTTATAACCAGCAGATATACATACAAGAAAACCCAGAAAATATGTTTATTTCCTCTAATATTCAAAAGTACACATTTAAACCAGCAATTAACACAAATAGTCGCCAAATAACGTTATTGTATTATACATCAGCAATACAATAACATGCAACAATTCATAATATCCAATCTTACAAACAGAAATAACAGTCAAATTGGCAATATAGATTAAACCTGTAGGAAGGCTAGGTTTTCGTCAAACCTCCAAAGTTTCTTCAAGGGTTTGTGTCCTAGAAGAAATAACCAGCAACTGTTTCCAACTCCCAGATTAATGTTTGAGACTGCCCACCGTTTTTTTCCTTGATGCGTGACCTACTAGAATGCTGACTGTAGTGTTGAAGTGGGAATTTCGTCAAACAATTCTGAAGCGTCCCAATAATGATTTGATAATACAGGAAACAACTTCACAGAACCTAATATCATTATGCATTAATTAAGATTTTCTTCCAACACAAACATACAATCAGATTCCTTTCCATCAGCAGATTGTGCAGACTTAAAACGATAATGTAGTGTACTCTACTGGAGTGCAACAATATTACCATGTAACCGAAACTTCTTCAAACATAATACAGCATCAACTATTTTACTGATTTGTAATTTACTACCAAGGTAAAGTTTACTGAAACACTAAGACTAAATCTTCCACAGCTCGGTGCTAGAGTGTAAAATCTCAGAGTTCCTTATTACTGGCTTACAACCGGTTCAAGAAATTAATGACCCCTTAACTATATTCATGAGGAGATGGTACAGTTCAAAATGATCTTCCAATAAGCAAATAACAGAGAGAATACAATGGATATACACTAACCTGTCACCAAGAGCGTTTGTTTCCTAACATCTTTAGAAACCCGACTGTATAATAACTGGCGGCTAGCAGTATATCAAACTTCACGTGTTCAAAGACGAACAAAATGGGTTAATATGGGGTGATCCTCAGTCAATCTTCTTCTACTGTACGTTTTATACAAGCATAACCTGCATATCCTCTTGTACCATAAACAGTATTTGCTCAATCCCGTGCAGGGATAATGCCGTTGAAAACCTCTGACCCGTGGAGAGTATCACCCGAGTTGCAACATCTGAAGCTTTCACGAGTAGTGCCAAGCTCACCCGCAAATACACATCCCAGTGGTTTTGTCGTGACCTTGCTGTAGATTCTGTGGCCACTTACTGTAATAATCTCAGCCCACATTTGAATGGAAATCCTGTGAGTCAAGAGCGTTTAACCTATTTAGACACCATCATTTCCTTGCACCTGACCACGGAAGTCACTAACTGTTGCCAGCTGACAACTGGAGTCTAAATCCCGTCGTGACTTTATCTCAGCCCGTGTACCTAGCATGGCCCTTTCCTCTCGTCAAAACACAACTCCTTGCTGTGTGGACGTGAAATCCCGACTACCTCAGCCTGTCACGGTTCACCACACTCTCCCTGTCAAACACTGTTAATGTCCACTGAGCCAAGACTAGGAAGGGTTTGCGTTTTGCTCACAACTCACAGTCAAAACAACACCTATGATGAATGTTCTTTTACGCTGACAACCTCCTTCTATGCGGGATACCTACTACCTGTGTCGGCTTGCAATGTAGATGCCGCTCACAAACTTCTGGATGCACCTACAGCTTCCACAGTCAAAAATATGACTTCCAACTGGCTCTCAACTTGAGTGTAGTCCTGGTTTTCCAAAATCACCAAAGTGAGCATGTCAATATGTATTATAAACAGCAACCCCAAATCCGAGATTCAAAACACTAAAACCAGAACCCACCCTCTCATGTGATGCATAAACACTGGAAATAAATCTTACCACGTTGAACAAATGATATATTAGCTATTCCTTGAGCCATTTTCACAACCCGATAGAAGATACCAGCTATTAATATTTGCTATCTAGACACCTACGATTTAATCAATAGTATTCAACAATATCTCTTGCACAAACCAAACTACACTTACCTCACTTACTTCATTTTAAAAAAAACCGTGTCTTAATGACTTGCCAACTTTTCTATTCTGAACTGATTTTTAATTTCCATCTCCTAATGGACATCTGAAGTTTCATTTTGTTGAACTATGTCTTTCCTATTAATATTTGCTTTCGACCTTTCAAATATGATCCTTTTGTTTAAGAATAACCTTGACTATCACCTAGATTCTCTTCACCATGAACAGAATTACACTGAATCTCTTGTTGCAATTGTATAGAGCTGAGTTACTGTGATTCGGAAACCCAATGTTTGTACTTGAAAAATCTAAGAAATAATTTGTAAAAACAACAATAATCTACTCTTAGATACTATTTCACAGGCTAGCAGGAAAACTAGCTCTGATACCACTGTAATATCCCGTTCCGGATTTTTTTCTAAAACCTGTGATATAACTTACAATTTTAGATCCGAACGGTAAACCAGCATTTGATACAAATTTTAGAACTTTAACTGATTTATAACTAGCAGATATACATACGAGAAAACCTAGAAAATCTGTTTATTTCCTCCAATGTTCAAAAGTACACATTTAAACCAGCAATTAACACAAGTAGTTGCCAAATAACATTACTGCATTATGCATCAGCAATACAATAACATGCAACAATTCAGAATATCCAATCTTACAAACAGAAATAATAGTCAGATTGACAATATAGATTAAACCTGTAGGAAGACTAGGTTTTTGTCCAACCTCCAAAGTTTCTTCAAGGGTTTACGTCCTAAAAGAAATAACCAGCAACTGTTTCCAGCTCCTAGTTTAATATTTATCTTCAATATTATAATCTTCATATCCTCTAAAGTGGAGCTTGTTGTACCTTTATTACTTTTCCCAATGAGATGCATGCTCATTCAAGCAATGTGGGATAAAACAACTTTTTTGTCCTTTAGTCACTTAAGTGAACATAGTACCTTTTTAAATAAAGTGACAATTTAAATGAACTTTAATAGTCACTTAATCAGTAAACCATATAGTCATCAGGCATTAAAATAATTGACCAAATGAACTCTAATGAGCATGTGCAATAGCTCATTGGAAAGCTCTTGGCAAGACGCTTCCAACCCAGCACTGAGGTATTGAAAATACTGAGCTTTGATTACTTACTAAAAATAGTAAGCATCTGGACACCCTGCCAAAATGGCTCTAATGGGTCTGGAACTGAAAATGTCTAGGGCAAATCTTGAACTGAACCCTGTACAAAACCTTTTCACCCCCGAAACCTAGGCGAAGTGAGCTGGCCACACAGAATTATAATGTCCCAGAAAAAGGGGACATTACATTTTATGCATGAAATTACTTGATGGTTGCCATTTGTGAAAATCTTTGCCATGGAAAGTGCATTTTTCCTTTAAATATGAAGTTTTTACTCATTTTCATGTTTTTGGTTCTTTCCCAAGTCTCAATTTCAAATTTGAGTTTTGAAGTGCATTGCATCTTGGCATATTTGAGTTATTTTCCGAAGGTACACTGCTTCTTTTGTGTTTTGTGTTTTGTGCTTGTTTCCCGATTTTTCTCCACTTGGAGAAATTACAAGTTCTTTCCCAAAAACTTGTTTTTGCTTCATTACATGCGAAAGCATCGTCATATTCCACTTTCCATTTTTCCATGTCACAACACGTCATCTCTCACTCAACGAAATGCAATTACATGTTTTTCATCCCATTCGCCATCCACATATGCATGTAATCCCACTTTTCACTTCCATTTTCACCCATCTTACTTTTTCGCTTCCATTCGCACGACATGATTAAACGAAATGTCTTACGTGTAATTGCATCCAAAAGGTCTGATTTTGATTAAAAGTCACATTTTGAAAAGTCAAAAAGATGTCATTTTGACCTCCCGTGTATTTTGACTTCTCCTTTTCACCTAAGGTGACTACAAAATTCATTATCTTACTTCCATTTTCCATTTCCATCCCTTCATATGCATTTGCGCTTTCGTGAGCAAATACATGTTTCCGCATCTTTCCATGCTTTCCATCTTGACCTTCATTCACACATACAGGTGAAGTGTATTCTTCACCCGCATCCGCATATCATTTCACCCTCCACCTCCCGCTACAAGTTGCATTTACATTTACTCATTTTTCATGCAATAATGCCTTGAAAACGCTAAGTCACTTTTGAAATCAGCAATTTTCATTTGCACAAATTACCATGCATTTCACTTTCACGCATTCTCATTCCATTCCATTTTCTCACTTTCATTATGCTTTTCATTCCATTGCATATGCTTATGCTTTCTCTTTGAAGTCACTTTGTCGGATTTGTGAAGTCTCCAATCCATTTTTGAATCTTCACTGCTGATCCGGAATTCACTTGTATGGAGATTCTTTCTGATGATGTATTTTTGTTTTGGGATTTTGTTGCAGCGCAAACACAAGACATGTCTTCGCCATCGAAATCCAAAGGTAAAATGAAATATCAATATGATAAAGAATTGGCTCATGTAGCTCCTTCAATCATATCTATTTTGGATAACATGTTGGACACAAAGATTGGTCATGTGGACGTGGCTAATTTTCTACAAAGAGTTGAAGCTCCGGCTAGTAATAAAATGAAGCGCATTAGGAGAAGCAACATTCACTTGGTATCTACGTTTCCTTTGGCATCTACAGAACCTGACTTCATTTATGGATGTGCACGGTGGTTTACTCCTAAGACGAAAACTATCAAAGATGCTAACAGCAAGGTTACCATTAGCCTAGATCCTGAGATTATAGAACAAATCTTCAAGGTTCCACATAAATCAGAATGTGCTGATTTGACTAAAGGATCATCATTGGCCAGTTGGAATGAGCAAAAGGGTAACTATCAGAAGTATGTCAACCTTTACTGGTTAGACAATAAAAGAAGCAATTTCTCCAAATGGCCAAAAACTGTTCATCGGGCAAATTTCAAACAAGAGTATAAGGATCTCATCATCCTTCTCAATCGGATTTGTGGCCTTAAAGATTCTACTGATTTTGAGCCATGGATGTATAAGTTCATGTTTCAAATTATGGAGGATAAAGAATACATCTTTTGGTGAGAACTCATCAGTATTGCGCTTTGCCAACAAATATGCAATGTGGGAAAATCAGTACCCTTCTACATGAATTTTTATCTGCTTTACATTGCTACTGCCATGGGATCTTTCTCTAGTCTTTCTACTAAAGGAGATCATCTTCAAGTTCCTATTTGGGATTACTATGACCAAATCACTTTGGCAAATAGTAAATTCCATTATAAAAGAGTCAAAGATGCCTTCTTTGGACATTTCTGGTGCTTGTTTGATAAGAAGTTGTCTATCAAAAGAGTATTTGATGTAGCATGGGAGAAAGTGAACTAATACGGCTGTGTTTTTCTTTAGTTTCCCACTTTCACATACTTGAGAGTTGGATATTTCAAAGGTGAGCCGTATACCTTACCTATTTTTCTTCAATTTCCCACTTTCACATACTTGAGAGTTGAATATTTCAAAGGTGAGCCGTATACCTTACCTAGGTATGCTATACATCAAATCATCCTGATGGAACTAGCTAGATAGCTCATGGACGTGGAGTGTGATCAGCATACTTTGCATAGGCCAAGTTTTGGCATTACCTCAGTGAAGCCTTTGGCTATTGGTAATTATTCAATCATTTTTGTGCCTAAAGCAAAGAATATGGAAGCAGAGTTACAGTTGATTGCCTTGAAGAAGTTCAAGACCAAATTTGATTTTGACTACTGAGAGATGAATTCTCAGATGAAAAGAGCTTACACTCATGTTCATAACATTGAAGACATCTGGATAGATATGAGGACAGAACTTGACATAATGAAGACGGATTATTGTAGATTAACCTTGCAACAGATAATTGATCTTAACATGTTGAAAATACCTTCAACTTTCCAAGTTGAAGATGATGGTGACATTCTTGATCCAGAGTTTCATCAAGTTGGCTTTGATAAGAAATGTCCTTTTCCTATCCAATGGCAACAAAAAGAAGGTACATCTATCATGAACAGATTTCAATCCATCTTAGTAAACACCAACAAATGGTTGAAAAGTAAAGGCCTTAAAAGAGTAAATCCTAAGATGGGCTTGGATTGTCGAAGTTTTGGTCCTCCTGGCAGGAAATCACAACTGGAGATTACAGGGAAAGATGGTGCCTCATCTTTTGATGCCAAGGGTTCCCTCAAATTCAAATTGAAGGGCAGAAAAGGAATAAAATTATCTCAAGTTCCTGAGCCAATTCAAGAATCAATAGCAAAATTAAAAGAAGAATTGGAAACAAAATCTGATAAAGGAGATTCAGATGAAGAGGAAATCATGATCATATCTCCTCCAAAGCCTGCACAAGCCTGTACATCTTCTATACATGAAGAACCATTTTTGCATGAGGTTGATGATGTGGATTCATTTTCCATTGTTTTAACTCCTTCCATTCCAGTCTCGGAGGTTAATATCATAGTTCTTCCTATTTCTTCTGCTGCTCCTCGCGTCCCTGCACATGAACAATATGATCACTTAACAGATGTGTTTAAAGATTTTCCTCCCCTTGCCAATGGTCAAGTTTCCCAACTTGATACATCTTTGACAGGATTTGAACTTTTCATAATGGAGTATTCTCAACATGTTCCTATGCCTTCAATGGTACAGACTAAATCTTGCTCAGTCACTATGGATATACAATCTGGATCAATGCTAATGGTCCCCATTGTGCCTACTTTTGCAAATGAAAATTTTACCCTGCCTGCATGGTTGAGTAAAATAACAACAAAGAGAAGGAAAGTAGTTGTTCCTCCTGACAATCTTCCTGTTAAGAAGGCTAAATCCAAATCTTTGAAAGATAAGATTGTTTCCGGAATTTTGGTTGATTATGATAGAACCATATTTGTTGAGATTGTTGAGCCCTTGGTAGATAAACTTGTTGAAAAACTTACTCGTTCTGACTACAAGTTTACTAATGTTGAAGTTGGAAAGCAATCATGTTTGGATTGTTTGCAAGATGCACAAGATGCACTGGCTAATGTATCAAAAAACAATCGTGAGCTTTGGGAAAAGAACCGGTTGAAACAGGAGATCTCTCATTTGAATGAGGTTATCCAGAAACAATCTTCTCAGAGTGTTGTTATGTCTCAAACATCTAAAGAGAGAAGATTGATTGAAGTTTTTAAGTCTTGGATACAGGAAATCATTTGTGAAGGAATTCGAGCCATCATAGAGACATTTGCAGTTCTTAGGCGTGTTAAAGAGATGAATGAAATGGAGCAAAACTTAATTTCTTCTTTGACTCAAGAAGTAGATAACTTGAAGGAAATCCTTCCTCATTGGGATAAAATGGAGAAATTCGATTTGAATGCCTTAGTTTCATGTGACATTCTTCCATCATGTGAAATGTTCTTTAGATTTCAAGGGCTCATTAGTTACAAGGAGGAGACATTAAGGAAGCTGATCAAAAAGTTGCAGGTGGCTTTTGGAGATTGTCAAGCAGTTGAAACAAGTGTTACTTGTGATTTGGAACAGATGGGATGTAATGTTACTGATGAATCTGGTAATCTTATTGCAGCAAAGATAATAAATTCAGATTATACCAACAAGATCAACGCTGATGTAGATTCTTAAGATTTTGGTTCACATACTATAAATAGATTTGTTTTGTATAAATCCTTGACAAAACATTTGTTAGATACTACGGCAACAAGTTCCAAAGTTGTGCATTTTCAGCTAGCCTTTGAGTTGGTGAAAGTTTATCGGTATCATTGTTTCCAGCTCTTGATAGAAGTGTAGTTAGAGATTCACCCTGCCCATTACTCGCTCCACAAGTAAGTGGATTCTTTTTTGAAAGTTAAGAAGAAAGAATATTGCTAACACCCTTTTAACAAAATCTCTCGACTTCTTGCTTACCTTGAGTTGATCCAAGGAATGGTGAGAAGGAGGAACCTTCCCTTTAAGGTAGGAGAAACTCTGTCTCACATATTGTGGCTGGTCATCCTATTTTGCGACAGGATTTTTACCCAAAACTATCGGTTGCAAAATATCCACCCAACAACAAGAACAAAAAAATCCTGAGTTGAAATCTAAGAATCTTTAAGTGTTTTTTATTTTCTCAATTGATAATGAAGCATGAAACTTCTATAAAACAGCTAAAATCCTAGAATTCAAAGAGAACTATATTGTACATCAAAAAGCATTTCCAAACAGCATGCAAAATCTTACAAATATTCTTGAGCTCAAGACCAATCTAAAAGCAGTATACATGTTGCAGTTGGCCATATATAGTCCTACAGAGTCCTGCTTAATATTTTTCACATCAAGAAAACAACGCCTTTCACTTGAGCCTCAAAGGCCAAAGTGTAACTGACCTAAAATTTCCTTTGGATCTCTAACTTCAACTAATTGTAATTGGCATATTCTTTCTGATAATTCACATTTAGTGAGCATCAATGCTAAACTAATGTTGCATAACTTATTTTCAAAATGCAAAACACCTTGGTGTAATGAGCCATGTTGGCTCACTCTCAATCTATGCGAAAGAATTTTATTTTTGAAAGTTTCAATTCGATTTTAATGCATGGAAATTTAAAATAATTACAATGCTCACACCCTTATTATTTTCTATATGAAGTTGCAGAAATTTACAATGCCAAACTTATGTTGCATAATTTATTTTCAAAATGCAAGCACCTGATTTATGACACCAATTAACTCTGCTCCTTCCCAGCCATTTATGATAGACCAGCAGATGTGACACTGCCCAGCACAATGGAATTCTAACCACCTAAAGAATAACGTTGATCCAAAGATAATTAAAGCTGTCTGATAGGAATCACAGCCCTCCCCAATTCACAGGCCGATATTCTTAAAGGACCCAATCTGCATTATTAAACTCCAATGCTGCCTCAGTTAATTGCAGTGATTTTGCTTCAAACCCCAACGTCCAATCACAAATAATTTCCAGAATTCCTCCTTAATCAATAACTTTAAATTCCAGCAGCTAATTTGAGCAAAATTCATTGACATAATGAAACCAATTCAAAGTGCAAAATTTGAAAAGATTTTACAATTCTTTCGGCATCAAATTTCTCAAAACCCTCGAGGCCAACTTCACAAAATGCCAGTGTAACCCTAGTACTAGGGTACATCAGGATAGGAGGACGTTGGGATGAGTTCCCAAGACAAGGAAAAATGGGCCTCATTTTCGAGACAGCGGGGGGATGGCAGGGGGACAGCAGCAAGTGGTGGATGGGGCAGGGAGGGTGGTTGTATAGCATACATATAGAACTTGAAACGCTAGTTATGAAATGATGTTTTAGTAGAACATACCAAATTAAAGTACTCAAACATAGAAAAACTGTAACATGAACTAGAACCATTGAAAATTCAACATAGTAACATATTACACACCCAATAGTAACATTCAAAAATCAAAATTCAAATGGAAATTCAAGTACTCATCCTAGTAGTGGCATGGTTGTGGAATGGCGGAGGTGGAGGTACTTGGGTACTCAAGTACCTAGTGCAAGGACGTCTCGAGGATGGGTACTTCAAGGTTTGGGAGGGGGGTGCAAATCCCCGTGTTACACTGCAAAATGCAAACAAAAGATATCCAAAAATTATTTCATTTGCAACAAGTCATTGCTTTTATAATAATAAAACAAATCTTCCTTATCACTCCAGCAATTAGCTTCATGAAGACTCTTTTCATGTAAATGCCCATTACTTGCCACATATTTGAATAATATAATTTATTAACTTCCTTTGTCTTCAAAAAACGATATTTTCATCAATATCATGATATTATGACACACAGAGTCATTGTTTCCTATGCCCAAAGTTTTAAACTTTATAACCTAGTTCTAACAAACATTGACCAATATTTAATACGTGCAAATATAGCAACCTCAGCTAATATTTAAATAATAATCATAACTAACCCATCTTGTGAAAATGACTGAAGAAGCATCAGAATCAAACCCTGATAGCATATGAGTGATCTTGATCAAGAAAGCTGATGAATGAACCTGACAGGATGACTTACTAAAAATAGACGCTCCCTCCAAGATTCTCGGAATCCAAACCAAAAGCCAAAAAAAAAAATTAAGAGCATCATTCAACTCCTCTAACTCATCTGAGCTATTGGAACCATCCAATGACTTACTAAAATAGTAAGTCCCATCAAATGGAGCCATAACCCTCAACAGGGTCCTCTAATCACCAATATTAGCCTACAAGGATCTATTAATAGGCTAAATCCATCCACTACCATGGTCATGCTAAAAAAGGAACATTACAATCCTCCCTCCCCAAGACTACTTGTCCTTAAGCAATCAAAGGAATCAATGAAACGCAATAATCCACCTGGATCCCAACGATAAATATGTATAATGTCTCTAGCGTCGCTTGCAAACTCTTGTGAAGGTAACGCTCCACAAAACTATCTTGAACATAATGTCACCATACCAACAATGGTGACTCAACCAATCTGTAGTATCAATCCTATCTCCACCTGGATCCTATTGATGTGAGTTTTTTCAAACTTCAACATGCAGAATCAAATACTTAAAGTTTCAGGTGAAACTCCAAAAATCCAGTCCTCTCTTGATATAAAGTCACTTCAAATGCTAATCCTATAAAGTAAGATCACAAGGTGACTTCAAGGTTCTTTTAGCATGGATACTTGCTTGGTGGAGATGATGTGATTTACTAGATCATCAAGCGAACTTACACTAGTTCACTCAAGATTTATCAACTTGACTCTAATGATTAGGCTTCACAATGTGTAATGAAAATGTGGTTTCTTCGTTTTTTACGCTGGCCTTCTTAACTTGCTTACTCCTAAGTTCCTAACTAGTACCTCTATTCCTAGGATCGAATGCAAGGAATTGTGGATGAATTGGACTCTACTAGATGGAGCTTAATCAGCGACTCAACTCACCTAGTGCAAACTTCTAAGGTATACTTGAACTGTTTTCATATTGGCATCCCCTCTTCAATCCATTCAAACTAATGCAAATCCAAGACTCAATACCAATTGAAGTTAAGTACCAATATTCATTGGTTAACCACATAAGGCACTCTTACAGTCCATAAGAAGCTAGTGGCCTGGATTCATTTGAGTCATGCAAGTAAACATCCACAACTACCTTCATTCTCTTAAACTAAATTACTTGAAGCAAATTCTACTCTACTTTGTCTTAACAATTTAGAATGGAAAAACAGCCTTGAAATGAAAATCTACTCTAAGGATGAAGATAGCCATGCAATAACACCAACTTGATCACAACTATCACCATGCAAAACACAACAATGACAAGTACAGCAATTTTGGCATTATTTTTGCAATAATTCTCCAACATCTCTTTACAAATAAGGGGAGCACTCCTTATATAGGGAGCTCAAATACAACCGATGGCCAAGATTGATTTGCAGTTAAGGGCCTAGATTAAGCCACGTAAGCCCTAATTAGTGTTTAATAACCTCCTACTACAAGCATTAAATGTTCACCCAATTACAATTAAGCACCATCATGTGGGCCAATGAAAAAGTAACATTGTCTCCTTGGACCAATGAAAAAATTCAAATCTGTAACAACTTGATTAGGATGAACGACACATGGACTAATGAGAAGAGAGTTCATTGTAGACAATGCCACCTCATCACCTTGGCAAATGAGTTCCCTATCCACATCCTCCTTCACATTCAATGAGCCTAGACACCATCTCAGCAAATCGTCTCAATATGACACTTGGCATGTTTTCGTTGATTGAGGATAGGCCCGCCACTTCAGCTAACTTATCCTTTTGAACATGATAAATACCCTTGCTTGCTAAGGACAGATCGTTTGTTACTCCTCTATTTGTGATGGTAATCCTCTCAATCACTTCATTTTCTTGAAATTTCTTCGTTTCGTTTGCCTTGGAGCCTCTTCTTGTCCTAGTCTCTTAAGTTCTTCCAAGGAATCAATTTTAGTCCAGCATTCCTTCAATACAAAATCTGTGTTGGTGTAGATGGCAGGTTCATGGACCACCACTGTCCTTATTTTATAAATTGCCCTTGGAAGTTTTGATCTCCTCTTTCATGTCTCGATCACCTTGGAGTTCTTATCCATCTTTGATTACAAACCGAATCTCATCCTTGGTTTGCTTCTCGAACTCATCATGGGAACATCATCTTTGTATTTGGTTCATCAAAGTCCTAGCCACCTCTCATCTCAACTTAAAGTTGTATCTTTTGAATGCCCTCAGCTCCTACTACACTTAGCCCTACAACAAAAGATATAACCATTAGTGCGTTCCACTCTCTAGTAAATCTAATATCAAAATCAGAGGTTAGTACAAGTCAAATCATTGGAAATCACAATCTCTATTATTCATATTAGACTTGAAAAATGAACTACTTGAGACTTATTGCATCCCATAAAGAATGATAAAATTAATCATAAGAAGCAGAATCACCCTTTTCTCTTAATATTTGAAACCTCTAACATGATTGGAATTGTCTGATATCAGCCTATAGGCTTGAACTGAATTGCCACTATGTGAAATTATAATAGTTTTTGGAACTGTAGCTAAACCAAGTTCACTGTTTGATGTCTCTCAGAAATCAAAATCAAAGTCCTGGAGCCTTAAACTGGAGTCATCTCGATGAAAATTTCCTACAATTGACTGTTGAGAGACTGAAATAAGTTGGTATGTTGCATCCAACACATAGTTTGCAGCCCATTCTCTTGATAAAAGTCACTGCCTCCTGGAGACGAATTTTGCTGCCAACATTGCTACTGCTCGAATTTCAGTAGGGGCTAAAATTGTAGTGACCCTGCTCAAATCTGACCTCAAAATGCTGATTTAAGGCTCAAAGAATTTCATCAAACACTTTGCATACAACGGTCATTTAACTAATATAACATTTCAGTTTGCTTTAATGCATCTTTCCTTCACTTAACATCAATAAGAATGCTTGCAAGAAGACTCTAAATTGACTAAACAATGTTCTAAAATGAATGTGCAACTGACTTTGACAATATTGAATGCATATATGAGTTCTAATCATGATAAATGATCACCTGCAGCCAATTGGTAATTTTAACAAACAGTTGGTATGCAACCTATATGCTGATAAGAACATCTACAGCCACTGACATTATGTCAAATAGTTGGTATGCATACAATTGCAACATGAATTTGAGAAACTAATTATCACTCCTTGATTGCCAATGTTTATTCAATACAAAGCTGATTACAAATTGGCCAAGACTCTTGGCATCATACTTATGCAACTTAACAATTCCTAAGTACAAATTACAGCCTCTTACACATGTTCATATATGCATAATAAAAGACAACATTAAGAACCTGGTTGAGTCACCTTGTTTGGGAGATGAAGTAGCCAGCATATATCAATAAATGAACACCTTGTATGTGATGAATAATGACCCAAAGCTGAGCCACCCCTGCTGTAACTTTAAGACCTTCAAAATAAATATATCACAGCTGTAACACTCAATTACTATCATCAATCTTCATTGCCAAACTTCAAGAAGGGATTCGCCCAAATACCCATGTGCCAAAGATGTGTGAATGAATTTCTATGAATTTATTTGTGCTCTCATGCCCAAATCGCCCTTGTATTGCAGACCTCAGAAAATTAATTATTGATCAGCTTCTAAAGATCTCATGAAGCTCCTACAATAGTCTCCAGCTCTTTGGAATTCTAGCACTCTAACTCAAGATCATAATTGATGAATATTGTAGCTTCAATAAACAAAATCGTGGCTTTATGCAGACTTAAAGATAACTGAAACAAATATATCAGAAATCTGGAAAGGGAGAATGTTGCAAATCAAATCTTAATATGGCCAAAAGATGAAGACTTTGATCACCAAAATATCTCCACCAATTCATCAAATTGAGTCATACAAAAACTTGGCCAATGGCCACAAAATTTTTACAATGAAGCTCAAATAAAAAGTCTGAAGTAACTTTCTCCCACCTGCAATAATTCAAGTGATATTTCACACCCTCAAAATTGCTCACCAATTGAGAGTTTTCATTCTCAATGGCCAAAGACAACTGTAGAAACCCTAGGCTCCACAACCATCAAACATCAACATCAACAACAACAAATCTGTTTGCTGATAATGAAGCCCAAGATGCCTATTTATTCTTTTTTCTCCACTTTCCCTAGAAACTTGTAGAACATTATTTTATTTTATTTATTAAGTGACTTTATAAAATATTTTATAATTCAAGTCACTTTATTAAATTAATTAAATATAAAGTTACCTTTTAATATTTATTTATTTGATAACTTTATAAATAATTAACTTAATACCACTTATTTATTTAATTAAAATAATTAATTAGTCATCCTCATAAAATATTCATTATTTTGGACAACTTAATTAATTAAATTAATTAAATCAAATTACCTCCAAAACAAGGACATTACAATCTGCCCCTCCTGAAATTGCTTGTCCCCAAGCAATCTCAGCAACAAGTACCATTCTCCTCCACCTGAATCCCAAATGAAGACCTGTGTAATGTCCCAATCATCACCAAACAACTCTTGTAACACAAGCACAACCTATTGAATCAACTCAACCCCAAAACTGCGATGATAAATCTGATGCGCCCATACTGTTGGAAAGCCACCTCCCATTGCTTCCCATTGTGCCACTCTGATACCTCCCATCTCCAAAATGTAGCAAGTCCCCAAGTCCTGAATCAAATGGTAATCATCATGAGAGAACAAAGTAGAAAACCTGCCAAACTTGGAATCACCATCTGAGATCGGAAGTAAGTCACCAACCGACAAGTAGATAGCTGCCCTATCATATGAAATAGGTAACCAGTCCAAAGATGAGTTGGAGATGTCTTCATTACCCTCCAAGGACAACTCTTGGGTGGCTGGCCCACTAAGAGTGTAATCACTAATATCAACATCCTCCTCAAAAGAATGATCAACCTCATCACAAAATGCATCCTTCCCTTGAGCAAAGAGTCTTCTAATCTTGTCTACTCCTTTTTGTTTTGCCAAGTTGGAGAGATTGACTTTTTCTTTCATATCTTGGCAGCCACTAACCTAGCCTCCTTGGCCTTCCTCATCCACTCATCATTCATCATTTTGGACCTTCTAATCTCTTCAATGCCAAAGTACACAAAATCAGTCCTCCTGATATCTTCATGTCCTCCAATGGGTGTAGTGCTGCCATCAAGAAATGATATCATATCTTTGGCTTGTTCATGATCACAAGCTTCCTTTTCATGACAATGATAACGCACTAGGTTGCTGTCCTCAAACCAATCTGTTATGACATCATGCCATTGTAGAGTGTCTTCTTCATTATGTGAAGAAAAAACACTAGTGGCTGCTCCACTAAGTAGAGGATCAAACTCCACATCCTCCTTAACATCTTGTGTCTCCAATAGACTTCCATATGAATGAACATTCATTGAACTACTATCATGAGAGGAAGAAGCAATGCTAAACTCGCCTATTGAAGCATCACGAAAAACAATTGATTTGTCTTCAAACACCATTTGTTCTTCTTCAACCTTGCAATCCTTGTGAAGTTTCTTGTGCCCAACATCTTCCTCCAAGTTGGTCTGATTTTTGTCCTCCCTAGATTCGGCTATATGCTGGTCACCAACTGCTACAAACTCCTTATAGAGGTTCTAGATACCTCACTTGTAGAGACCTCTTGTTTGTAACAACTGGATTTTGCAGGTCTAAATTAACATCTAACATAAGCATAGAACACAGTTATAACCTCGATTTCATAAGAAGACAGTTACATCATTCATATTCATGTGAAGAAGATTACCGTTAAAGTTAGTTAAAAAAAATCTTAACTAAATACTTGAAATACCTTTTAATGAAATTACTTCAGAAATTGAAATCACATACCTTGGAAAACTAAGACTGAAAATCATCTAAGTATGATAGTTGATCGTTAAATTAACATCTAACATAAGCATAGAATACAGTTATAACTTCGATTTCATAAGAAGACAGTTACATCATTCATGTTCATGCATACAAATGTTCATGTTTTATCCTCAGCGGTAAATGACATATTCCATCTCAAATCTAAAGTACGTGTACAAGTATTATTCTTAGCTCAAACAAATACGCAATCTCAAAATAAACTAATGCGCTGCTTCCTTGAATGAGATGCATTTCATTCGGTTGCCCAAAAACAGTCATTCCTTACTGCCCGAAAGTCTGATTGCAGCTTTAGTGTTTGGAATGAATTCTGCCAACCGACTCTGAGATCTGCTTAATCGATGAGCATAGTATGTTATCAGCTGACTCTACAAATATAGGGACATCTAACAAAGGAGTTTGATTGCCAAAAGAAATGAAAGCTGAAGGAGAAAGGATGGAATAATCATCCCCCCGGCTCCTCTCACGGCTTCCTTTAAAAGAAGAGCAAACATGACTCCTAGGCTCCCACCGGTTACAAGAAGATTAATTGCCCATTCAAAAGCATCACAATTATAAAAATATATGAAAAAGAAACAAGGAGGAAAAAGAATAAAGAACCCGACTCTATGGCTTCTATCCATTACAAGAAACTATATGAATTCCAATTCATAAATTTGATATAAAGCAAGAACATAAAGTTAAAAAGATTATAATGGATCCTATTCTCCAATTACTTAATCAATTAAAAACAAGGCATAAAAGAATGGAAAGAGGGTTGAAAGATTATAACTCAAAATAATAATTCAAATGTTGTTAAAATTCGAACATTATAATCCCAATCATTATTATAGTTTTGAATATTATTATAATCGTTTATTTAAATTATTAAATTATAATGTTATTAAATCATTTTTATGTTTAAATGCATGAATATAAATTATTATCAAAATAATAATGATGAAAGATAAATTACAATCCTTTCAGGGATGTTTTATATTTTAACTTAATTTAATTTTTATTTTATTTTTAATTAATTATTTAAATAACTCATGCAGTTCCACAAATGTGTCCTATTTTCAAATTGCTAGGTCCTCTACCTGTCTGCCCAATGATGGTGATGCCCTGCCTAATTCTTTTCTAACAATGTTTTCACCCCCTTCGACATGCATCCAGCAAGGAATTTCTACGTAATTAAATTATAAATTATATAATCGTAACAGTTAACCTTTCATCTTAATTCCATGAATTTGTGATTAACGATCAACTATCATGTCATCTTCACTTGAAATCATAACGACCAACTAACCTACCATTTCGCTAGATTATATTAAATTAAACTGTCAACTGACTTCATGCGAACCTCAACGGCTATATTTCAAGCTAGGTCAAAAATTGGGATGTAACATACCATTCCCCTTGAGGTTCATCATCCTCGATGAACTAAAAATTGCAACGAACAATATAAAGAAGTATTTTAAAATTGAATGTAACGTACCATTCCCCTTGTGATTCATCGTCCTCGATGACCTTTGCAATTTGGACACTAAAAGAATATTCCACATACAAGATATATATATGACATTGTGATATCATTTCTTTTCTCAATTGGGTCAGAATGAAAATCATAATCGAAACTCAAGATCCATTTTTACTTTCAAGTTTCCAAAACATACTTGCATGGTAATATAAAATTAAACACGTACTCACCTGAGTTCACTTTACCGTAGCAATGGTCATCTCAGCATCGGTTGAGTTGATTTTGTTTCATATTCCTGTCATACTTATGTAGACACTCACCATATCATTAGTTTGATTCCATATTGATATCTTTATTTATAGGGTTCAATGACTGAAAGTAAGATAAGTATGCAAAATTGAAATTCTTCAACTAGCAAATTCTAGATCATAATTTAAATTATTCATACATACCATATGGCATATGGCCCTCATAAATGGATAGATCTTCCTTGAAAACTTACAGATTACCTGTAATAGGTTAGTGAATCCATGTTTTTCCATTGCAACCTTGACCTTCAAGCCCAATATTTCAATAGAATAATCATTTCATGATAGGATATCTCCAAAACAATATACAACAACTCAATATAAAGTCAACATTGCATGTGTATTATACATGTATAACAATGTGTCAAAGGGTAAAAACATGATATACTATGCAAGATCATCATAAATCTAATCAAGATCATAGACATTTGAAACAATTCATAAGATTCTCATTATTCATTTGTAAATACTTGGAAATTCATCTTTCCCATTTCTGTGATTCAGGCTTCCATGCCCATTTCATCAAAAGTTTACATCTGTAAACAAGCATTGATAGTTCCAACTCCTTACTGGAGCACATAATGATCTTGTCATTCAATCAACATCAGGAGAGATCATGGTTCACAATTTTGTTTTCATTTAGTTCAAGTTCAGTTTGGTAACATTAATTTGGGTCGACAAACCCGCTCATGATGGATTTAAATATCATTTTATCAAGATTGTGCAAGTCTAGGCATCGGGACCCTTTTTTATCTTCTCATTCGCAACAAAGAATGGCCCTCCCACCAGGGATAATACATATTTAACATTTTGGTCCTGCCACTAAGTAATCAAGTGGGTTGAAGTCCCAACAGTTATTCGACAAAATAACTGAAGCATCAGAACAATCAACAAGATCAATTTTTCTGGCAAATCTACCTAATTCCACCCTAGCCAAGGATTTCAAAATTTGGGTCATCAAACCTGATCTCCACCACTCAGCTTGCCAATCCTTTTTATCTTTTTTAATTGTTTATACATTTGTTCACTTTATATCATTTCAACATTTAAAAAAAAATCAGTGCTGGACCCAAGGTTTCAGTGTTGAACCCAACGCTCTGATACCATATGTAACAACTGGATTTTTCGAGTCTAAATTAACATCTAACATAAGCATAGAATACAGTTATAACTTCGATTTCATAAGAAGACAGTTACATCATTCATGTTCATGTGAAGAAGATTACCGTTAAAGTCAGTTAAACAAAATTTCTTAACTAAATACTTGAAATACCTTTTAATGAAATTACTTCAGAAATTGAAATCACATACCTTGGAAAACTGAGACTGAAAATCATCTAAGTATGCTTCTACAACCACTCGGGATTAGTCTACAAATACACTATAACAATTTCTCAAATCGACTGCTATCTCAAAAATCATTTGATGATTACAACTATAATTTAAATTAGGGCATCACATATCATCTTACCAATTAGGGCATCAATTACCATCGGTTTATTTAGAGCTTTTGATACCGCTTTACCACTTAGGGCTTCCGCGACCACGAAATTCAATTAGGGCATCCGCAATGACGAATTCTATCTAGGGTTTCCACGATGATGGATTCAATTTAGGGCTTCCGCGACCACGGATTCAACTAGGACTTTTGATACCACGGATTCGGTTAGGGCTTCCAATACCACTGTATCAATTAAGGTTCCAGCTATCACACAATCAATTAGGGCTTCGGATTTCTTTTCCTTCGATTGCTTATCTGTGATAGTTTCTCCAGATTAGATAAATACTTATATTCAATATTCATTTATATGAAAGTAAAATGATGATAACAATGAAATACTTAAATTAAATCTTACCTTCTCATAAACAAAAATGATAATACCTGTTTCTGATAAACAATTGAATGCATGGCTTATCTCTCTCTGACACATATCCGACATCTTGAGAGAGGTGAAACAATGTCAGGGGCTTTACCACCCAACCTTGGACCACAGTATATCCCCACACGATCTCTAATGAGAAAGGCCCTCCCTACCCGGAATTGACAGGGAACATCATTCCATCCACTGGGCATCATGATATATATAACACACCATATGACTTGGCAGCAGGAGACCACCATAATAGAAATGTGCATGAGCTTATATATATATTAGTTTGTTTATGCATGAAAGTATAGGTTACTAATTTCATTCTTGTTTTTCTTTTTCATAGGTTCATCTACAACTCCTCACCATAATCAAACCATCACACCGGTAATACTTTGGTGCCAGAACATTTAGCCTTTACTAATATGACATGTACCTTATTTGCCCTAATCTGGCTTTTAGCCTGGCAATTTTCATTGATACTCTGGTCCATTGACTTATCTCATTGTTAATTCAAATTTGAATATTAAATTTTCCTATGAAGGAAAAGCCATCCAAGTACGATTTACTGCCTTATAGCATCTTCTGTTATAATTATAAATTGATTCAGACTCAAATCATTATGGCAGTCGATTTGATCTTTCATGATTAGAATTGTTCTATGACAGACGGCTTCTACTTTTTATTTACAAATCAAATGAAACAAGAATTCACAGACATATTGTTTCTATGGAATCGACAAAAGGATTATGTTAGACTTTTCACAAGATGGACAGCATGCTTTTTACATTAATCTCAATTTCAGTTATCTAAATTTATAACACGATGTAAGAGATTGTACTTGAAAAGATAACTTTCTTTGAAAGAAATTTAGAGAAATTTCATAATCAGATATAAGAAGACGTCAGATTTAAGTATAAATCATTGTAGTGTTTTTAAATAAGGCAGACCTTCATAGAACATGACAATTTTTAAAAGGATAAATAACAGGATTCGAGCCTTACCATAGTCATATACCATAGGGAAAAGAACAATAATCCTTGCAATGAAAAACGGTGGTCTTACATGCAATCGAGTTTTACTTCCACATACTAATATTACATGAAATTATGTATGATCTGTCGGCACAAGATTTAAACTCTGCAAGAAAATGAAAAACTTATTCGATATGCAATGTCTCAAGAAAAACCACAAACTATATAGCAATGTTATATCATCGACAACTTAAGGAATAAACTCTATGATCAAACTTAACAGTAAAAGGAGTATGAAAGAGGGTTCACGGGTTTTGTGCCACGTATACTACTGTAGAACTTCTTCAGCAATTAGCAACACAAATAAAGTAGCAAAGACATAACTGATTATTCAAATCCAATGATTATGCACCATTTAATCATAGGCAACCTAAATTAATAAGCAGGACTAACCTCTTAACAGACATGTTCAAGCAAATAATATACGAAATATAAGACATGTTCATGCATACAAATGTTCATGTTTTATCCTCAGTGGTAAATAACATATTCCATCTCAAATCTAAAGTACGTGTACAAGTATTATTCTTAGCTCAAACAAATACACAATCTCAAAATAAACTAATGCGCTACTTCCCTAAATGAGATGCATTTAATTTGGTTGCCCAAAAACAGTCATTCCTTACTGCCCGAAAGTCTGATTGCAGCTTTAGCGTTTGGAATGAATTCTGCCAACCAGCTCTGAGATCTGCTTAATCGATGAGCATAGTATGTTATCAGCTGACTCTACAAATATAGGGACATCTAACAAAGGAGTTCGATTGCCAAAAGAAATGAAAGCTGAAGGAGAAAGGATGGAATAATCATCCCCCTGGCTCCTCTCATGGCTTCCTTATAAGAAGAGCAAACATGACTCTTAGGCTCCCACCGGTTACAAGAAGATTAATTGCCCATTCAAAAGCATCACAATTATAAAAATATATGAAAAAGAAACAAGGAGGAAAAAGAATAAAGAACCCGACTCTATGGCTTCTATCCGTTACAAGAAACTATACGAATTCCAATTCATAAATTTGATGTAAAGCAAGAACATAAAGTTAAAAAGATTATAATGGATTCTATTCTCCAATTACTTAATCGATTAAAAACAAGGAAGGCATAAAAGAATGGAAAGAGGGTTGAAAGATTATAACTCAAAATAATAATTCAAATGTTGTTAAAATTCGAACATTATCATCCCAATCATTATTATAGTTTTGAATATTATTATAATCGTTTATTTAAATTATTAAATTATAATGTTATTAAATCATTTTTATGTTTAAATGCATGAATATAAACTATTATCAAAATAATAATGATAAAAGATAAATTACAATCCTTTCAAGGATGTTTTATATTTTAACTTTATTTTATTTTATTTTATTTTTAAATTAATTATTTAAATAACTCATGTAGTTCCACAGATATGTCCTATTTTCAAATCGCTAGGTCCTCTACCTGTCTGCCCAATGATGGTGATGCCCTGCCTAATTCTTTTCTGACAATGTTTTCACCCTCTTCGACATGCATCCTGCAAGGAATTTCTACGTAATTAAATTATAAATTATATAATCATAAATAATCATAACAGTTAACCTTTCATCTTAATTCCATGAATTCGTGATTAACGATCAACTATCATGTCATCTTCAGTTGAAATCATAACGACTAACTAACCTACCATTTTGCCAAATTATATCAAATTAAACTATCAATTGACTTCATGTGAACCTCAACGGCTATATTTCAAGCTAGGTCAAAAATTGGGATGTAACATTGTTCCTCTTTCTCTTTGTTCTGTGATGTAGTCCTCTTAAACATGGAAACCATCAATTCATTCATCATTTTCTAACTTTCATCCAACTTTTTCAAATTTTGTTTAAGCTTCTTCATATCCTTGTTCCACTGCTTTTGGGTACTTGAAGCAAACATGATTAACTAACTGATTCAATGTCCAATCTACCGAACAGGATGGCAGCTCAATAGCTTTGATACCACTGCAGTGACCTTGCTCAAATCTGACCACAAAATGCTGATTGAAGGCTCAAGGAATTTCATCAAACACTTTGCATCCAAGGGTCATATAACTAATATAACATTTCAGTTTGCTTTAATGCCTCTTTCCTTCACTTAACATCAATAAGAATGCTTGCAAGAAGACTCTAAATTGACTAAACAATGTTCTAACATGAATGTGCAACTGACTTTGACAATATTGAATGCATATATGAGTTCTAATCATGAAAAATGATTACCTACAGCCAACTAGTAATTTTAACAAATAGTTGGTATGCAACCTATATGCTGATAAGAACATCTACAGCCACTGACATTATGTCAAACAGTTGGCATGCATACAATTGCAACATGAATTTGAGAAACTAATTATCACTCCTTGATTGCCAATGTTTATTCAATACAAAGCTGATTACAAATTGGCCAAAACTCTTGGCATCATACTTATGCAACTTAACAATTCCTGAGTACAAATTGCAGCCTCTTACACATGTTCATATATGCATAAAATAAAATACAAGAAAACATTAAGAACCTGGTTGAGTCGCCTTGTTTGGGAGACAAAGTAGCCAGCCCATATCAATAAATGAACACCTTGTATGTGATGAATAATGACCCAAAGCTGAGCCGCCCCTGCTGTAACTTTCAGACCTTCAAAATAAATATATCACAACTGCAACCTTCAATTACTATCATCAATCTTCATTGCCAAGCTTCAAGAAGGGATTCGCCCAAATACACATGTGCCAAAGATGTGTAAATGAATTTCTATGAATTTATTTGTGCTCTCATGCCCAAATCGCCCCTGTATTGCAAACCTCAGAAAATTAATTATTGATCAGCTTCTAAAGATCTCATGAAGCTCCAACGATAGTCTCCAGCTCTTTGGAATTCTAGCGCTCTAACTCAAGATCATAATCGATGAATATCGTAGCTTCAATAAACAAAATCGTGGCTTTAGGCAGACTTAAAGATAACTGAAACAAATATATCAGAAATCTGGAAAGGAAGAATGCTGCAAATCAAATCCTAATATGGCCAAAAGATGAAGACTTTGATCACCAAAATATCTCCAACAATTCATCAAATCGAGTCATACAAAAACTTGGCCAATGGCCACAAAGTTTTTACAATGAAGTTCAAATAGAAAGTCTGAAGTAACTTTCTCCCACCTGCAATAATTCAAGTGATATTTCACACCCTCAAAATTGCTCACCAATTGAGAGTTTTTGTTCTCAATGGCCAAAGACAACTGCAGAAACCCCTAGGCTCCACAACCATCAAACATCAACATCAACAACAACAAATCTGCCTGCTGAGAATGAAGCCCAGGATGCCTATTTATTCTTTTTTCTCCACTTTCTCCAAAAACTTCTAGAACATTATTTTATTCTATTTATTAAGTGACTTTATAAAATATTTTATAATTCAAGTCACTTTATTAAATTAATTAAATATAAAGTTACCTTTTAATATTTATTTATTTGATAACTTTATAAATAATTATCTTAATACCACTTATTTATTTAATTAAAATAATTAATTAGTCGTCCTCATAAAATATTCATTATTTTGGACAACTTAATTAATTAAATTAATTAAATCAAATTACTTCCAAAACGGGGACATTACAAAAATCACTGCAGCTGAGGCTAAATTTGCTGCTATGTTTAGGATCCTTATTCACTGCCTTTCATGGGCAAAGTTATTGCTATTTAGTGCACAATTCACTGTTATAGAGCAGAATTCGCTGCTATTTAGGGCACAATTTGCTGCTATAGAGTAAAAGGTGATTTCAGTTTGATTTGGAGTTGAAATGACTGACTTTTCTTTCCCTTTATAAGCACCAATAATGATCTAAAAGGAGGCCAACCTGGGATAATTCGGATCCCCTCATTAAATGATGCACTTTAATTAATTAAAATCACTTGCATCTGAATTTAATGCTCAATTTAAGGCAGAATTGAATCCATGTACTATATATTTAGTGTCTACTCCGGTCAGTTGAAGCCTGTTCTAACAAGCTCAAGGCCACACGCTGCATTAAAGGACTTATTTCTTAGGATTTTGAGTCAGACCTAAGCCTAATTTGCCTTAGTTTTAACCAGTATTACATCTACCAGGCCCAATTCATTTTTCGCACCCAGCTTTAGGACCTAGCTGGACCTACATGCTTGGATATTGGCAAAAAGGGAACCCCAAACCCAGATTTTACATTTCAGTGCTTGACACCATCTTATAGGGATAGACCCATTCAAATTTAGGTCTGATTCAAGCAATTAGTATCAGATCTATGTAGGAATTGTGGTGCAGGCGCACTTAGGAACACCAAGCAAACCATTTGGAACAACAAGCAAACCATGAAGAATATGAAGGAATGCAAGATACTTAATGACTATCAAAGGTCTAAGGAGGTCAAAGTGATCCTAAATAATGAAAATCATATTAATTATGACGTATTGGCTCCTATAATGGTTTCATACCATGAAATAACATTTAAATGAAGTATATCCTTGAAAGGATTAAATGAATATAATTTGGACCATTAGTGTCCCAATGTGTCAAGGAGTTAGGACGTTAGTAGGGCTTTGTATAAGCTTAAATAAGTCTCCTAAGTGTTGGAAACACCTTAGTGAGAAAATTTAATAAGTTTTAGTGCATTTTCATAGTTTAAAAGTTCAAATGTTCAAGGCATAACGACTAGTAGTCATTTAGGTGGGCAATGGAGTTTTGGTAGTTTAAACACTTAACTACTCCCTCAAACTGATTGGAAGAGGTTGAGGAAGTTAATATTGATTATTTTCTGTATTTGAAACTCCATTGTATGGAAGAAAACCTGGAGTGTACAGACAGCCCAAAGAGTTGATGAAATACATGTTTTGGATCAACGTTTTCATTGTTTTTAAGCATTGATGTTCTTTGTTTTGGTTTGAAATCCATCATAGAATAGATTTGGAAGTTTCAGTAGGTTACTGGAGGACATTGTTACATGTTTTAGAGGGTTTGAGAGTCATTTTCCATGACTGTACTTTCATGATGAGCAAATTAGTTTTAATTTCTGAGTTTTCCTTTCATTGTTTTGAAGCTTTCTTGGTAACTAATAGCCATCCCATGGACTCAAAGGCCTAGAATCCATGCAATGATGATTATCAACCTTGTATCATATGAAACTAACTTGGTACTTACAGCAAATTGATTGAGAGTGTGATCACAAGGATATAGCAGGGTGTTTTCTGATTGAAAATGATGGCACAAGTGTAGCAGCAGGAGTTTGGGCTGAATAGCATGATCGTTTTATGAGTGGAATAGTTTTATATGGTGGATTTAATGGTGAATCAATCACCAATTGATCTTGGAAAGGTTTGGGAGAGTGAGATTGGAGAAACCCTCAAGACAAGGGTTTCAAGCAACTAAATTGGGACTTTTTGTGTTCTACGTGTTTTGAGTCTAATTCATTTTAGATTTAGACGTTTTGGAACATTTCTTGATATTGTCCAAGAGTTCAGACCTTGGGGATGTGTCTAAATGGTAGTTGCTTTGTAAAATCACCAACTTTTTAGTGTATTTGCAGGGGTACAGGCTGAATTCTCTTATTTCGTCCAAAAGACCAATACCTGAGCTTAAGGTATGTTATAGAATGGCCAAGAAGGTATCTTAATATGGTTTTTTTTTTCCATGTGTTTTGGGAAAGTTTTGTATTTGAAGACAAAAAGGGCTAATTGCTTATTTCTAAGCCTCATTAGGCCAGTTTGGAGTCTTTTTGCCTTTGTGAGTGGGAGATAGGTCAAGAAACCTTGAAATTACCTTAATCTATCTTTATATGCCTCAAATGCCTTAAATCCATCATTGGTTTGTGTTTAGAGTCACCTTGGTTGGGTTGAGTCTCTTAAAGCCATTGAAGCACTTTAGGGGAGTAAGTGGATTTGTAAGCAAATTTGTGTAACTCATCTTATGTAAAAGGTCCATCACCCTTTCCTCTGCATCAAATTGCAAAGTTCAAGCTTACATACTGCAAAATAGAACCATTCCCCTTTTAGGAATTTACATATAAATAGCCAAATGAGCCACATGCTGCATTATTTAAGTCCTCAAGTTTGAGAGCGCAGCCCTTTAATCCCGGATAGAGGGCCCCGAACTAATGGATTTCAGCCCAGCTCTACTTATTAAGGTCTGATATTTGGTCTCAACACAAATCACCATGTATAAAGTTAGACTTGAGAGCTAACACAGCCATTTACTCATATAGGACAGATTTCAAGACTTCATAATTTCCTTTTAAAAATGCCAAGCTTATTTTGCCAAAAATTGGGTTGCAAATCCTAGACCTTGAGATGAGACAAAGTTGTCTCGGCCAAGCTGAGACAACTTTTACTTGGGTAGAGAAACATGTCTCGGACTAGCTGAGACAATTTTTTACTTGTGTAGCAAAACACGTCGTGGCCAAGCTGAGACAACTTTTGATTGAGGAGCGAAACACATCCTAGCCAAGCTAAGACAGCTTTTACTTGGGTAGCGAAACACATCCTGGCCAAGCTGAGACAACTCTCACTTGGGTAACAAAAAACATCCTGGCCAAGCTGAGACAACTTTTACTTTGGTTACAAAACACGTCCCAGCCAAGCTAAGACAAATTTTACTTGGGAAGCAAAACATGTCCCGACCAAGCTGAAACAACTTTTACTCGGTTAGCAAAACACGTCTCGGCTCAAGATGATTTTCTATACTTGGTTGAATTCAGCTCTTCTTTAGCATGTTAGAATTAATGAAACAGAAATAACAATTACATGCAAATATATGCAATATCATAAAATAATAAATCACACAGGAGAGAACATGAGACACAAAGATTTATCATGGTTTACCCAATCCCTAGGCTATGTCCATCAAACAGCTAGTCCAATATTCTAATTATCAAGTGACTACAACATGGTTACAATCCACAATCCCTTAAAGCTCACTACTACCGCAAGAAGCTACAAACTCATCATACATTATGAAATCCCTAAACTTAAGTATTTTATACAAGCTTTTTGATACTTACAAAATTAATAAGTCGTCCAATAGAAAAATAGCAGTCGACATCATTTACAATAATAAAGTCAGTTGAGGACCCTACAAGGGCACTGCCCCCAAACCCTTGTGGACAAATCTATGGGTAAACCACACTGAATGGCGTAGGGAAAAATCAACCTCCAAGTCTAATTAGGCTCCACATAACAACATAGCATCGCATCACTCCCAATTTCGTTCCATCTCGCAGGTTTAGCCAAATCCCTATTTCAACCCAGACAAAAACTCATTCTTTTCAAACTTAAACCCAATGCCAAAACTTTATAACCCCAATACTACCACAGCAGCCCGAAAAAGAAAACCAAAGAAGGGGGGGCCATTCGCAATGGAGCTATGGTGTGAAAAATTCACAACATCTAGCAACTCCACTGAAGAAATGTTCCTAAACATTTAAGGAACGCAACCTCTCAAGATTCAAAACCTTGGTTAATCTCATTTTCACCTTCTCAACGACTAGGAAAAGTACTCATAATGGGAGGACCAATGAATTAAGCGAAAGGGAGATCCAAGTCCTCTGTTACTCACATGTGTGCAAATTATTAATTCTCCGCTTGACAAGAACCTAGAAGGCCTCTCAAATCCATTGAGTTAGTTATTTCAATGTCCTTAGTCTAATAGCATCATGGATAGAGCCTTGTTGCTAGTTAGGCATCCATAGCCCTAATAAGGTTATCGTTGTGGTCAACCACAAACATTGCTCTACCTCTCGTAATTGTTTCTATAGCACTGGTAGAGATATTCGCACGCCCAAAGACAAGCAGCTTCATCTTTTTCATATTTTGCATTTTCATTTTATTTTCTCTTTTTCTTTTCTTTTGAGCCTTTGTTTGGCTTATGAGCAATGAAGCTCATAGAGGGTTTGGAAAACCGCAATGATGTTGAAGCAGGTGTATGGTTTTTTACTAATCCCAATTTCACCTCAAGAATTCCCGGAGTTCTCAAAGCAATTAAGTGTGAATAAAATGTTGTAACCAAAAGGCTAGGAAACCTTACAACTAATGAATCCAACCCAAATCTAACACAAATCCTCCTTGAAGAGTTGGCTATTAGGGAAACTTCCAACTCAAGAAACCCGGTAAGACGTACTCAAGAAATGAACAAGACAAACTCTCAGCTTGAGATACTTGGAAGTGTGAAAATTACATAGATCTCCTCAGTCACAAATAAGATTCGCCCTTCTACCCACAACCCTAGAAACACACAAGACCGACCTAGCAACAAAACCTATAGCCAAACCTAAACCAATACCCCATAACCACAAAAACGGGGGATGAAGGGATCCCAAATGAAACAAAAAGCCCAACATAACAAAAGAACATCAACCACAACCACGCCTACCCAAACCTACAACTCAAAAGAAAACTAACTAAGACAAGACAATTGAACCAAATGGTCAAACATAGACAAAACCTACTCTAACTATGTAAAGGAGGACTCCCAAGAGAAGTCCTAGGTTCGGAAGTGATGCATTAGGAATTGCCCATTGATAGGCAATGGGACATCCTCTCCAGTTAATATTTTTAGCTTAGAAGCATTTTCCCCCAAGAATTTCCAAAATTTGATACAGCCCTTTCCATAGTTAGTCAAACTTGTCATGGTCTCCATGTTTCTTATGTGCTTTATCCCAGTAAAGAACTAGGTCTGAGATCCTAAAAGCTTTGATTCTAGCAGGCCTATCAAACCACCTCTTTACTACCCCTTGGTGTTTTGCAAATTTGTCCAATGTTACATCCCTCTCCTCATCTAGGTGCATCATTTGTGATGACCTTGTCTCGACTCTATCCTCTTTATCATAGTTTTCTTGCAGAAGTTGTTGGGTGGAAATCCTTGTTAGAAATGTTTAGAATAACTGAGGGAGGGGTGAATCAGTTACTCAAGGTCCATAAGTACCATTTGAACAATTAAACATTTAAGCATTCACTATTCTTCTTATCTTGTTGTTGCTCAATCTCTACTATACTGATAAACAAATTACTGTCCTAAACATAACATACTTGTTGAATATAAATTTCATCAAATGTAAAACATCATAAAACATTCATCACAAGATTGACACTAGGATTTTACGTGGAAACCCAATTTGGGAAAAACTACCAGCAACATGTCACCACTTTTTTCACTCTTGCAAAGTGACCTCTATTAGGAGCCAACCCTGTTAAAAGTTACAATACACTTGTTACATGTGACCTGGTTAGAGGATTTTATCACCCTATTAGGAGTGGCCTTGTCAGAGGACTTTGATCATTCCATTTAAAATGTCACCTTGCTAAAGGATTTACATAGACTATTAAGTCCTTCAAATGACTATTAGGTCAACCCCTATTAAAAGGATTTCAATACAAATAGTTTACAATTATTAGAAAGAAAATAGTAGGGTTTGATCTATATGATTACAACTCACTTTTGCAAGTTCAAATCACTATTCAATTTATGTGTTGATTCACTGATAAGTCCCCATTGTCACCTTTGTTCTTGATTTGCTTGGCAATCCTTCAAGCAATCAATCTTCTCCTTTCAACAAACTTAAACCTTGTGCTCAGATTTACTTATCAACTTCAGCAACATCTACGTAAGAAATTCCTTTCTCTTGCTTTACTCTCACTCTTCATTCACACTCTTTCCTTCAACTCTGTGCCTCCTTAAATAGGTAATTCTTGCTTTGTCGTTTTCCACGATCACTGTAGATCTTAGAGTTTACGATCTGGTTCAACATGATTCATTGTATCTGTCCACTTTCTTGATCATCCTCTAGAAACTTCTTTGGAATCTGTCTATTAGGTCTTTACCTAATCCTCACCTTGAATTTAATGATCCAACTCATCAATCTTATCTTCAACACAGTTTACATATCCCAAGAAATCAACTAAGTCGGCTAGAAATCACGATTCTTTCATATACATTCAAAATACTGTCACTCGGCAATCACTAAGTTCTGACACTCGATCATCATTTAATCACTCAGTTGTTGTAGAAATTTTGGCTCAGCATCAACTAACTTGCTTGGTAGATAGTGATGCTTGATCAACACTAGATTTGCTCAGCTTGCACTAGAACTCAGTTGACACTAGCATCACTCAACATTTCTTAACCTTTTACTCTTTTGCTTGGTTAAACTTTACATCTATGATGTAAACAATCACTTTGTCTTATCAAAGTTTAACTAATCAAATGTCCATTGTATCTTCCTTTTCATAACTGAACCTGTCCTCTTAGGTGCTATCATTATGACCAATCTTTCAAATCTTCTTCATCAATCAAATAGATATGACATTTAGATCAAATAGCAACATGTCTCATCAGTAGATTTGACATCAATGACAAAACAACAATTGTTCCAATTGTAAGTTTCTGACAATCCGTAGTTGAATTGGGAAGATAGGGTTTTGTCCATATACTAGACGGTAAGTGGAAGTCCCTAGGGAGCTCTTTGTTCTTGTTCTATTTGCCGATATGGCAAATTTTAGTTTAGTGTGCCAATCTCATGGGCTCTTATCTAGAAGCTTATTTAGGGCAGTCAAAAGGTTCTTATTAGTTGATTCTACTAGGTTGTTCCCTAGAAGGTTGTAATTAGATGAAGATTTCAAAATAATCCCATGATCAAAAGCCCACTTATGATATTTCAATGAGGCAAAAGAAGAACCATTATCACAAACCAAAGCATATGGAAATCTAAACCTTGTCATGATCTTTTCTTCTAAAAGTTTGATAACAATTTCAGTAATAGAGTTTTTTAAAGCTTGGGCCTCTGCACACCAAGTACAGTAATCGGTAGCAATCGAAATATACCTATGTTGTGTCGAGGAAGGTGAATTGATAGTACCAATGAAGTTGAGTCCCCACTTTGCGAACAACCTCACCTCGATCACTAGTTGTAGCGGCATTTCTCTAGAAGCAGCAGTTTGACAATTGTGGCAAGCTTTCACATGCTCGTGTTTGTCCTTGAACAAAGTTGGCCAGTAATATCCAACTCTCAAAATCTTGGGCGATGTGGCCAAACTCGCTCCATGTCCTATTCCAAACTTATCATGAAAATGTTCCAAAATCCTTCTCGTATCTACCTTGCCAGCACATCTAAAGCATATGCCCTCATGATTTTGCTTGTACAATGATGGAGTTTTGATTTTTAGAATAGCTATTGGTGAAATAGATGCTCATGATGAGCAGTTGGGGTGCACTATAACCCTCTTCCAAAAGGAGAAGATTCTCCTAAGTTTTTTACGGAAAGGAGTAAAGCATCTTTGCCTAGAACTGTTGGACCATAAGAAAACATTTCATCTTCACTGCTAGCATTATATCAATATGTTTTTTCTAAATGGAGGGGCAGGCTTGCAAAATTCGTTGTTCAAATTGTTAAGCAACCTAGGATTCATAGTACTGAACTACACAAGTGGCTACTAAACATTCGGTGAAGCATCTGCATACGCATCAAAGCTTGTTTTGTGGGCACACAAGGAAACAGATAATTTTGTCCAGTGAATTATGAAGCATATATTATTCTTCAGTGAGCAAGTAGGTGAGCTTCAATCTTCTATTGCATAGGTGCAAGTGGCAGTAGGACATTGTAGTTTGCTGAAAGGTCAGGGAACAGCACTGTGTCCTTATCTTACAAAGCCCAAGAAACCATTCATGGAAGAAGTTTTAGTTGGATGCGTAAAACGGATTGAGATAAATGTTAGCATTGCTGCTAATGACAATTGGTCAGTTATTACTTCACAGTTCCTAAATCATCTTGTGGAAAAACATTCTATCTTGTCAAATGTGGTTGGTAGCTTGGCAACCTGCTGTGCGTTGACCAGCAGTGCACACAAATTCATTTTTATGGTTCAGGACATTTTGGAAGACTTGGTTCCATTAATGAATTTGCAGATTGGACAAAGCTTTGTAGATAACATTTCTATTCTTTTGGATAAGTACATTGGCATTCTTGCTAGAGCTACACCATGTCTGTCAGGGGATAAATTAAAACAAAGTTCAGTTGAGACTCTAATTTGAACCCAGATAAAACAGAGTTTCAGCAACTTGCTCTCTTGGCCAATGCCACAGCACTTGTTAATATTCTGTCACATTCTGTCTCATATTCTTTAGTTTTAAGAGATGGAATCATAGATTGTCCAAGCAAGAGAAATTATTAGCCTTGGGTTTCTTTATGTCCGCTCAGGAACTAACCAAGTTATTCTAAACAAGGGGAATAGATAAAGCAATGCGATGGCTTCTTGAAGACCTAAAGAGGAAGTCACAACCTGTAATATCTTCTGGAAATGATGAATGGGTTGGAACAATGATTGCTGATGCAACCGACAAAACTGGGACTGACGGAGTACTGTATATGGAATCTTCATCGTCTTTTGAAAACGCTGCTAATGTGACAAAGGGTTTTTGATTACAGGCCCAGGAAATGCAAAGCCTGAAATAGCATTTAAGCACACACAGCAGTAATAAAGGAACCGAGTATCAGGTTGTAACATTAAGTGTCCCATTTCTGAAAACATTGTAGTCAACCATCATAGCATCTGTATGGAGAATGCGCAGTGCCAATGGCAATCCGATGTTGATGATGTTAGTGTGCTGCAACAGTGGTAATATTTTGAGAAGCCTTCATTAGTAAAGACGGTATGGAGGTCATGGTATATGCAAATCCCTTGATTGAATCTCTTCCTTAGCGTCAGCAGCAACCACGGCATCTTCGGGTAAGTATTTCCCGTGAAATGTTTGCCTGTACAATTTACTTACAAATGTTTTGTATATGTTTGTGACAGGTGTGCGATGAAGGATATGGTCCATACGAATGAAGACTTGCGAGTATTCTCAGATTTGAAGATCGCGATTGGAACTAATTGCCGGCAGCTTCAGTTTAATCGAAATCGTTTGAAACGGGATGAGGGCCTCCTTGCGTATGAGAAATGACAAAGTTCTAGTCGCACGAGAGGGGTTTCAAGTTATGAGCAGAATGTATATGTCGTCCGTGCCGATAATGGTGAAAATGCCCATATAATGACAAGCGATTCAGAACGTGATGTGGATATCAACGGTTGAGGCGAGCATTGGAGTTTTTCTGCATGGATGGAAATGTCCATATTCGAATTTCAATGATTTAATTAGCAGGCAATTGTGAAATGTTAGTGTTTTATTAAAAATTTATAACAGTGGGCAGTTAGTCATTAGTTTTGAATCGTTGTGTTATTAAAACATGGCTTTTCAAAAAGTCATAACCTTTCACAATATGACTCTTCATAGTCTATATATATGTGAGATGTAAATCAAGTAAGGGGTCAAAAAAAGAAATATATATATATATAAAGAAACTCGTCACTATTCAGTGGAAGCATTACTGAAGTTCTTATCTTTGTAAGGAGAAGTTGGATCTGTGAACCAAGCAAAGAGATTGTAATCTTTTGAGTACTGATTCAAGCATTGTGTGGATCTTATTGTGCTGAATAGAGCCCCAGGAAGCTGAGTGTCTTCAGTATAATTTATCCAGCAAATAAAAACAGTAAGGATTTCAATTGTTTTAGAGTTGGAATATATGTAGTTCGTCCTTTATGGTGTTAATCATTTATTTGTTTATAATTTTCTAATTTGATGAGCACACTAAGTTGTTTATTGTTCTTCAGATTTGACAAATACAAATAGCATAGGATATAAGTCTTTCTTATTATTTGTATCTATTGTGTCCATTAATGGTTAAAGTATAATATACAGGTCTAAGATATGTAAAAATATAACAACTTGTGGCATCATAATTAGTAAATTTTTAAGCAAAGTTTACATTATCAATATCATTAAGTTGTACGTATATATATATATATATATTTGATTCTATTACCCAATTGGAATTTGACACTGGTCATGAATTTTTTCAAAGTTACATAAATCAAGTGCTAGCAATTTTTCATCTTCTTTCTTTAAAGACCTTTTATTAAACAATCGTTTTAACATTTTTTCTTTCAGCAAAATACAATTCTAATAAACAATCCAAATTTAAAGTTATATATCACAAATCTAGAAGTTTTCCTTAACGCTTGTCAGTTGAAGGAATTTGTTTTGCAATCTGCTATAATCATTTTGCATCCGAGTTTTGGGATTTGGGTAAACAGGCCTTGGTCCAGCGGAACCTAAAGCGCAGAGGATTTAATCCTGTCACGTTGGCCAAAATCAGTTAGATACCCAGCATCGAGCAGGCAAGGCTCGTAGGTTTCTAACCATCGATTTTGATAACCAACATACAACACTGAGCCTTGTACCATGTATCTTTTGTTCTTCAATTTTAACACCTTCTGCACCAAATTCAAATGTGAAGGGCATTTATTGCTCAACAAGTAGAAAATGATATCTATGTATCATTGATTTGGGCACACGTCTTCCAACTCATGAACCTGCTACATCGAGCCTGAACTCTCATATGCAATCGTTTGTGCTAACTTTTGTCCACTGACTAGCTTTATTGGTTGTATATCTATGTCGCATTCTTGGATGGTGGCGAACCATTTTCTTTTTTTTCAAGCTCGTTTTGCTTTAACATCTTTACTACAATATTGGGCATGATTACGTATACCTTGCTCCTCGAAATATAATGCCTGAATTTCTTCACGACCTTAACCAAAGCATAGGCTTGTTTCTCCACATTAGGGTAATTACACTCTGCAATCTTGAAAGGTGTACTCATGAAGGCTATAGGGTGCTCGTCACTTTCCTAGGTTTACTAAGTAAGGATAGTTGCACGGGCATGTTCCGAAGCGAATGAGTATAAGTAGAAGGGCTTCTCATAATCTAGACTTGCAAGAACTGGTGTCGTGGCAATCCCTTACTTGATTTCTTTGAAGGATCTCTTAGCTTCTGGGGTCCAATTCATCTTTGCATCCTTCTTGAGCATGTCATTCACTAGTGTCACTATCTCTGCTAATCTTGAAATGAACTTCCTTACAAAGTTGATCTTTTCAAAGAAAGATTTCAATTCTTTCTTACTAGCTAGGAGCCTTAGTTTCAAGATGGCCTCCACACTTTCAGGATCTATCATAATCCCCTTTTCTAAAAGGACATGTCCAAGTAGTTTCCCTTCTGTCATGCCAAACCTTCTACATCTTATGAAGACATTCCTCAAATCCCCAACATGATCTTCTCTCTTCTTTGAAAATATTGTAATATCATCCATGTAAATAATGATGCACTTATCCTTTAGATCTTTAAAGGCATAATCCATTGCCCACTAAAATGTTGCCCCCACATTAATCAAGCCAAATGACATCGTCCTGTATGCAAATGTTCCCCATTTGTTGATGAAAGTTATCTTCACTTTATCCTCCTCTTGAACTAGGACCTGATTGTATCCTAAATGCCCATCCATGAAAGTCATCATCTGAGATCTATTCACAATTTGCAATAGCTCATCTAGTGACGGTAATCAATAGTTGTCCTTTTCCGATGCTCTATTCAAATTTCGAAAACCCACACATAGTCTTATCTCTCCATTCCTCTTTTTCATTGGGACTAGACTGGCAACCCACGTCAAGTGGCACACAAGAAATATGATCTTCGTTGTCAATAACTCCTTCACCTCTCGGTAGACCAATGGTTCCAACACAGGGTTGACAGGGTGTTGGCATCGTCAAAATGGCTTGCATCCTTCCTTGAATGGTATAGTATGCGTGATAATAGAAGGATCATAAGTTTTCAAATCATCATAACCCCAAGCTATCACATTTGGAAATTCATTCATCAACTTGACAATACCCTCTTTCTCCTCAAGGGTTTAGACCTTCCTAATGTACACTATCTTAGGACCCTCTTCTAATCCCCAAGTTAACTTTCTCACATTCACCCCCTCCATTGAGCTGGTATTTGACTTTGCTAAATTGATCCATATCAAACAATCTCTCCAACTGGATCATCCCTCTTGCTATAGTATTCGTCTTCAAGTTCATGATCCCATCTGGATTAATCACAATCTCCTCAACTGCATTTTCATCAATTATCTAAGAGGTGACTACATTCAAGTTGGTTAGGAAGTCTAATATGTGTTTGTTGTCTTCAAACACCTGAAAGTTCGTCACATTATCTAGTAGTGATAGAACAGATGCGAACTCCACTTTGAATTTCTTTAAACGTTGTAACGTAAGTGATGCCAAAGAGTTAGCTACTCCTATAGTATGTGTGATAATAGAAGGATCATAAGTTTTCAAATCATGGTAACCCCAAGCTATCACAACTGGAAATTCATTCATCAACTTGACAGTACCCTCTTTCTCTTTAAGGGTGTAGACCTTCCCAATGTATCCTATCTTAGAACCCTCTTTTGATCCCCAAGTGAACTTTCTCAGATTCACCCCCTCCATTGGGCTGGTATTTGACTTTGCTAAACTGGTCCATATTGAACAATCTCTCCAGCTAGATTTGGTATAGTATTCGTCTTCAAGTTCATGATCCCATCTGGATTAATCTTAGTCTCCTCAACTTCATCTTCATCAATTATCTAAGCGGTGAATCCATTCGAGTTGGTTAGGAAGTATAATATGTGTTTGTTGTCTTCAAACACCTGAAAGTTTGTCACATTATCTGGTAGTGATGGAACTAATGCAAACTCCACTTTAAATTTCTATAAACCCTATAACAAAAGTGATGCCAATGAGCTAGCTACTTGTGCCAAAGCATTGGCCACCTCATTACCAACTCTGTACCCAAATCTGGCTCACAAAAGCATCAAAACTTTCTATTAAGTCCCATATACTCTGTTCCAGTATCTTTTCAATCTCTCATCATGATATTCATAATTCTATCGAATTTGGGAAACCACCAAGTGTGAATCCCCTAATATATGTATCACTTTTGCTCCATTCTTGGTGGCACACAATAAACCTAAGGTCAAAGCATATTCAACCATATTGTTCGTACAAGGGAACTATAGCCTATGTGCTGCCATAAATTTCACTCCAACTAGATTAGTCAAAACATACCCGGCACTTGTTCCCACTTTAGTTTTGGATCCATCAAATGTCAAAGCCCACACTCGATTATCGTCTTGAGCGCCATTTTGAGCAAATTTCAATGGGTTGGACATTGCCCTTACCTTTTCTCCATTGTCTTCTGATACAACTCGATTTCGGATTATTTCTTTACATATCCTATTACTTTCAGCATCCTCTATTTGCGGAGGTATATCCGTTTGCCTAGAATCATTGATTAGGACATCCTGTCCCCTTGTCTTTCTCCAATGCTCTTGGGATCCTTTTCCACTTGCTCCAATTCAAAATTGCACATGGAACGCAATAGTTCTGAATGGAATATTTATGAATCCTACATAGGTTGGGTATCACTAACAACAAATCTCTTACTGATGTTTGACTTCCTAGTTCAAGTCCTTGTCTTACTGTTCTCAACACAAAGTTCTTGAAATTTTCAAACATCCCTTCACCTTCATCAAAAGAGGAGTCATGCTAACTTTCAATGAATACTTTGGTAGAATTTTGATCTTCTGATAACTCTTTCCCCCTTTCACCACTTGAAATATGAAACATTAGAACTTCCACATTCTTTGGTTTATAGAGGCCCAAGTCCATCTCAAAAAACAAAATCTCATTTTCTTCTCCATATTTAATTATGGTCATCTTCAGTCTTAAGAGTAATCTCAATTCGAATTCGATTTGACAACCCCCTCTAAGGCAACCACATACGTGAGAAATCAGTAGCCACATAACCATTTAGCTTTCCAGTCCAATCTCTACCCAACAAGAGTCCAGAACTATTTGGGATATCCATGACCAAAATGTCAATATGCTTCTCTATTTGAGGATCAAATGCCAATTGCATATGTATATTGTTCAACTGGCCTCTGATTGACAATGTAGTTCGGTCCAACTGCATGACTTTCTTGTTTGTGTTCGTTGGGTGGATCCCTAATCTTCTATAGAGAGCTAAAGGCATGACATTACTTAATGCTCCTGAATCAATTAAACACATGTGCAACAGTTTCCCAAATATCCTTACTAATAGTAAAAATGGAGGTGGTTCATCTTTTCCTTGATAGAACACAACTGGAGTGTTGAACCCCTGCTTAGCATTGTCTCAATCTTTGTTGTTTTATCATCTTACTTCACATTGCTATGGGTTTGTCCTTGAGAGTCACATTCTTCCTTGGTCGCTTCATGATTTTTACCTATAGTGCTCTGAACCCCATAAACTAGGTGTGATAGCTCTTAACAGAGGACTTCATGTTGATCATTACGTGAGATGCTTTGTGCCAAGTTCATATTCTACGTGAGATAGGGGGCAGTATGGGCATTCCTCCCGACACCTTGAGATGTGCTCATTATTTTCTAGTTAGAAGACTCCCGATCCCTTTTGTCCTTCAAAATGTCGAGGAATGTCTCTTATTTCTATTAATTTCATCAATTCAAATAATGGAGGATTTATCTTTACTTTCCTCAACTTTTTTGTCATGCTCTATCCTAACTTCTTCAAATTATCACCACTTGGAGGATTGCTAATTGCCTATTTCTTGTTGGTGCTTTGAGTGCAATTGCCGCCTTGTACATTGCTAGTAAAATGATTGCTATTTTGATCATTATTGCTACCTTGTCCATACTCAAGAGAATCCCTCTGGTAGCCAAGTATGTTGCTAACATGTGGATGCACGGGTGTATTGAAGTTATTTGGGGGAATGGAGGAAATCGAGGGCTCATTGTCCCTATAATTCTTTTGATAAACTCTTGGCCCATTCCCTTGTGATTGTTGAAATGCTTATACTTCATGCGTGCCTTGGACAATGACAATATTGTTTTATGGTGGAAAAGCGTAGTCCACTTGCATTGTGGGTTCTCCCGATCCTGGTAAGAACTCCACAAGTGGCATCTCCACTAGACCATTGGCTGATGTAGAGGTGGAAACCTCCCTACATGCTCCTCGTAAAACTCTGGGGCAAAAGAACACTCCTCGAAACTCAAACATCGATCATATCTCACTATGGAGACAATCTTGAGTCCTATCACTAGAGGATTTTCTTGATTCACAAACTCGCTTACCAACTTTTCGAACACATTTGTGGCTTTCTTGAATTCGGGACATTGTAGATCAAAGTGTTGATTTGTCTCATGTATTCTACACCAAGTTGATAAGGCTGCTTCAACTAACAATATCCTATCCATAGGCCTATTCTCTGTAGCTGGTAGATTGTCGAGAGGGATACTACATTACCATTGTTTGGATTAGTATTCCAAGTTCTCTATTGGTTGTTGTTACATCCCAAATGTTTGCTTAATTTTAAATGATCCCCTAGCTATTGAGAATTCATGTGATGTGAGTTGGCCGATAAAGTTGTTGAGATATTTGATCATGTGAAATGGAATCAATGGTTGTTTGTTGTTATTTCACATGACATGTTAGTTAATTGTTATACTTGAATTTCATATGATATGTTAGTTAATCATTATACATGAAATTAAAAATGATTATGTGCTATATTGAAATTTAATTGATATTTTGAAAATTGTGGAAATGTGTTACTATTCAGGGTTCTTTCTTTGGCAGGAGCATGATGAAGGGAGGGAGTTTTGTAAAAATGGGAGTTAGGAATGGGACTCCAAACCCACCGTTAGATCATCAGGTTTGAAATCTAACCACCTTGATCAAAGGATAAAACAGCTAGACAAGCAAGAATGTACAATTGAATTATAACATTAAAATTTATATAAAGCAAAGATTGCTTTCATATGTGGATGATCTTTGTATATCTTGCAATTTCTATCATGTTGTATAATAATACCATATCTATACCCATATTTGTGTGGGTATGAAATATTTACATATATATATAAATGCGTAGTCTCTAATCAAGCATATGCATATATATGTACATATAAAGGTTATTCATACAAGCATGAATTTAAAAGGTGATATCATATACTAAGGTATGATTATGAAAACAGTATTGTTTTTATCGTTATTATTTTGGACCTTGGTGATAGCTTATTCATTTTGCCTTGGATGGTCACCTTCCTATTTTTATTTTTAAGTCATCGGACCTTATTACTTAGAGGAACACCTTGCCAACTCAAAATTTTCTTGTGTAACTGAGCATGTATACGGTAACTTTTTTGCATATCTTCACTCACCCTCAGTGTGATAGACTTTTAATATTGCTTCTTACCTCTTCGTTCTGCAACACTCAAGTTTCACTTTTACTTCTTGAAGAGAATCATTCATGTTTGTTCAGTTCTATCTAAAGCTACTGAGTGATCATCATCAGTGTTTCTTTAAGAAAGTTATGTATGGGACTAGATATCCAACGTCATTATACAAGACAACATAAGTTTGAATTGCACGGGAGAGCCAGCATACTCAGCTCCATTTGGTTACTTTTGCAAGTCAAGTTATACCATTCACTAGGCCATGCATTATAATTTGATTCTCTTTGCATCTTTCTGCAAATATGCATTTGAATTAACCAATTGCCTATCAAGGAAGGCTTCATTATTCTTTCTTAGTCCAGGATTTGAAATGCTTATCAGCTTGCGTAATTCTTTTGTTGTTTCCTCTAAAACTGATACAATAAGGAATCATCATGTTAGTAGAAAGATATGTTAATCGAGAATGATTTTGCAATCTTAATAAATCTTTGTCAAAAGTGCTAGCTCGTACACGGGTATTTTCAATATACCCTTTGAGATGACTGCAACACTTGTATAATAATGGATTAATCTGAAGGCAGTTATGATTCTCATATATGGTGACATAGGCCAATTTGGGCATGATAAGATGGGAATGTTAATATCCCAAAAACCAGATATCACTTAAGGAATCGCCCAAAAATTCATCTATGAGAACCAGAATGTTCGAGATGAAGGGTGTGAATGGGAATATCTCTGCAAGATAAAGTAAACATAAATCAATTAAATTATTCAAATCTAACTAAGTCCGCTCTCATGGTAATCTTTTGTGTATATTCTTTTCCCAAGTCAAGTGGTGGGTGATCGAGTTTATATGATGCCCATCTGAAATCCTTGGCCAAGGTACGTTAGTGGCATGAATGTTGTTGTGATCATTAGAGGTCAGAGTGCTAGCAGTTAGAAGAGAAGTTGATAGAAGGTGTCTACAGCCTCGGCAACTAACTAGCCAACACTCTTAACACCAGGATGCTTAGTGGCAAGACAATGGTGGCCCAAGCCTAATCCTAGGGTGGGGAGATTCTTTCTCGATAGAGATTGTGTGGGGATACTTATGGATTCATGGTTGGGAGGTTAAGCCCATGGCAAATCTTCTCCTCTCTTCCAGATGCCAAGGCTTGCACAACACAGGGACATTATCTTCTTTTTTCTCAAGCATCTATTTCATGTTTCTGCATTTCATTTGATGTGTATATAGATAAGATAGACATGTATTTAAATTTTGTTATTTCTGTATACTAGTTGCCATGATTTAGTTACATGGAAATGCAAAGGATATGGTAGTTTTTACTGAATTTCATGTGAACCTAAAAGTTTAAATGTTAGATTATCTTTCAATTATATGAATTGTAAGTTATAGTTAACTTCTATTTTCCCTTTCATGTGGATGAGTAGAATGATTAATATAACTGGCACTCCTTTCATTCAATTAAGATTGTAATGGTAATTCGTCTAATTAATGGTTAAATAGATTACGGAAAATTAGCAAGTTACATATGGTAGTAGAGCACTAGGTTCAACTTTGAACCTTGGGCTTATCACATTTTTAACCAAACTAGGAAACTGAAAAATGTAGATTTAAATGGTGAGTAGGATGTATACCTGAATGACTCCTCGCAAGAAACCCCGGCCCCATATTCTTCTACCTAATTTAGAAAAATGATGAAACATGACTACTCCTACTGCTCCAAACCCAAGGATAATGAAACCTTAGCGCAAGAATTGTTGTGAATCAAGAAAGAAAGGGTCAGGTGGACTCCAGCCAGGAAAGCAATAATGAGAAACAAACTTATTGAGCCATGGAATGTCAGGCAAACCAATCATAAACCACGTTAACTGAAATGGAACAATATTTCAAAATTAGGAGCTTTTCTGAAACATCCAAAGCACTATGGGGAATATATCATCTCTCCAAAGAAGCAGTCACTTGGTGGGGAAACACCAAAATAGAGCTCAACATTAAGACAACTGAAATTACATGGGACGTGTTCGTCTCTATTTTCAAAAAGTGATGGCTGCCCCATACCTTTTACAACCAGAAACTGTTAGACTAATCTCAACCAAGGGGACCTAATTGTGCACAAGCACTAGAAGAAGATCACTTGTTTACTAAAGTACGTCCCCCCTTACCAACGACACAAAAAACCTAAAAGTTAGGGAGTTCATCATAGCCTTAAACAATACGATCGAGGGAGCTGTAGATGTCCTCACTCCACGATCCATGGAGGAAGCTTTTGAGAGAGCCATCTGACAAAAGCACAAAATCAAAACGGATGATTCTATCCAAGATAATAAGAGGAAGATTAGTTGGAACATCAATAGTTCAGATTCAAGGTCACATAAAAGGAGTTTTAAGTACTTTTAGTCTAGCAAACTAGAATTCAAGGGAAACAGTGGTAAGGAGTTTAAGGGTAACTCTAGTATTAATGGAGGCAACAAAGAGAATGAAACGAAAGGACCACCTAAAGGTTGTTTTACATATGGTGGGGGTCATTATGCCAATCAATGCCCCAACAAGTTTATTACCAACCAACAACCACAACTCCCACTACCCACTTAGTAGGTTGTTTATCAACAAAGGATTCATGCAGCGCTGGACAACCATTACGTCGAACATCAATTGGGCCCTTAGAAACTTTGGGTAAGATTTATGGAAACCCCGTCTCTATATTAATTGATATAGGAGCAACAAAATATTTTATCTTCCCAGATTTATTAAGTAGATTTCCTAATAGAACTAGATTTATAACAAAACTTTGGACAACCGAGTATGCAAATCAAACAAGGGCTAGGTTAGATCAATGTATGTTTTAGGCTTGGGTAGACTTTTTGAACTTCTCTACTAAGTTAAATCTATACGTAGCACCTCTAGGGTCTTATGGCATCATCATGGGGATAACTTGGCTCAGTGAACACAAAGAAAAAGTTGATTGTCTTGCCAAGACAATGAAATGTCTAGATGACAGGGGAAACCCTCTAAACATTCAAGGAATAATGCATGAGATAAAACCTTGTCAAATCTCAGCCATGCAGCTTAAAAGATGTAGAAGAAAGGGGTGTAAAATCTTCGTCATAAAGATAGAAGACTTAAGGGAACCCCTAGGACCAGATGATTACATCTTTGAAGATGTAGAAATTAGAGAAAAATTGAATGAATCCTTCAAAGAAAAGTATCCATATCTTAAGAATTTTTAGAATGTATTTCCAAAAGAACTTCCCAGCCTAGAGTATTTGATTTTACTATAGATTTGGGGTAGAACCCATATCAAGAGCGCCCTATCGAATGACTACTACTGAATTAATGAAATACCAAGTGCACTTACAAGACCTACTGGACAAGAAACTCATTCGACCAAGTGTCTCACCTTGGGGACCTCTAGTGTTATTCGTCAAGAAGGATGGAACTATGAAGTTGTTCATAGACTACAGGATGCTTAACAAGGTCACATTCAAGAATAGATACCCACTTCCTAGAATTGAAGATCTATTCGATCAAATGAGGGGAGCAACGGTATTTTCCAAGACTGACTTAAGATCAGGTTATCACTAACTTCGGATCAAGGAAGAGGACATTCACAAAACTGTCTTCAAAACCTACTATGGCCACTACAAATTCAAAGTATTCCCCTTGGTGCTAACCACCGCCCCTATAGCCTTCATGAATCTCATGAATAGCATTTTCCAAGATTGTTTGGACAAATTTGCATTAGTTTTTATTGATGATATCCTCATCTACTCTCGGAATAAGGAAGAACACTAGAGGCATCTAGAGATAGTCTTGCAGAGGCTACGGGAATATTAGACAAATTGATAGCATGCAAGTAGAAATGAAGAATAGACCATAAATACCTAATAGCATGCAAAACTAGCAAGTGTTCGAAGACAATAAGGATCTTATCAAGTTTTTGACTTGCAAAGAAGATTATGAAAACCAAAACATTGACTAGAACGGATGCATAGAGGAACAGGATGGTAAGGAAATTTTATTTGGTAAGGGAGTACTTCAATTGCAAACAAATAAAATACCTAAGGAAGAATATTTGATGAGAGAGAAAATTTAAAACCTAGCAAGTCAACTAAAATTCAGAATGACATTAAGGAGATTTACCCTAGGAAATGAACACTCTCCTAAGAATGTTTTTATAGGAAAAAATTGTCTTCAAAAATTAGGTCTAATTTGATTTCCCTTTTAAGGAAATATAGGCATGTATTCGCTTGGAGTTATGATGAGTTGAAGGCTTACAGGGAAGATTTATTCCAACACAAAATACCCTTGAAGCCCAACGCTTAACCTGTTAGGCAAAGACAGAGACATATTAACCCAACTCTAGCTCCTAAAATGAAGGAGGACTTGATTAAGTTATCTTGGCATCATTAAACCCATTAGACATTCTACCTAGGTTTCTAACCTAGTTCTAATCAGAAAGAAGAATGGTGATATTAGATTATGCATGGGTTTCTAACTTGTTGATTGTTTTAATTCATCGTAGGTTCCAAGCCTGTCAAATTCTTCATCCTTATTAGATTTAAGGATTATCTCTGCATATCCCTCAATTTCTTCTTATGTAACCTCATAGCCAAGTGGCTCAACATATAGCATTCTAGGCTCAACTGCCTCCATATATGTGAAATCAGTATCAATCATGAAACAAATATCACTTTTGAACTGCTCTACAATAGGGAGCGGTACTCTGTATCTTTCCTTCATTTCATTCTGAAAGGTCTTCACAATAAGTTTTGCACTGTCGTTGATCTTATCAATAGGATGCTTATTACACATCTCTGATTTCTTCTCCATGGTACACTCATCACTGCTAAGTAATTCAGCTACTGACATAAAAGGAAATCTTTTGTATAGAGCAGAGTTTGTATAGGTATCCATGTATAGGAAATCTTTATGAATGAGTGCTTGTTTTGACATAGTGCAGATTTTGTATAGGTATCCATGTCTAACACCTATTGTTTTAGCCTTCTTAAAGGTAGCATTCTTTGGCAATGCCAAGACTTTTCCATTCATGAAAGTGACTCTATATCCATTATCTTCTAGGGCAGATACCAGGTTTCTTTTAATTCATAGTACAAATAATACATGTTGTAGTTGAATAGTGATGCCCAAATCTAATTTGATGTTACAGGTCTCCACTACTTTTACAAGATGTGCAGAGTCATCTCCGATGGTTACCTCTTCCTCAATTTCTTCAACCATTGTATCTAGATTTTCTCGGAATCTGGTGATATGTCTAGAAGACCCACTATCAATCACCCAAGTATCGATTTTATTTGATACATGATTTGATAGTGATAAATAGAATAAAAACATCTTAGGATCTTTTGTATTTATTTTTCTAACTTTAGAATAGGATGTTTGCTTCTTAAGTTTCTCAGGGCATTTGGCATCATAATGTCCATATTCATCACATCTAAAACAATAAACTTGTGAAGCATTTTTCCTTTCCTTGCCCTTTCCATGAGAATTTCTTTTCCTTTTGAAGTTCTTCTTTCCTTTCTTATGATGTTTGGTATTCAAAACATCAAGGTCTTCATTTATGGATTTTTGCTTTATTCCTTTTGGTAACTACCTCACTTCTTCTTGTAGACAGTCGGACCTTAGGCGGCCTAACTTTGGGAGTTTTGACCTTGCACTTATGCCTTGTTTGAATGATTCCCATGAATTGGGTGGTCCACTTACAGCTGTAAGGGATAGTTATTTGATTTCTATCTCATACCTAATGTTTGATAATTGTTCCTCAATTCTATAATTTTCATGAAGTGGGCATTCATTGATTCTCCTTTATTCATACTTATGTGATTCAGTTGTGTTGCGAGTGCAAGGGTTTTGCCTGTATTATTTATCTCAAAGGTGCTCTCTAAAGATTTTAATATGAGGTATGCAATTGTGTGCTTTTCTGGTATTGGTACTATGTGATCTCTCACAGAATCCACTATTGGTTTCATAGCTCTCTTGTTATTTTCAATCCATTGGAATTTTTCTAGCTCATCCTTCGGGTCTATCCTTTTATCTTTTATATATGAATCTACTTTGTGCTCATCTAATATCATCATAATTCTTATTCTTCACGCTGTGAAGTTGTTGGCTCCTTCAACGCGATCCTCAAATTTGATTGGATTTGTTAGAGTAAAGCGTTGATTTAATTTCATTTATTAAATTCGCTTTATTCCCTTCTTAAGATTTCCCTTTATGCATCCTTTTTGCATCTCTATTTAATAATTAATTAGTAATTATTAAATAGCTTTTCCTTTTAGGTTACCCTTTTTTGGGTTTTGATCTCCTAAAATAAGGATTGATCTCTTTTGTATTTGGTTATCTTTTTCATTTCTGAAAATACATTAGCACATTTTTCAGAGCAAAACCCTTTGCCTCTTCTTCTTTTTTCTTTTGTGATAGGTTTTTGCATGTAGGTATTCGAAGGCTTTGTGGATTTGTGTTGATCAAACTCTTCATGATATCAAAGCCAGATCTGCTGCAGCTTGTTCATTATTTGGAGAAAAAAGAGAACAACGGTTTGACAGAACAGATCTGGAATTTTTTAGGTATTTTTTGAGAAAACAGGGGGGTCACTGATTTTCGGAGTAGGTTGAGGCCAAACAGACATCACGGATGGATCCAAAAGGTGTCAAAACCCTTGTTTCCATATAAAGTTTGTCCGATTTGGACAACGTTGATCCAGGAGGAAAAATTATTTTGCCTAGCAGGGCCGTACGGCCTCCTGCATGCAGTTCGAGGTGATTTTTCAAAAAAATAAAAATAAAAATAAATAAAACGGCCGTAGGCTGTTTTTCAACCTGCGGACCCGTTATGTGGACAAATTGTGCGATTTTTTTACACCTCCGTCTTTGTTTTCAAACGCCAGCGTTTTTCCCACCCGTGGCTAGTGTTGTTTAAAATTCGCGACGACGATTTTTATTTTTGCCAGTGCCAAAACCCGTCTCCGCCCGAGCGACACTGACGCGCCACCTCGCCAAGCTCCGCTGCGCAGAGCCACCCAAGCCCTGCTCCGCCACCACTTTGGTGGTTTTTTTTTTAAATTATTTTTTTAATTAAAAAATAATAGTTTTTCATTGCTTTTGGGGGGCCCTGTCATTTTTTTGCGATAACTCTCGCATATGAGGGTCTTTTTCAGTTCCGAAAAAAGCGTCGAAAAGCTAATTCCGAGACGGAGATAATGGAGAAGGAATTTTTGGATTTTTTTCAGATTGATACCTGTTTTGGCATTTGAAGTCTGTTGATGACTTCTATCTTCTAGGGGGCATAACTTCTTTGTTATAGCTCCGTTTTTTTATCCGAAAAAAGCGTTGGAAAGCTCTTTTCGAGCACTTTCCAGATTCCCAGTCTTTTCACCAGTATTTGGTACAAGGTATTTTTGATTCGTATTTGAAGCTTTTTTGCTCTTATCTTATTTATGCAATCTATTTGTAAGTTGGGGTTCAGTTTATTGCATTGTCGGGGGTGTTTTTATAGTATTTTTTGTTATTATATCAGTATATCATAAAACAAAACAAAAAAAACCTTTCTAAAACAATGGCCGAGACCACTTCTTCTCTAGAACTTCTGACCCCTCATAATTATCACACCTGGAAGACCTCAATGACTCGGCTTCTCCGGTCAAAAGGGTTGTGGTCATGTTTAGATGCAGTTCAGCCTATTTTTCAGAGGCTTTTTGAGATTATGCAGCATCGAAACAAAATGGATGAGGCAATCGAATTGATTGCATTACAAGTATCAGATAGTTTACAGTTTCATCTGGACGAGTGTAATACTCCTCTAGCTATGTGGACCAAGCTTCAAGGCTCGTTTGGTACTGTAAATGAGTTCAAGGCACTTCAAATAGAGATAGAGCTTACATCACTTGCACCGGATTCCTTTCCGACTATTGATGACTTCTTGATGAAGTTTACTCAACAGAGATCCTTGTTGCAAAGTTGTGGAAAGACGAAGACTGATACTGAGTGCATCTATTTGATTCTCTCAAAGCTTCGAGGGAATTTTCAGATATTTGCTGCCACATTCTATTTCACCAAAGATGCTTTAGGGAATCGATTTGTTATGCCTTCTTTTGAGGTCTTTTGTGATTGCTTGACTGGAGAGCAGTCAAAACTCACACAGTTGGATACTATGACTGGTTCTAAGACAAAGGCATTAGTAGCTCAGACATCTACAAGAAAATCGAAGCCAAAACCGAAGCATAAGACAGATTCAGCAGGCAGTGAGAGTTCGTCCAAGCCTCCTCCCAAATCAGATGCTCGGAAACATCTTGAGGCATTAGAGGAGGCTATGCAGCAGTCTAGTATTGCTTCTTCGAAGCCTCCACCTCCACCTACAGGGAAAGGACATGCTCTTTCTACACGCGCATTGTCTTCTCCAGCTCCTTGGATTCTTGATTTTGGAGCTTCCCATCACATGACACACTCACCTGATTTGATTACCTCACTTGCTCAAAGTGTTACTACACAAATTGCAATCGGTGATTCTTCTCAACTTTCAGTCATAGGTTCAAGAACTATCTCTTTAGAGGGTGGTTCACTACAAGATGTTCTCTTGGTTCCAGCCATTTCTACGAACCTCCTATCTGTCTTTCAAATTTGTCATTCAAGCTCTAGAAAGACAATTGAGTTCTCACCACATGATGTGGTTATTCAAGACCTCCATGATCCTGATTTGGTTATTGCTATAGGGAGTGTTGATCTTCAGTCTCACTTATATCAGTTTGATGGTTTTGAGAGCTCCGATTCTACAGGTGTTTCTCTCATTGCTCATGCAGACACGGTGAGCAAACTTTGGCATGAGCGTATTGGCCATGTCAACTACAGATATTTACAACAGATGAGTACATAGGAGCTAGTGATTGGATTGCCTCAGATCTCTTGTATTGACGGTGTGTGTCAAGGTTGTGCACTTGGCAAACATCATAGAGATCCTTTTCCAATAGATCGATCCACACGTGCTAAGGCACCATTGGAGTTGATACACAGTGATCTTATGTCATTTCCCACTCCATCTTTTTCAGGTGCCCAATATGTGCTTACCTTCATTGATGACTTCTCCAGACGCACATGGGTGTACTTTTTGAAGTACAAGTCTGATGTCTTTGATTCATTTCAAATCTTTAAGACTTTTGTAGAGAAGCAGTCTGGTCTTTCAGTCAAGCGTATCCGCACTGACAATGGGGGGGAAGATGTGAATTGGTCTTTCAGAGATTTTTACACTGAGCATGGCTTACAGCATCAGTTCTTTGTTCCCTATACACCTCAACAGAATGGGGTTGCTGAGAGAAAGAATAGGACATTACGGGAGATGGCCAATTGTATGATACAGTCTCGTGCTATGAGTTCTTCATTTTGGGCTGAGGCTATCAATTGTGCCAACTATATTTAGAATCGAATGCCTCATAAGGCATTGCGACACATGAATCCTGAGGAGGCTTGGACTCATGTCAAGCCTGATGTTTCTACTTTTTGCATTTTTGTTAGTGAGGCTTGGGCATTTATTCCAGATGCTCAACGGAAAGCCATGGAGAAGAAGAGCCGACCACTCATTTTTGTTGGCTACTATGAGGATGTGAAGGCATACAGGTTGTTTGATCCTGATTCCAGAGATGTCTTGTTTCGGCGGGATGTTCAGTTTGATGAGCGTTATCCTTCTATGGATCCTCCATCTTCAGCTTCTTCACTACCCAGTTCTTCATCTCCTCCTCTACAGGATTATGCCTCATCTGAGGAAGATATTGAGATTGATCCCCCTTTGCCTCCTCCACCAGATGTTTCGCGAGTGCCCAAGTGGGCTTATAATACTGTTGATGCAGCTGGATCTCTGGCAGGTGATCCTACAGATGTTCATCGTACTCGTTCTCAAACTACAGGAAGTGACCTTTTAAGTCATGCTATTTCTGATGATCCTCAAAAAATTTCACAGGGGACAAGACACTCAGAGTGGGATAGGGCTATGGATGAGGAGTATTCTTCTTTGATGAAGAATCACACATGGGATTTATGTCCTCTTCCGAAAGGAAGAAAGTTGGTTCGGTGCCATTGGGTGTACCATACCAAGTATGCTGCAGATGGTTCTATTGCTAGGTACAAGGCACGTCTTGTTGCAAAGGGTTTCACACAGGTTGAGGGTATTGATTACTCTGAGACCTTTGCCCCTGTTGCCAAGATGAACTCTATTCGCCTTGTACTCTCTCTAGTAGCTTCACAGAGATGGACAGCTTTTCAAATGGATGTGAAGAGTGCCTTTTTGCATGGAGACCTTCATGAGGAGATCTATATGGAGCAGCCTCATAGTTTTGTGCAAAACTCTTCATTGGTATGCCGGCTTCAGAGGTCTTTATATGGTCTCAAACAGGCCCCTAGGGCTTGGTATGAGAAGATGGATTCCTTCTTGCTTGATTCCCACTTCACACGATGTCATTCCAATCCTACAGTTTACATTCAGCGTCATGGGGCTGAGTTAGTGATACTTGTGCTTTATGTTGATGACCTCATCATCATAGGAAGCTCAGTCTCCATGATACAGGGTGTTCAACAAGCATTGAGAGAGCACTTTGAGATGACAAATCTTGGACTTCTGCACTATTTTTTGGGTCTACAGGTTGTTCAGTCTTCAGATGGGATAGCCATATCCAGCAGAAGTATGCTCATGATATGCTTTAGAAATTCAGCATGCTTGATTGCAAGTCTGCCCCCACACTTTTTTAGTCAGGTGTTGTTTTATCTACCACTTGCTCTACTCCTACAGTGGATTCCACTCTATACAGACAGCTTGTGGGTAGTTTGTTGTACTTGACACATACACGTCCTGATATTTCCTTTGCGGTTGGACTTGTCTCTCGATTCTCCCATGATCCTCATGAGAGTCATTGGCAAGCATCTAAGCGTATCTTGAGGTATATTAGAGGTACAACATGTTATGGCATTCACTACACATCAGAAGATCCTCACATTGTTGGTTTCACAGATTCAAATTGGGCTGGTGATATTGATGAATGCAAGTCTACTTCTGGTTTTGTATTTTGTCTTGGTTCTGGTCCTATCACATGGTCTTGCAGAAAGCAACATGCTCATGCATTATCATCTACTGAGGTAGAATACAGGGCAGCTGTATTGGCTAGTCAGGAAGTTTTGTGGCTTCGACAGTTGATGACAGAGTTTGGATTTCCTCCTGATAGTCTCACCTTTTTGTGGTGTGATAATCAGAGTGCTATACACATTTCACGCAACCCAGTTGAGCATCAGTGGACCAAGCACATTGAGCTTCACATGCACTTCATTCGGCATCTCATTCAGGATGGTGCCTTGAGCTTGGAGTACATTCCTACTGTTGAGCAGGTTGCAGACATCTTCACTAAACCTTTTGCATCCCCGCGGTATCTTCAGCTGCATTCTATGCTTGGGGTGAAGGAAGTTGTCCTTGGGGGGTCTCAGTGATGAGTCCTTCCTTCTTTCTTTTATAGCTATCTCTTTTTGGAGTAGAGTTTTTCCCACTAAGTTTTCTCTATTTCTCCGTTTTACAGAGATTTTGTTGTGATTGGGTAGCTCATCAGGCCTTGTTGCCGGGACCCAAGTTTCCTTTCAGCATTGCATTGTTTGTAGCTGCATTGTTGCTCATCTTAAGGGGGGGTGTTAGAGTAAAGCATTGATTTAATTTCATTTATTAAATTTGCTTTATTCCCTTCTTAAGATTTCCCTTCATGCATCCTTTTTGCATCTCTATTTAATAATTAATTAGTAATTATTAAATAGCTTTTCCTTTTAGGTTACCCTTTTTTGGGTTTTGATCTCCTTTTATAAGGATTGATCTCTTTTGTATTTGGTTATCTTTTCCATTTTTGAAAATACATTAGCACATTTTTCAAAGCAAAACCCTTTACCTCCTCTTGTCTTTTTCTTCTGTGACAGGTTTTTGCATGCAGGTATTCGAAGGCTTTGTGGATTTGTGTTGATCAAATCCTTCAGGATTTGTCATTTTGAATGATGGAAGTGTGAAAGAACTTTATCAATGTTGGTAGTCCGGTTTCTAAAGTTTTACCTTTGATCTTTCTAACTTGGCTCTGATACCATGTAAATGCACTGGTAAACTTAGTAGCAGACTATAATTTATTCACTTTCGGAATACTTATCTGATTGCAACGTCTTGTAGGTATAAGCAATCACAATGCCATAGTTAATCCAGACTTAAGAAGTAATTTTGTAGTTTAATGCTTTCATTGCTTCTGATATCCGAAAGCAGATATAGAACTATTTATCGTTTCCGATAGTTCTATCTCTTGCAAGTATATCCAAATATATAGCCCTTTGAAAGGGCGGTCATGTCTATTCTGTATGAGGAGGCATGATGTTTCAATCAGGATTAGTTATCAACCAGTCCCAATCCTAATCAGGTGTTTAGCAAATAAACTAATTTAGAAGCGATCACATTTGGTGTTAGTTTGAATAACTAATGGAGATCGATTTATATATAAAGCAATGTGAACAATGCTTGATCAATTCAAGAGATAATCAAGGGTTTCATCCTTGGCAAAATGTGCACAGTCAGATCACTGATGGAACGGAATAGATGTTTAGTTTATATATATGATTTTGTATGTATGCATATATACCAGTTCACAAAACATGTATGCATATATACCAGTTCACAAAACATGTATGCATACCCAATCATCAGTTTTATATCCTTCCATACTGACCTATGCTACCATATTTAAGTGTGTAATAAAGTTGCATATACGAATCATTCCCATTGATTATTGTATCTGCAAGATAGTTAAAAAGTCTTGATTCTGTATCAGCGTCAATCAGTGATATATGCTGTGTTAGAAAAGTCATTTGTATCGTATTCATCCTCAGTGTATGAGCAGAATTATATATGTATTGTGATTTGGAGATCACATAGCAGTGAGATGACATTCATTTTGTGGTTCTGTATATACAGCGATGAGATCTGTAGAATATATTATTGCAGAAACTTCTGTATGTGCTCAAGCCTTATTGTTCACAATCCATAAATGATCATGTAGTTCCCATGTGAGGAGATGCTGATTATTTATAATCTGTTATTTTACCAGTCATTCTGAGACTTTCTAATTGAGGGCTTATTGATTGACTATGTAAAGACATCAATCATAAGCATAAATCATGTAATTGATTTGAGATCAGAATAAAGGACCTATCTTTTGGTGTGGCTGGGTTTTTCCCTCAAGTAGGAGAGGGTTTTCCCAAGATAAGTTTGTGTGTTCTTTTGTTATTGAGTTTCACTATTTTGTAAAATGCTTTTCCAATTCCTAAAATTTCATAGATTAGTATACCTTGAACGGTTTCTGTTGTAAATTGATGTATTTCCTCCTACAACTTTCATTGGTTTTTTTTAGTAATGATGGTGTTATGATATTGCTATCAGGATTTAATGATGGTGTGTTTTCCATAAATTAATTCTAAATCCTTTTCCTATATCGACTTTCCTTAAGGATCCGTTTGGTTCATAGAAGATGACAGGAATTGGCTTTGTCAAAACCCAGATTTGAAAATTTTTGCATTTGTTTCAAAATTGGCAAAATGGAATTAGAACACCGGACTTCTAATTTTGTCTCAAAACCAGGTTTTCCGACTTCCTACTAGCAAGTAGGAATTGAAAATCAAAATCTCATTATGTTTTTTGAGGAGTGTAAAAATAATAGATTGGACTACTTTTTTGGAGTCTTCCTACAATTCCAAGCTTACGTATAAAATGTGTCTTCACACTCATCTTCTGAGTGAAACAAATGGTTCAAGTAAAATCCCAAAAATAGGAATGAAACTAAGATTTGTAGAAATCTCGATTTCTACGATTCCACAAACCAAACGGACCCTAATCGGTGTTCTATGCTTATATCGATTTCCCTCAACTATGGTATACATGATCTTTGCCTATCCTTGTGTTGTTGGAATGTGGTTTTATAAACTTTTTTATAATGATCTTATGTAAATGGAAAGAAGATGTCCGATATTTGTAGGCTCTCCATTGACTAGTCTCAACACATGTGATGTTGACTTGCGGAACCAAGCAATTGATGATGTCGTCTACTCACGATTAATGTCTCAACAAATATATTTTTGCTAATAAAAACGATTTGCAAGCAGAGCTTTGTTTATCACCACGGATGCTAAGAAATGGTTCAATTAAGGTTTGACCCACCAATCAAGTCGAGAGACATGAACGACTCACCAAGCTATGATGGAATTATCATGATTCCTTTCATCAATAATGTTCATAAGGTAATCAATCAATATGACAACTTATTATTATTTCTTAATTATAATTGTTATCTATTTGTTGCTTCTCGTAGTTTATCATTATATACATTGTTACACCGGCATAGGGGTGCGGGGGTGCGGGGCGATGTTAGAATGAATTTCGGGTGCGGGGCGACGTCAAAACGAATTTTGAGTGTGGGAAAAAAGGGGGCCTCAATTTGGAGACGACAAGGGTACAGAGGGGGGGAGGAGGTAGGGAGAGGTTGCATAGTAAATATATATGACTGAAAATACTAATTATGAAATGACACTTTAATAAAACATACCAAATATAGTTGAATATAGATAATTGAAATGCGATTCACAAACCATAAGTTCAAACTTGAAACTTGAAACGTCATAACCATTACCAACGACTATTGAACTTAGTAAAATACCAAAACTTTCAACGTAATAATGATAATGATAAATAAAAAATATAAACCATACATAGTACCATGTAAGTCAACCATTGACTATCAATTTATCAAATGACAAAGATGAAATATTCAAAATTTATTGTTCATACGTTAATTTTTTGAATTTTCTAACTAGTCATTGGCCGCACCCCGGCACCCGAGATGCACCCATGTCCTTGCATCCCGCCTAGGTGTGTCGATTGGTGCAGCCGCATTATGGTCGTGGTTGCAATACTCGGGTGTGCAACGTCCCCGCACCCGGGACATACGCGCACCCGGTGCGGATGCACCCGAGTTACACTGATTCTATATTTATTTATTTATTATTAAAATCCAGTTTCGAAAAGGGGATCATTACATAAATTTATTTAATGATTGGTGCCAGTTGACTTTAAAAGTGCATTATATGATTATAATATCGAAGGGGGGCAATTATTTAATATTTTCCTAAGTCAATGTGAGTACAAGAAAAGAAAATCATTTTATGATTTAAAACCAAAGTCAAGAAGTACTCACACGAGAGCCATTTAATGAATTAATTATTGATGATGAAAAAGTCAACCTTCATCAAAAGCACATGTATTAAAGTTATGTGAAAAGTGAATGTGAAGCTACTTGGTGAGCTTGTATGAGGCGAAATATATAAAGCCAAAGCTGAAAATTGATGATGGACTTATGCATTTGTTAATTGCCTTTGAATTGAAAAATCTCTGAAATTTGTCAAGGGTCTCAGCTACAGCTTGGAGAATTGTAAGTTCTTGTCCTGAGCACTCTAAATTGGTGAATGATCCAATGAGATTGTGTATTTTGGAGATGACTTCATCCAGGAATCATTAATGAGCTTAAATTCATAGATTTTGGTAGACATTGGAACCAGATTGAAGGATAATTGCATATTACAACAGCTGCAAGGCTAAGAGTGAAAGATTGCAGCCTCTAGAACTTACCTTGGGCTACCCAAAGACTTCTCTACAGGAATATCAAGGCATGTGGGGGTTTGACAGCATAGGCGTGAGTTTTCTTGGTTGAAACATCAAGCAATATCACCACCATTTCATGCTTGATTGGATGTTTGGCTGGAAATGATATTTGCAATCAAGAGATTGAAGAAAAATCGGCAATTACATGCCTGCATCTTATCACACAGTTTTCTTCAAATTCTGCAATCATAATTTACAATACCAGTATCTGCATTTGTATGCATTGTAAATGTCTACATTAAAATAGAGCTCCAGCATTTAATGCTTCGGAATACTAGTCACAAGGAGTTTGAATGTTATGAATCATCTCTCTCATATTTAGTTTGCATGCCAACTATTTGAATTAATGTGAAGCTGCTGTAGGTGCATATTTACATTGTGTGGGTTATCTATATGCATTCAAAGGACCAAAAGAATTGCATTTGCATTATGGTTATTTGCCTGGACATCTTAGTAACCATTTGAAACATTTAAGTCATATTTAACATCATTTCAAGCAATCATTATTGGACTGAAACACTTAAACAGAAAATAAAAAGGTTGTATGCAAAGTGTTTGATAATAGTCCTTGAGCCTCCAATGAGCATTTTGAGATCAGATTTGGCGAGGGATACCACAATATATAATAGCAAGCTTCAAAAGCCGCCCACACAAAACTGGTTTCCTAAATTAATGACTTTCAACTAATTCATTGCTCAAGGATAGAGATTTGGATGTAACTGATCAAGTGTTTAGGAAACAATTCCTAGACATCGGGTTCTGCTTTAGGCAAACTTAAAATATTGACAGATAAATAAAAACGAGGTGGAATACATTGAAACAAAATTAAATTCTTTTTATTACATTGTTATTTTTTCTTTCTGCAAATATTCATAGCTTCACATCAGTATAAATAGGTAGCTGGAGCCTGGAAGAGCTTAAAAGAAAAATGAGAGGAAAGTCTATGTGAAGTTTGTATAAATCTTTAAACTTAAATATTTATAAAATTTATAATCAAACGATTTATAAGTTTAAAAAAATCAACAATTCAAAAGTTGAAATTAGCAAAATCTACTGTCACATAAGCTGTCATTGACCTGATAAGGCTTTAAGACATTCTATTTTACTATGTTGTATCCATAAATAGGTCAAGGAATACAGAAAGCAGAAGAGTTGAAAGCGAATCCAAGACCTGTGCATCGAAGAAGGTGATATCGCTTCTGCAAAGTGATGTGGATACGACTTTGATGCGAACCTCGAGAGGTTCTGGAGGTGCTACTTGGACTTCTTCCATCTTCAAAGCCTCCCCAGGCCCCCATGCTACTGCAGCTGCAGTCGTCACGAATGAATCCAAAGTAAATGCTACAAAACAGGAACGATCCAGGTTCATGTATCACATTAATAAGAGGAATGTACGTACCTTTGCAAGTGATAGATTGAGGAAGCTTTTTGGAGGCCATGTTACTCTGCGCTATGCTCTTCTGCCAGGATGCATCCGTTTGTTGCAGATTTTAAAACCAGTGGAGGGGGCTTTGTCTTGAGTTGGTGAACTTGGTAGGTGGGTATGGGTTGGGTGGCTTTTCATGTTTGTAGGAGTGTCGATAGTTATTTCTACGGGAAAAACAGTCGATGATTTGGTAAGTAAAGAACATATATTACCCTGGGCCTCATGCCCTTTCCTCGAGTCAACTTCATCTTTCGGTCTATTTAGTCTTCCTTCCTCACTCCCGGCCTGTTCTTCTCTTCGCATCCGAAGACTCGCGAGTCGACTCGCAAGTCTTCACACTGGTCCCTTGGAGTAACGTTCTTAGAGACGCACTTCGAGTGAAGAACGGGAGTTTGCTTTGATGAAGAAAATTTCTCCGTCTTATAGATTATTTAAGGGAATTGTTGTTTTTTAAAGACAAAAAATGCTAGGTTGATTCTGTTATAGGTTATTTAATGTTTGGCCTTTAGGTTATTTAATGTTTGGCCTTTGTTGTTTTTTTTTTAATTATTTGATTACTTAAAAATTTAAGTTTTTGCTATGAGAGAATTATGTTAAGGCTTAAGCATTAACATGTGATTAATTGGATAGCTTAAACATCATAAACTAAGGCTTAATTCTTAAGCTAAAAGTGCTAAATAGTCAAAGTTGATTTATTTTTTCAAGCTTAATTTCTTCCTTAGTGTGTGATGTTTTAAGGGTGGTCGTGATTAATCTCTTAGAATCCAACCAATCAAATTGAATAATTTTTCTTCATAAATTCCATTTTCCTTATGAACACCTTAGAAGTTGCATTTTTTTAATTATATTTCAAAAATAAATAATTTTATCTACATCTGATTAGCACTATAGAGCCCCATTACCAATACAGGAGAACGCACAACTTGATGCAAGACCATCCTAGGTCTCCTTGCTATCCTACTCATATGTGCATTATGTCAGTCATTGACAAGTTGTAGTGATGACTGAGCTCCCTATGTTGGTTGAGCTCTTGTTTTGACTGAGTCATGTGCTTGTCGAGTTCCTTCAAGTGTTGAGTGAGCTCGTTAGTTTGTTGATGCTTGGTTCCTTCTTTGACGGAGTTTGTTTATGATTGGTTCCTACTGTGAGTTGACTTGTTCATGTAATATAAGTCATGCATTTATTGTAAAGATCGTGCATTAGGATGTGTGCAAACCATTGTAGAGTTGGTCTTCTCTATGTGAAGATGTAGACTCTTCTATAAGTCATTTTAGAAAGTATAAGTAGAGGTGTCTAGACTTAAGTTAGGTAAGTGTTAAGGAAGTTCACTGAGGAGTTATTAGGAAACCAGAAGGAAGAATTAAGGATCTAAGGATCGAGTTTTGAGTCTATAATTTGTAAACTTTTTCACCGCAACTCAGAATGCCTCATAATTGAGCATGTTTGCAGATAATTTGATGAATCAATAAAGGCATTTGTTGTTTCTCTCTCTCCCTGGAGTTGTTGTTTTGTTTTACTTCCATTGTGTTTACTCGACAAGGCACTTAAACATTTAGGTGTGTCTCTGGCCCTACTTCTCCAACCTCCCTTGCGTCAAGGGGTATTAGAGTCAAGTTTTTCCTTGAGGAGATTTGATCATGTAGAACCCTAAGTGGTTTTTGGTTATAGGGTGGCAGATTTGCAGATTTAACTAATAACTTGTAAAGGGTTATGATCTTGAAGAAACTTATTCGGAAAAATGGTTCAAGGTAGAGGAAATGTTGATAATGTCATAATGGACATGTTGAGACAAATTGTAGTCAGATTAGATGATGTAAAGATAATCAAGAGAAGAGGAGTACATCTTAATGATGTGAGTGATGATGAAGTAATGACACCAAACCCTAATCTAAAGCCTGAAGAAGATCAAGATGAGGAAAGATTGTTGAGAGTGTTGTCTAAGGCACATTCAAAGCCTATGGTAGAAGTTGCTCCTTATGATGGAAATTTGGACACCAATGTTGTGTTGGATTGGATCTATGATATGGAGAAGTTCTTTGATTTTGAAAGCACTCTTGATAATAAGAAGGTGAAGATTGTAGTCGCTAGGTTGAAAGGTCATGCCTCACTATGGTGGGAGCTTTTGCAAACTAATAGACATGGAAGAGGAGAAGAAAAGATCAAAACTTGGTTGAAATGGTGAACAAGGTAAAGAAGAAGTTCCTTCATGTTGATTATCAAGTTAGTTTGTTGAGGAAGATGCAAAATTTGAGACAAAAAGACATGATTATGAAGGAGTACACTAAGGAATTCTATAGATTGGACATTAGATCTAGACATGTGGACGATGAGGTTGAGAAAGTTGCAATGTACCTGAATGGTTTGCAATCTATAATTTAGGATGAGATAACTTTGTAAAATTGTATAGTGTGGAGGAGGCATACTAGTATTTCATAAAGGTCAAGGAGATCTTGACAAAGAAGCATGAGCAAAGATAGAGAGGTAGAGGTGGTCGATTCCAGATAAGTAGAGGTAGATCTTATGGAGAAAGTAGCAAATTTTGACAATTATGTGCAAGATAAGGATAAATCTGAATGGAAGAGTGAAGATAAAGACAAGACCAAGTAGAAAGGTGGTAATTATTACCAAGGAAGTACTAGTTCTTACAAAAGAAGAGGTAATTCTTACCCTAGAGGTCATTTTCATGGTAATTATTTTAGATGTGGTGAAGAAGGGCATCTAGATCCTTTGAGTGTAAATACTCTAGAAAAAGTAAAAGTGGTAATTGAAATGTTGTGGTTCAAGGTGAATCTGTAAATCCTCTAAGCAATCCTAAGGATGGAGAAAAAATTGATGATGTGAAGAACTCTATGTAGTTAGAAAGTTGATGAAGAACCTATCCTAAGGAGAAGTCTTTTCAAGGTCGGATGTAGGATAACAAGGAAGTGATGTAAAGTAATCATTGACAATGGAAGTTCAACAAATTTTCCATCAGAGGAGTTGGTTACAAAGTTGTAGTTGCAAAGGTTGAGACACCAAAAACCTTACCATGTTTAATGGATCAAGGATGAGCATAAGTTATTGGTTAGTGAGCAATATGTTGCAACATTCAAAATTGGGCACTACTTTGATGAAGTTATGTGTGATATTATGCCTATGGACTATTGTCACATTCTGTCAGGTAGACCTTGGCAGTATGATAGACATGTTGTGCATGATGGTAGAGTGAATCAATATACTATTTGGATAAATGGAGTCAAGAACACATTGTTGCCTTTGATTGAAGTTCCAAATGAGATAAGTTATACTACTATTAGAATCTATATGGTTAATGGGAAACAATTTGAGAAGGAGATGAAGAAGAACCAAGTTTTCTTTGTTGTGATCCTTAGAGGACCGAGTTGTGCTAGTAACAGTCGAGTGACAGAAAATAGTAATGGTTGAGAAACAAAAGACAATAGAGGCCTAGTAATAGCAGAAGTTGACAATGTTAGTCAAGTACCAGTAGAAATTGGAAAATTGTTGAAATGAGTACAAGGAGATTGTTGCAAAAGACATCCTTGATAGTTTACCACCTGTAAGGAGTATTAGTCATTGTATGGATCTGATTCTTGGAGCCATTTTTTCAAATGAAACACCATATAGATTGACATTTACTGAGAATGAAGATCTTAACGGAAAAGTGCAGGAGTTTTTGTAGAAAGGTTTGATCAGAGAAAGCTTGAGTCCAATGTCTTGTACTTGTTATATTGGCACCTAAGAAGAATGAAGAATGAGGAATGTGTACTAATTCCAAAGTTATTAACAAGATAAAAATAAGCATAGGTTTCGTATGCCGAGGATGGATGACATATTGGATTGTTTGAGTGGAGTAAAATATTTTACAAAGATTGATTTGAAGAGTGGTTATCATCAAAGAAGGTGGTGAGTGGAAGACTACTTTCAAGACAAATGATGGTTTGTATGAGTGGTTGGTTATGCCTTTTGGTTTGACTAATGCATTGAATACTTTCATGAGGTTGATGAACAAGGTTATAAAAAGAGTCTTAGGTAAGTTTTTAATTGTTTATTTGGATGATATTTTGATATTCAGCAAGATTGAAGGACATCTTGAACACATTAGACAAGTATTGAAGAGATTGAAGGAGGAGAAATAATTGATTTATTTGAAGAAGTGTTCATTCATGCAAGAGGGGATTGTGTATTTGGGACTTGTGATTTCAAATGATGGTTTGAAGATGGATCCTAAGAAGGTTGAAGCAATCCTTGAATGGCCTACATCTAAGAATGTGGGGAGGTAAGATCATTTCATGGTTTAGCTAGTTTCTACAAAAAAATCATAAGGAATTTCAATTCTATTTGTAATGCTATGAATGAGACTATGAGAGGAGATAAAAAAGAATTTCAAGTGGACATGTGGAGTTGATAAGAGTTGTGAAGCTTTAAAACAAAAGGTTGTTGAGTTACTTGTCTTGGCTTTACCTGATTTCAATAAGGTATTTCAAGTTGAGTGTGATGCAAATGGTAGTGCAATAAGAGCTATATTGAGCCAAGAAGGTAAACCTATTACTTTCTTTAGTGAGAAGTTGAATGGTGTTAAAAGGAAGTATTATATGTATGATCAAGAGTTATATGCTATTGTTCAAGCCTTAAAGAAGTGGAGACCTTATTTGTTGTCAAAGGATTTTTTGTTGTATATTGATCATAAGGCTTTGCAATATTTGGAAAGTCAACATAAGTTGATTCATAGACATATGAAGTGGGTTGAGTACTTGCAGAGTTTCACATTTGTGATGAAGCATAAGAGTGGAGTTACTTACTGTGTTGCAGATGCATCAAGAAGAAGACATTCTTTGTTGACTAAGATGAAGCTTAAAGTTCTTGGTTTTGATGAGATGAAGGAGTTGTATGATAGAGACCCTGATTTTTCTAAGGTGTGGATAGAGTGCAAAACATCAAATCTATTAGATCAACCAAGTAAGTATGAAGATTATTTTATTCAAGAAGGTATGTTGTTCAAATGAATGCAATTGTGTATACCAATAAGTTCTATGAGACTTAATCTAATTAAGGAAAATCATTGTGGTGGAATGGCTAGACATTTTGGAATTCATAAGACATTGAGTTTTCTTAAAGACAAGTATTATTATCCACATATGTATAACGATGTTTACAAGTTTGTAAGGAGTTGTGGAGTTTGTCAAGTTGCAAAAGGTGTAAGTCTAAATACTGGATTATATACACCTATTTATGTTCCCGAGAAACCTTGGAGTGACATCAGTATGGATTTTGTTCTTGGATTACCTAGGACACCAAGAGGGTATGACTCCATATTTGTTGTTGTGGATAGATTTTCTAAGATGACATATTTTATACCTTGTAAGAAGACATCAGATGTAGTGTATATTGCTAATATTTTCTTCAAAGAGATTGTTAGATTGCATGGACTCCCAAGAAGTATTGAGATGGCAAGTTTGTTGGTTTTTTTTGGAGGACTTTGTGGAAGAAAATGAGTATTGAGATGAAGTTTAGCTCTACATTCTATCCACAGACACATGGATAGACAAAGGTAGTGAATAGAAGCTTTTGTAATTTATTGAGATATTTATTTGGAGATAGGCAAAGTAATTGGGATATGGTATTGGTACAAACTAAGTTTGCATATAATAATTTTGTAAATAGGAGTACTAGGGAAACATCTTTTTAGATTGTTACTGGAATACAGCTTGGAGGAGTATCTGATTTAAGGGATATGTTGGTGAAGAGAAGTGAAGTGTTGAAGGAGACGTGTTTGCTGATTTTATGAAGTCTTTGCATGAGGAAGTGAAGTTGAAGCTAGAGCAAAGTAATCAAAGGTATAAGGAGAATGTGTGTACTCAAAAAAGTGCACTACTCTAAGTCATTATATCCAAGGTTGTCTCATGAATTGAGAGCATCGAATGTTGACCTAGAGCTCCCTATCCATGGAGTGCAAGGAGCCATATTATAACATGAAATGGGCTCTCAGTTGAGCCTTAGAAATGCATTCCCAGCTAGTAAACTGTGCAACAAGAGGTTCTTAAGACAAGGTGCAAGATTGCAAAATGTAGAATAAACTAGCATGAATATGCAAGATGCAGCTAGATTAGACAATATGAGAATGTTACAATCCAAACTAATTAAACTATGTGAGCTAGCTTAGTGCAAAATGCAATCTAAACTATATGAATCTAAACTCTCAAGAAATCAAATGATTGACATGCAACATAACAATACTAAGAGTGAATTGTGTTTGATAGACGTGCAACATAGCAGTACTAAGAGTGAATTGTGTGTTTTTGAGAGGGGAAGAGCTCTTTCATTTAAAGTGATACAGATGGTGGAGATCAAAAGATAAGAAATGCATCATCAAGGGTGGAGAATGGACCTTGCCTAATTTCTAGTATTAAAATGTGCTTAGTCAAAATAAGAGGCTCCACTCATAGAAAAGAATGCATTTTTCATGTGTAGACAAAAGATTTTGTTAAAATAGGAGGCTCTACACATGGAAAATTACACCTTTCATGTGTAGACAAAAGATTTTGTCAAAATAGGAGGCTCTACACATGGAAAATTACACCTTTCATGTGTAGACAAAAGATATAGTCAAAATAGAAGGCTATACATGGAAAATGCTTTTTTTTATTAGAAATGGGTGCATGGATTTTTGAGAATTTTATTTGAATTATAATGGAGAAAATTCTTTTAATCAAATATGTGTGTTCAGAATATGGTGGTCAAACCTTAGGTTAAAATCAAATAAATTGATTTTTCATTATTTTTGAGAATTTGTGATCAAACACTTGATAACATTAGCAAGAAATGCTAGAAGGGAGTTTATGGTCAAGGTGACCATTTTTAGGTGATTATAGAATGTAGATAAGTGTCAAAGACATCATGTTTTTGAAGGTGGAGATGAGGTGATGGTTCATTTAAAGAATGGTAGATTTCTTGTTGGTGCATATAGTAAGTTGAAGATGAAGAAGTTTAGACCTTGTGAGATCTTGAGGAAGTTTGACAGTGTTAATTCATGCAAAGTTGAGTTTCCTGATGACATAGATACATATCCTAAATTCAATGTTGTTGATTTGTACCAGTATCATGAGTCAGATGATGAAGTTGTTATATCAAATGATTATCCTAAGAAGTAGATTGAAGAGGTTGAACAGATAATGGATTAGAGAGTTATCAAGAGAACAAGAGGAAAGAGTTACTTTGAGTATTTAGTGAAGTGAAAGAGAAGACTAGTGGAAGATGCTATATGGATTTTATAATTTGAGTTGGATTTAGCTCAGGTTGTCACACTTTCATGATTCAAGAGAATCATTTCTTTCAACCTTGGTTGTCTGATACAGGAGCATATTGAGTTGACTTGCTATCCTGCTCATTTTTGTACATTATGTCAATCATTGTCGAGTTGTAGTTGTTGTCAAGTTCTTGTATTGGTTGAGTGCAATTATTATTGAATTGTAGTGATTACAAAGTTCCCTATGTTGGTTGAGTTCTTGTTTTGGTCAAGTTACGCAATTTCCAAGTTTTTTCAAGTGTCGAGTGAGCTTGTTGGTTTGTTGATGCTTGATTCCTTCTTTGATCAAGTTTGTCTGTGATTGGTTCCTAGTGTAAGCTAACTTGTTCATTTAATCTTAGTCATGCATTTAATGTAAAGATTGTGCATTGGGATGTGTGTGGGCCATTGTAGGGTTTCCCTTCTCTAATGTGAAGATCTAGAATTTTGTATAAGCTATTTTGGCAAGTATAAGTAGAGATCTCTAGGCTTAGGTTAAGTAAGTGTTGAGGGAGTTCAATGAGGCATTATTAAGAAGTCAAAAGGAAGAATCAAGGATATAACGATCAAGTTTCAAGTCTGTAATTTTTAAAATGTTGGCCGCAACTTAGAAGGCCTCACAGTTGGGCATGTTTTTGGATAATTTGATGAATCAATAAAGGCATTTGTTATTTCTCTCTCCCTAGTGTTGTTCTCTATGTTTTTCTTCTATTGTGTTTACTCAACAAGGCATTTGGATATTTAGGTGCTCCTTTGGTTCTAATTCTCCAACCTCCCTTGTGTCACAACTTCATAAGAAAGATGAGAATAACAAAGTCTTTGTCACTCTAATTATGACAATGAGTTAGTTTTTTATTTCCAAATTTATGTATTGCAATCATGGCAACAAACTACATAAAAATGATGTAAAAAACTGCCATTTAAGATTTTTGTTTCAACCTGTAGATGATACGTTGTAACAATGTTTTTCAATAGTGCATAGATTTTTTTAGTAGGAGTCTATGCTAAGATGACCTTATGGGTTATTAAGCCTATAAAAATTTATACCAAAAATACATTTACAACTTGTCAAAGGTGTCACTATATGGGCACGTGGCCATAAAAAAATCATTTTGTTTACATGCTGATAAAAGGTAGCTGATGCTTCTAGCACTTGTAGAAAAAACATATCCTTTTAACATAGCCTATTTCTTCATCGGTCTCAAGAGAAACATCTTTCATTGGAATAGGGCATTCAATGCTGATTTTTAGTCTTGGTTAGGAATGCTTTATGGTGAAAATCTATGTATACAAGTCTTTTCCTATAAGGACTTGGAGAAGGATCCAACCAAACATAATTGAGTGTGGTACAAGAGGACATGCCTACACTAATGGCTTCTAGATCACTCCAGGTCTTATTTTCTATTTCAAAATCTATAGAAACAAGTTGCTTATAAGTTTTGTGTTCAATATCTAAATCTAAAATCCAAGATGAAGAAATGACAAGGTAAGCATAAAAGAGTTTCACCTTTCCATCAATCTCCTAAAAAGGTTTTCCTGGTGTTGTGGTCTTGCTTTTATTTAAATGGGTATACAAGTTTTTAGATCAAGTCTAAAAAGGAAATTTTTTTAAAAAAGTGTTTTCTTGCTCACTCCTTGCTTGGGTTTGCAGATTTTTAATGTTCTACATAAATTTGTTGTTTTTAATGTTCCCACTCGAGCTTTTGAAGGTCTAACTAATCTGCACCATTGACTCCACTTGAATTGATGCCTTGGATTTCACCTTAAACAATAAAACTTGAATCTAGAGGGCATCATGTAGAGAAGTTGCATGGAGCTTCAACATGTAGACACTACAATGCATAAAGTTATCTTGGTGTGGTGGAAATTGCAAGTAAAGTCTGAGAAAGAAAGAAAGAAAATGCCTATAAACCTAAAATATATGGTCTTGCCCAAATTTTTGTTGGAAACTACAATTGAGAGAATTGTTATGTTGTCATTACTATCAAACCTTGTGGTAAGACAATTCTATCTAATTAGAGTGTCATATCTAGATGATTGATGAAGAGGATTTGAGAAGGACATAACAAAAGCACCTAGAAGAAAGGTTGAGTTATGATGAACTATAATGTGCACTTGATTAGTTAGACTTTGACAAAATAAAGTGATTGTTCAATCATGCTACAAGTGAAGAAGATAGTTGTACTGAAGCCTAGAAGAAGTGATCAAAGAATGACTGAATGCATAGGCTTGACCAAGCAAAAGAGCAAAAGATTAAGGAACTTGAAGTTTATGCCGAGTGATGCTAGAGTCGACTAAGTGATAGTATAATATGAGAAAATATAGTGTTGACCGAGCATAAATATTGACCAAGCATTAGTGTATGTGTCAATCAAGAAAAGTTAGTAGTGACCAAGTAATCTAGTGATGATGAAGTGTCAAAATACAGTGTTGGTTGAGGGACAACATTTGACAGATTATGAGGAAATCATGCTTTCTGGCCAACATAGTTGATTTCATGGAATATGTAAAGCATGTTGAAGATAAAGATGGATGAGTTGAAACATTTAATTTGAGGGAAATTGTGTTTGAGTTTTTCTATGCAAGAATTCAAGGCAAAGTTTGGAGAAGTTTTTAGAAGAGAAAAGAGGAGACAAAATGAAGGAAGGATTCAATGAATCTGACCTAAACCTAAGATATACAGTGATGTTTAAGAGGCAAAACATTATTATTTCCTATTTAAGGAGGTACAAGGGCTAAGCTTATGTGTGTGAGAAAAGGTTAGCAGAGCTAGTGAAGACCTGATAAGGTTGGATTGGTTGTTGATGTTGTTGATTGGCCAACTTAAGCAAGAGGGGAGAAGAGTTGTGAAGAAGTGAAGAAATATTCTTGAAGGGTTACCAAGAAGATTAGAGACATAGATGAAAATGAAGTCTAGTCAGTGGATCAACATGTGAACCGAATTTGTGTTTTGTATTTGCAAAGTGAGTCATACTTATAAGATCAAACCTATTGTTACTTTCTAACCATTGTATCAGTTTGAAATCCTATAATCAAGGTTGACATAATAGTCATATGTAAATCCTTTAGTCAAGGTGGCATTCAAATAGAATGTTATTAAGTCCTTTAACAAGGCCACTCTTAACAGTGTGATTAGATCCTTTAACAATGTCACATTTAACAGTGTGTTTTGTAACCTTTAATAGGGTTGGCTCCTAATAGAGCTCACTTCAAAAGAGTGAAAAATTGGTGACATATTAGTGACATTCTTTCCCAAATTAGGTTTCTGCATTAAATTTTAATTCAATGCTTGTATGTATGTCATTTGAGATGTTTTGCTGTTAATTTTTTACATCCTACAAGTTGATAACTATTAGGATAGTGAAATGCAATTTTCTATTATAGAGACTGAGCTATTGAATGTTTAGATCTAACATATTTGAAGTGTTTGAAAGTTCAATTGGCACATCTAGACCTTGGATATTTTATTCACTCTCCCCCACCCCCACTCTTAGTTATTCTAAATATTCTAACAATTTCAATTAAAGGGCTACAATCACCAAGTTACTTACTCAAATTTTAATAAAAAATACCCACAAAAGAAGTATGCAATTCATTATATTATTCTCTAGGATATTATTTCAAAATGACCTCACAACACTCTTTTTCGGTATAAGATGGTCATTCAGAATAGTCTATGCAATATTTTTTTTCCTAAATCAATAAGTCAACTCCAGTTGCTGCAATATTTGAGAGTAGTGATATGAAACATAGTCATCCACCAAAAGAAGTCTATGATCTTAAATGCTTGGAAAAAATAGTTTTTTCAAAACAAATGCGATTGAGAAGCCTTTCTTGAATTTTTTGGAAATCTCATCAAGCAAAAGAGGCTTGATGTTAGCATCAATTTCTTATTAAATTATATCCTCCTCAAATATAATTCTCTTCTTTAATAATTTTAGGTTGCTCACAATTGCAAATGTTATCCTTCATTGTTCAAGAAGTTAGTAAAATTGATGTGTATTTCAGTGTTGTACAAACTTGATCATGGGATCGACTTTCATGTCAAACTATGCTCCCTATGTGTATGAATTTTAATATTTCTTTAACAAATTTGTGTTTGATAATGTTTGAAAACTTTGCCAAATTATATGGGTTTTTCATTATATTCTTGATTTTTAGTATCACAATGTGGAACCATTGACAAATAATAACTTGTAGGTAGGGAGTGAACTTCCATTCTAATCTAAATTTGATCTTTGATAGTAGGAGCTTTCTCGGTCATGCATATGGTGTGTTAATCAATGAATAAATTCTCTCTTGTGTGTGTATTCAAATGACAACTAATTTAAAATAAAGAAAAAGGTGAAAGACAACTAACTTTAATCAATGTACATAGAATGAAATTATTTCTCCATAGTTCAGAAAAAAATAGTAATAAGAATAGATATATACAATATTAACTAATAATATATACCTCATGTCATATGAAATTAAACCATACAAAATATCAATAAATTAAATATTTATGAAAAACTATTTTTTTAAATGAAAAAAAAAACTTCAAACTAAGACATCATATAAATTAAAATTCCACTTGAAAACAAATTGATTTGCACTGTATTTATTTTCCTCTTTAATGTAGAAATTTAACACAACTGTTCTCTAAAGTCCAAAAGTAGATAAAGTCATAGATAAAACAAAAGAAATGAGACAATTAAGTCATAGATAAAACCAAAAAAATGAGACAATTATAGCTATGATCCTGGGAATTGTAAGAGAATATTGAAACTACTATAAAATTTGATTTAGCAGGACATGATATGTAGTCATTCACAAAAGGAAAACTTCATGGACAATTGTAGATGAGTGAAGGAGCACATCACGATTAATATTCCAAGATATATATAACTATAACTTTGTCTATTATGAATTCAAATAACTTTTAAACCAGCCAAAGTTCAGTGGTGCTACAATAAAGATTCTTTTTAGAATGAAAAATTTGGCCATTTAATCACTTTTTGGTGTTCAAACACCAAATATAATGCTAATTAGTCTTCTTTTCTATGATCAATCAAATGGCTTGTATAATTTATATCGACTTTATTTCTAATATTTGTAAAGTATTTTTGCTTTTTTAAACTATTATTTTAGAATAGAGTGACTTTGCTACATGTTTAGTGGCATCTCAAAATTTGTAGAGCTCTCCATAGTTACCTATGCTAGAGAAAAAAATGAAAAACAAAACATTGATCCAAGTTCTACAAAATTGTACTAGTTTTAATGGTAAAAATATTTTCTAGTTTGGCCTATGCACTTTTGTAGCAAGGCCATATAGAGAAATTTTATAACAATAGAGAAGAATGCATGACAACTAGCACTAAAAATAGGAAGTTGAAGACAAATGGAAATGATAACTAATATGTATTGCATGTTTTTATTTTGTGAATTCCTTTGAAGTGTTTGTATCTATCTTCTCATTCAACTATGTATAATGACACATAGCCTGCACATTTTTTGGTGGTAGAAACATGCTTGTCTAAATAGTGTAAAATTTTTGTGTATCTTTTTATCATTTTTGTCTAGATAGTGTAAATTTGTGTTGCACCTCTTTCTTGCCAATATCTTTTAGTTTTTTCTTTTGTGCTTGGACCTCTACAAGTGAGTTTGGGTGATAAAGAAATAGAATTTTATTATATGTGTCTGAAATTAGGTGTGACTTTACTTCAAATCCATTTCAAATCCATCTCATAACATAACATAACATAGAAGCCACTAATTTTGACACATTTTTGAGATAGAAATACTTTAAACCTCTTTACTCATCCTTCAGATTATGCCTACATGTCTAAAAGTTTCCCTTCTTTCTTAGTTAACCACCAAATTTTTTTTTTGCCAAAACCATTATATTAAAATTAATGACCAAAAAATTATCATTTCATTCATGGGAATTTTCATTCATGTAGAACTCATGAAAACTACTTGATTTCTTTAGTTGTCTACTATGGTTGAATTTTAAAGGCCTATCCATTTACCTACCAAGAGCTTAATTGTCCTAAAATGAAGTGTTGCCAAGAAACCTCTTTCAACTATGTAGACATAATCTATAATAAGCGAAGGGTTTTGACATTTGTGTTTATATTGGTGTGTATACATTGTGTGTTTATTTTAGTTGCATAATGTAATTATATTGGAAATCGCTTAATGGCCAGTTTTGGAGCAATAGACCATCGACAAAATATTCATGGTTTTGAGGCATGTGCTCTAGATTGAATAAAGTTTTTGCTAAATTTTTTTTGTTGTGGGAAAAAATCTTTATGTTGAAACAATCAAGTATTTTCTATTTGTTCATTAAAAAATAGTCTTTTCAATTGAGTATTATCAATCTTCCAACTTATCAATAAATTTTGATGACTTGGCTGGGCTTGTATTGAAATAAAATGATGGACCTTTCTAATTCAATTGTTCTTTATGCTAGATTGATTTTTATTTTTTTTCTCTCTCTCTAAAAATAAATACAACCTAAATAGTTCTTCAAATCAAACAAAATCAATATCAAAAGAAAAACAATTCTTCCAATCTTTGGCAGAAACTTGGTTGCCCTACAACTCTTGTTTTTTATGTGCAACTCACGATGGTTTCTTTATGGATTAAATTGGCAAGTACTAAAATTGTTGATATTTTTAATGGACTAGCGAATTATTGTTCTATTAGCTTTGTAATTGTTACAAATTTAGAAATAGACATTCACAATCTTATTAAAAGCAAAGGAGATCAACATATTTCATTTTCATTACTAGAAAATTCAATTTGTTGCATTGAATAATATTACCTTTAAAAGAGCTTATTGCAATTCATCATTTCTTAAAATTTAAAAAGCAATGTGGTTGTTTTTGTGAAGTTTAACAAATGCTTAGCAACTTAGTCTTACTGCTACTTGTTGGCATAACTAATGCAAATATCTTTAAGCAAATATTTGATGGTGATTGAGTTAGTTATTGTGTTGTTGTTGATGTTAATTTGATACTCAATGGTGAACTATTTACTAGAAAGTTGGGTCACTTACTATACAAGTGAAAAATTAAGTATACAGTCAATTTGTGTGATGAATCAGAGTGTGCGATGGATATGGGAGAATCAAAGATCTTTTTAGCTTATGTATATGCAATCTCATGTACTGCACATCAATATTGAGTGAGTTATGACTTCTTGAAGTGAGACAATTTAACCAGATTGGCTAGTTTATGAAAAATAGTGAATGATTTGATTAGTTTATCAAATTTGTGTTATTTTAGAGGATAAAATTCATAGTTTATGATGTTCAGTAAATGGTTCTATTCTGGTTAGAGTTATTTTTTTTTTATACAAGAAAACATGTTTTGGATTGATTGGAGAAAGTTCGAGAAGGAAAATAAAGAACAAATTGAATATATTTGTAATGCCCCGCCAAGGGATCCAAAGAATTAACCTAAAATTTCACTAAGTTTGGTAACATTTTTTTTTAAACATGAAAGATAAACTATTATCAACACTTGCGGAAGCAATAGAAACAATTCGAATAAAAGTACACATAACATAACATAACATAACATATTAGATTCTTTAAAGATCCCTTAACGTTGAATTACATACATGAATCCATCTAGTACAACATCCACATGAAATAATAATGATAAGTCCAATGTTCATTCATCCTCTGTACATGTCACAGGGTATGACAAGCTCAAAGAATATACATATGTAGAATAAGGTACATCATCCTCTTCTAATCCATGATACATCAAAGTAAAGATAATCACATGATACATCATCATAGAAGACATATACATCCATCATAAAGATCAAACAAAATAAATTAAGTGCACGGTTCCTCCCAACTGTTAATAGCATCATTAGACCATTGTGGATCCTAGCCATCCCTCCGTGCGTAACATTCCAAAGCATCGAAGAGATCATCGACTATTAACATAGTAGGAATGTCACTCCTAAAAACATCCTACTAATATGCAAAGTAAAGCATAAGGTAACATCATCTAACATATGCAAATCATCAATATAAGAAACATACCAATAAATACATCTATCATAAGGTATATCATCAATCATAATGATCCAAGAACAGAATGAAGATAAATACCAACCAAGAATACTCCAGCCATGGTGTCTCGGACGGATCTCAAATGATAAGAGTAAAAAATACACTACCACCCGACCGTGTGGAACCTAAGTGGTCCACTCCCATCGTGCTGAAGAGATAATCTCAAGTCCCAAGCAGGCTATCAAAATCACATAGCATAAATCCCTAAAAATCCAGGAATCCTAAAAGTATACTAACTCAAAAGTTCCAATCACACACAAAATTTGACATCTAATTCCCAGAGGCACATAAAGACATGTAGGAACCTACTATGCAAGCGAGAAAGTGTCATCACATTTATCTCGTACAAGTTACCCTGGCAGTTAGCTAAACTCCACGGGTCCATACAGATCTCATGCGGCCACTAGTATCCTCTCATATTGACAAGACATACTATGGAATGCAAGGTCACAACCATTCATTCTCACTACTCCCATCCTAGCCTATGCAAGCACTCAAGGCATGGGCGAGAACCAAAACTCTTATCTTTTTAGGTTCATTTAGTTAGTATTAGGTGTGAATGTTATCACTTATTAATCCAACTTACAATGAGTTACCCTGGCAGCCTCTTAGGGCCCCGACACCCATTGCAAGCCACTTCCCGACACTACAAGTAGATTACCTACCCTAGGCTCATGGAATCATAAATCACCACAGTCCTGTACAAGCGACTGTAAAAAAAATCTAAAAGATAATCCATAAAAAGAATCATCAAATAAGCATCAAATATCCATAATAAGAATCATCAAATCTCCAAGATAAGAATCACCAAATCTTCATGAGCATCCGAAAAATATTCATAGAAAATCATGACCACAACAGTTCTCTATTGGCAACTGAAGGCATCACTGATAATCATAAGTATCCATTGGTTCTCAATAACCAAAATATATCTCAAAATAAATCACCATAATCATTGGTTCTCAACAAGCAACCAAAATATCTCAAAATCATACTGATCGAAGACTCCAAAATGGTTGAGTCAAACATGTCACAACATGACATCATCAAGAATAAATCCACATTTTAGTCCCATCATGGTGACTAGAAAGTAATCCAAGGATAACTAATCGATGACTCAAAAATGATTAGCTCAAGTGTCTCATACGCATACATCTCAACTTCACACATGAAGACTGATGAACAATAACAATCAGTAAATACAAACATTTCATAGAGCATATGATCACAATACCATGGTTGGGCTTATAAAAATTGAGACTAAATAAGATCAACATGCCAACACATCTCATAACACCCGAGCCTCTGGTAACAACCTAAGACTGGTCAACACTAGTCAACCCAAAATCCAAAACAAGAAGCATAAAGAATACACGATGCAAACACATGTTTTAGTTTTGCTATCTTACATAGTTGATTCAAGTGTAGAGGTTTTCGGTTTTCTGTTTGCAAGTATATTTTTAAGTGTCTCAAGTTTCATCATTTGACCTACAAGTCAACCCATTTGTTCTCCGATAGCATAATCCTTCCATTAATAAGAATTATATTCTAAAAATAGCTTAAGGGTAAATATTTACTTATTAAATCATTTGCTTTATTTGCTAAGATCCATAGTACTAATTGGATAACTCTTCCTTAATGTTACTTCTACATTTCATAATCAAAGGACCATTATTCATTTATAAAAGAACCAATTATCAATCTTCGAATAAGAAGAAGATAACTTTATTTATCTCAATCCATTAACATAGGTACACCATCTATGAGCTCTTAACATCTTATTAGTTTTCAATTAGAAACTTAATTAAGTATTACTAAAGTTTGATTCTTTTAATTTAATCGTTATCATCATTGACAACCATATAATATTTAAATTCATAATTCAAGTCATAAGACTTATCAACTTCGATATAGATAATTTACAATCTCGTTAAAAGAATTATATCAAATAAATCTCTATTACATAACTTGATTATTAATTAAATCTAATTAACTCTTATTAATTAATTTAATTAATAATTGCATAACCACAGAAACGTTCTAATTAACATCAGTTGACTAATAACTAACTAAAATTCTGTAAGTTAAAAGTCAACTATAATTCAATACTCAAATGATCATATTAATAATTCAATAATAATAATCTTGTTAATAATTAATAACAAGCTATATTGAAAATCTTATTAATAATTCTATACTAACCAAATTCATCACTCTTCAACAAAGTTCTCATTTATATTTTAATAACAACAAGTTATAATAAATCCTCAATACCAGGTATTATTATCTCAAATAAGTTTTCCCTATGTACATTGATTCAGTTAACTGATAATCCTCCAAATTATTAACCAATTTAATTTGATTAATATCTTTTACAATACTTCGGTCATTAACTAATCTCCTCTAGATTAACTCTGATCGTATTAATTGATAACTATTTAAACTATTTATATTATTCTTTATTAATAGTTTGTTAAACCTAACAAACATTAATAAATAATAAACTTATCACAACTATAAATAATCAATTTAGAGAACTTTTACATAGAACTTCATTAGCTAACTTTTAATACCATTAAGGTATTCAAACGTATTAACCAATAACATAATAATTCAATCTTAATCCAATATCATTTAGAATTTCTAAATTTAAATCAACATAATATAACTTATCATCTTACAATTATTTAATCAATATTAAAATCAACCATTAGACTCCATTTTCTAATTGTTCTAATAATATTTTGTCTATACAAAAGTTGTTTGAAAAAGATCCCTATCACAAACCAATAAGACTCATTGTAGATTTTAATATGAATAATTTTTAAATTCTTAACATTATCATTTTCATTAAATAACTCTAAAATTGTTTAATAGTATTCAATATACATTATAAAAAGTCCACTATATAAACTATATTAAAATCTCTTTTCTTTTAATCCATCTACTTAGATTGACTAATAATTAACTATACTTCTTCTACTATTAACTAATCTTAATTAAATTTGATTTAATTAGATTAAATAATAGACCATATAAAACTAATGCATATTAATAAGATTCTAATAAGGGAAGATTGCAATAATATCTTTAATTCATTAAATAATTTTCAATAGATTATCTCTAATCAAATTTGTTGTTAACTATTTAAACCATTATTTATTAATAGTTTATTAGACCTAACAAATATTAATAAATAATAAACTCATCAAACTATATTTCCATAAGCCCCATTAGTTATTATTTAACTAACCTTTAAGGCATATCAATAATTCAAATCGTAGCTATGTTATAACAATGTTATAATGTAACTATGACTCCTTGTCAATATAATAATTCTTATTTAAATCTAAATCTAATATCATTAAAATTTGAGTCTCTTAATAGTTATCATTAAACACTTTTACCACCCCTTAACTATATATTAAATAGTATTTAATATACATTAAATAATTAATATTAAAAGTCATCCATTCTCTATTGAATTCAATATCTCTATCCATCAGCTCCATCCATAAAATTTCCATTAAAAATCTCTATTAATTAATTTAGAACATTCTTATTAGTCTTTGGACTAATTAAAAAATTATTAAATTCTAATTATATTACTTTGATATATTACTTTTGTGAAGTTTAAGCATAAAGAATTCTTGGTTATGGGAAATGAAGAGACATCCGTTCTTGAATAAAATAGTCCCAGTACGACGGCCATATCTCCCTAATGAACCGTTGGATCGGGCTGAAATTTAAATATGTTGGAGAGGGCCAAGTTGCACCGATTCTGACCAGAGCGATCAAATAAATTCGATCCCGATAAAAAGTTATGAATGACTGAATTCGGGTCTATCCAAGAGGCAGCGACAGAACAATTTTTTATGAATTAAGAATTTTCTCTTAAAAGAATTGTTCTCTAAATTTAACTATAAAAGGGTTTGTTCATATGCATCTAAAAATATAATTGATAGAAAGATTACATCTAATCATTCAAATTTTTAACTTAGAATTTTTATTTTTATTTCAAATCTTATCTATCTAATTTCACAATATAAATTCGAACTCAAACTCGATTAAGATCTAATTATTTCTCCTTAATTGGATCTAAGATTTTTCTATTGTTTTCTTCTCAACCAAATAAAATATTTTGATTCCAATTTCAAATAGTAGATTCAATCATAGAGAGTATTCAAACACATAAAACAGATATGATGAAGACAGGAAGAGAACGAGTGCAAAAAAAAAAATGAGAATATCACGAGTGCACCTAGACACTGATGCTAATTTGTCATGCCTCAGAAGTCCATAGAAAATCCCTTTCTTCTCCATCATTCGCAATTCTTCCAAGAATCCAAGCCGATCGAATCCTCCAAGTGATTAGAAGTGCTAGAGGGAGCATAGAAGCAAGTAGAAAATATATGAGCATATGAATCTCCTCCCATGCATGTAAGCTTTGAAGCTTCTATTTTTGCTTGTAACTCGTGGCTTCCATTAAGCTTGTAGCTTCCATTAAACTTGTAGCTTCGCTTAAGCTTTTCTTTTAAGCTTCTATAAATGCGTGAATATCAAAAGCTCTCAAGAAACTTTTGGAATGCTTCTTGAAACCGCTGAAAGGTGTCACCAACTAAGCATGGGTCTTTTTCAATTTTTTTTTGACGAGTCATAGAATTGTAGACACCTTGTGCTTAATTGATGCACTAACCCCCGTATTGTTGACACATGTTAATTCCCATGCAAGCTTATAATTCCAATTTACTATACTTTTTCCAATTTTATTTATTAAGTCTCATGCACTAACTTTAATATCTCCACTTTTCAATCTTAATATATTTATATTTTAATCATATGAGATTTAGAATTTTTTAATAATTTAAAATATATTTTTCACTTTTAAATTTCATTTTCCAAAACTTTATTGCTAAAATATTTATTAGCTTTAATAATAATATTATTTAGTCATCTATTTAAAAATGAGCTCCAAATATATTATTATTAAAATAAATATTCTCACATTCTAAATTTAATATTATAACTTTTATCTTCCAATTTAATTATTTTATTTAATTAATTAATTAAATAAAATAAATATCAAAATACCATATTAATTTTTTATTAAATTAAACCATTGAATAAATCTTTTAATTAGGCTTAATTAATAGAAAATACTCCAAAGACTCACAAAGGTAAAAATATGAAAAATCCATCATAGCCAATATACATACAAATCAAACCAAGGGGTTTTTATCACGAATTACATCATCTAACGCATTCAGAGGGTACTCAACTCAGATACTTGTCCTAATTTTCCAATTAGAACAAATGGCTTAAAGGGTTGGGATTTGGACTTGAAAATTTATATCCCCTCTCTTATCATTGAGATAATGTGATAGGGTACGCTCATCCTGGCAATTTAGGGAAGTCGATACCTGATACTTGTAACCTGCATAAAAATCATGCATGTACAAGCACAATATATACTAAACTAAACAGGCAATGGCAGGAAATGGTGCATCGTGTAGATTTTGACTCTTCCTTAACCACATCAGACACACCATACAAAAGAAAACACACAAAGCAAATACGCACACCATACACATGCAAGTATGGGGTAAGTATCCATAAGAAAACACATATGATAATAAATCATCTTACTAATTATCATTAATAACTACAAATACTGAAAATAATAATCATACATACATGAAATGTAGAGTCTAAGTAATCTCATCACATATCAACTGAATCCATAGCACAATATTTGATAATCTCATAATAATGTTACTGATCATCAACATGAAACTAGCTCTAAAAGAGTTCAGCAATGATAACAAAATGCAAACCAGGGGCAGGCACTACAATATTTGTGTTTGATCTTGAATCGATAACATGTAGGCCATTTCTAATAGATCTTTCATAATGGTGAGTTGGTTGATGATGTGGAAATGACATGGAATTAATAAGTTTTGATAGATAAATTATGCATATGTAATTGTGATGGAATTTCTTGGAAGTGTCTATATTCATTGGAAAAGTGAAAAGGTTAGATGTTCTATGTTAGATCAATGTGTGATTCAAGTGGTCGATTGTGTAGTACCAACGAATGATGAATCAGGGTTTGGTAAGACCTTTTGTTTAAGTTGTGGTCAATTTTAATTATAACAAATTTAGGTCAAATATACCCTAAAATAAATGGTTGAGAAGTATATTTATATGGAAGAATGTTATTTTGCAAGAAAGTTAGTGAGCATGTTTGTAATCAACAAGGATTGTACAATAAAACTAGTAGTTAAATGTCTACTAGGAGCTACATATGGTAAATTGAAAAGGATTTATCAAGTAATATTGTAGTGCTACTTCTTCACTTATTCTGCTTGGTTAATCTTAATAGGTTTATGAGTTAAAAGCCTCCAACAAGGTCACTTTTAATGATGTGAGCATGATCTTTAGTAGGATACAAAGTTAATTCCTTTAACTAGGTGGCTCATTAATTTGAGTTAGAAATCCTTTAATAAGGTTATTCTTAACAGAGTAAAGATCTTAACAAGTATGAGAAAAATCAGTCAAGTAAGTGACTCCTAATAGGGTTTTATTATAACTGGTCATTATTATAAGCTCGTAGTAGGGAAAAACCTTTAACAAGGTGCATTTTAGAAGATTGCAAAATACTTGTGGGTGTCAATTCTCATGGTAATTTTTTCCTTTAACCAAGGGTTTTCACAATAATAGTAATGGTATAATTTTGTTACTTGTGTAGATACTTTTATGAGTTATTTTATGGCTAGTTTCAAAAGTTAAAATTGAATGGATGAATGATTAGATGTTAGATCAGTTATTGATTAATCGTTTTTATAAAGTGGTGATTAAAGATTAAAGTTAGTGGATTACTAATTTATGCCAAAAATGTGACGCACTTCTCTAAGACATTATATCCAGGGGATCCAATGAATTAGGAACCTTTACAATCTCATATTGGTTTTGACTAGTGAGTGTCTATACATTTAAGTCATTTACTTAGTTCATGCTGAATAGGTAACATATGTTAAGCACACCATATAAGTTAGAGCATGCCGAGTAAACAATGAGTGCCTAGTTACTCATGTGCTGAGTCACACAAGTACCGAGTAGACAATATATGCTAAGTGGTTCAAGAACTGAGCAAGCAGTGCATGCCAAGTCATTCAAATGTTGAGTGATAGTATTGAAGTTAGTATGTGCCGAACACCAGGGATATCAGTTATCGAGTAAATTTTTTTTGTCGTAGTTGTTTATATTGGCACCAACTACTATGTAAACCATTTTTGAGCCAACTTAAAGATTGAATTACAATGTTTTGGTGATAAGGATGAATCTTAAGTTGGAATCTCTATGCATTTACATGCACCCAATCAGGTAAAGGGAAGGTTTAAGTGACAATATGGGTGAATCACAATCGTTGATTCATACCTAACCCTAAGTCACCTAGGTCTTCTTAAGGAGGACAAACCCTAAACTTTCTATGAGCATGAAAGGGAATGAATGAATGATCAAGGAGAGTTTTGCATGCACATTACAGAATCAGTTAAAGGAGAACATAGGCAGGAAATAATGAACAAAAAAGAGACATTTGATCAAGAAGGATCAAGTATACATTAATTTAGAGGTGATCTATCATCAAGCAACAATGTGCTAACTGTAGGATCATTGCTGAGATATTCTAACAAGTGAATTAGTTAAATCTCTTAACAGAGTAGTCCTAACAGGCTATATTGAAATCCTCTAACAAGGTGCTTACTTAACTGTGAGTTGAAGTTCTTTAGCAAGGCACACTTCTAACAGGGTGTTGAAATCCTTTAACTGGGTAAGACCTAACAATCTTTGTAAGCCTTTAATAGGGCAAGCTTTTACCAGGGTAGATCATGGTTCATGATCAAACATTGTAACCTTTATTGGATACACTTTATTACCACAATAGTGAAGATTTGTGGGTGTCATCCCCACCCCAATTTTACCTCATCATTGGACGGTTTCTGGGTAATCATATCTAGTGTCATATATGTGTGAATGCTTACTTGTTTACATGCTTTAGATGTATATGTTTTATATGGTATTTCAGTTTATTTGTTGAATGTATGAGATGGATGTGTGGTGAATGTTCTATGGGTCAAAGTTTAAAGCATTGATTTACCCCCCTAGAAGTTTCCCTTTCCTATTGTAATTCCAACAATTGGTATTAGAGCCTTGTTCTCTAAAAGAGAAGCTTTACATCTTTGAGGAAAGATCTTGGAAATGGAAGTCTACAAGATGGGAAAGATTATTGAGAACTAGGAGATTGAAATACATCTTATTCTACATTAGTTGAATGAAGCAAGAGAAGATCTAAAGAAATCTTTAAAGAGAAGGAAGGAAATTGCTATTGTTCAAAGAGAATGACACACAATACAAAGAGATAGACACTACTAAGGTATTTGCAAATGGAAACTCTAGTGAATTTGATGCAACAGTTATAGATTTAATGGAAAAGAACAAAATCCAAGCTGAAGAAATCAAAAACCTTAAGTTAGAGAAAGCTATGGAAGACACAGTCATGATTGAAGATGACAAAAGAGTTTTGACCAGTAGAGGTAATTAGGATTGCTAACATGCAATTGGAAACTTTGGGTCAAATTATGAATGCCAACCATGAATTGAATGTCAACGACATTGAGATAACAACACTAAAGTTGTAGAATGAACAATTGAGCAATGACCTAAAAAGGGAAAAGGAATTTGCTGAAAGTTTCAATAAACCAAATGAAGCTATCAAGTACTTTGAACAATTGATGAGATCCACCAGATCTAACAATGACACATTTGGACTGGGATACACAAGTACTAAAGAAGGAGAATCATCCAAAAGTGCTAAAGAAAGGAGTAACAAAGGTAAGAATTCCAAACCTACTTGTCATAATTGTGGTAAGAAAGGACATACTACTAATGTGTGTAGGAGCAAGACTATAATCAAAATGTTAAGAAGAAGAGCATGGATCACTATCATAAATGTAACAAACAAGGTCATTAGGCACATGAATGCATAGCTAAGACCATGCGCACTCAAAGATTTGAAGGATATTGTTATAATTTTCATAAGTATGGACATAGAGATTTTGAGTGCAGATCCAAACCAATGTGGTCATAAAACAAACAAATAAAGGTAAAGAAGAACAATGACAACTTTTATAATTGGGATTATAATACAAGTATAGTTGTCACTACTATCAAGAATATGGACATGTTCCTGAGAACTATATTAGAACACACTTCAAAGTGACTACAAAAGGTGGTTGAGTCAAACCACATGTTTTAGCTATTTGAATACTGGTCACATTAGTAGATACTGTCCAACAAGGTCAAAAGCACCAAGTTGGGAGTTCAACAAAGGCAAAGGCAAGACAGATATTGAAAATTTTAGAGATGAGATGAACAAGACATGGAAGAGAAAGGAGGATAGTAGCACATCAAGTGGAGAAGGGATCACTTCACCCAATGGGTTAGGTGATCACACCTCATCAAACTAAGCAATCAAGAGGAATGTAGGACTGATATTTAAAAAGGAATGCATCATACATCAGTTCCAAGGATTCAGTTCCAAAAAGATTACATAAGCATGAATAAAGATGCAAAGTGTTATTAGGAATCAAAGAAAAATCTTTAAGATTTTCATGTTACTATCAAGCATGAAAAGTTTCCTATGGTTGCCAAGTGAAATGCTAGTGGATGTTGAGCTAATAGATTGGCTAGTTGATGCTGAGCTTGTAATGGTTACCAAGAAAATGAGAAGACAAGTGGATGTCGAGTGAGCCAGAAATCAATTGATGTCAAGATTACAACTGTGTAAGTACTTAGCATTAATTACAGTGTTTTAAAGGGCTATTTGATCAATTTCTACTCATTTAACATCATTCAAATTGAAGAGAGAGAGCAAGAAGAGCTAAAGGCGATCTGGAAATTTCATCTAAAGTGTTTGCAGGAGATTTGAGCAGTTATTTGACATCATTTCATTAGGATTTACAAGGTATTTATTTTGTGTTGAGCTACACTGTTTTGAATTTTGTAAACCATAGATTTATATAATGGCTTGTTCTTCAAAAGAAAAAGGAGTAGAGGGAAAAGAGGTTTCAAATGTTTAGCTATTTAAAAATGAGATAAAACCACTTATTTTCAAGGCCATTCTAGACATAACATACAAACAAGATCCCTCTAGTGCATTATCTATGATACCACCACAAGTTTTAATGATTCAAAATGTTAGAAAGTGTTATAATTGTAAGATTGGGAGAATTGGTGACATGGAAATTAGAGAGGAGTATGGAAGATTATGTGAAAATGGTGGGTTGAGGGAAGAATTCAAGATAGCTCAGTATGGTTAGATAATGGGCCAATCAAAATCACAAAGAGAATAATTCATAGGGTAATAGAGTGTGCAACCCTAGATGGCCAAAGACTATGAGAAGTGAGTCCAAAGAAGTTATTGAAAAGAACATAGGGGTTGTGTGGAACAAGAGGGGAATGACCATAGGCATAATCATAGAACCTCTAGTAGCTTTTGCAGTAAGGGTAATTGCACACAAGTTTTATAAATCAAGTAGATTGAATAGTGTACCTTGCATTACAATGGATATGAGCTACAAGATTGTGAAGAAGGATCATACATATGATCTTGCCAAGCTACAACTACAACAATTGATTGAAAATCAGGAGCAATAAGGAAATCAAAGATTGCTCAGTGTAAATTTGGATCTATTTTGTTACGTATCTTATTTTATGTACAAAACACATTTTCCACATTTGGTAATGTTGCATGGAAGACAAATAGGTCTATTGCAATTCAAATAGGAAAGTTCATTGAATAGTTAGGTGATAACTTTGAGTCAGTTATGACTAGTTATTTTGAGGATTTCAAACAATACATGAAGAAGAGATTAAGGATTCCAGTGTCACTAGTGGAAAAATATTTTGATGATGTTTGTTTCCTAGTTGATGTTGATCACACATTTGTTCAAGCAAAAATTCCTAGAGTGAGATGGCTAAGGCCATTAGGTTATGAGATTAATGTTGATGAGGCCTCTACAATAATCACAACATTACTTGTAGAAGAAGTGGACAAAGATGCCAAAGATTTTGGTAACTATGAGTTGGCCAAATCAAAGATTACTATGGAGTTGAAGACTTCTTCTGTGACTAAGAAGAAGGAAAAATTCATGAAGAAATTAAAAGAGAAATTTGGTGAAGGTGCCAAGGAGGAAGAAGAAGAGGAAGAGGATGAAGAGGAGGAAGACACTCAAATTCAAGCACCTCTAGCATTGACACAAGGTCAGGGTGAGGATCAACAAGAGGAAGAAACAAAGAACATAGAAGGTGCCTAGGAAGAAGAAGCCAAGGAAGCACCTATTCCTACTGATCAGAAGAAGAGAAAGGCCAAGGCACAAGCAGTGACAAGACCTAAAAAGGTTGCTAAACCAAGCCATCCCAAACCAACAACACCTATCACAAGGGCTTGAACACAAGTCATTGCACAAAAGGCTAAATAGGTAGCCAAGTCTATAAAGCAGGAAGGAAGAGCACAAAAAAGACCAAGAAGAAAATATGTTGTTCAGGTTGAATCTAATGAGGAAAAGACTAAATCTGATGAAAAAAGCCAATTCCAAGTGGTGAGTCATAATCCATCTTCAAATCTGGATAACTTATGTGAGAATGTTAGAAACAATGTTGATTTATTAGATTTCTCTCACATTAACTTTGAAAATCTTGGAAAAGTTGAGTAGAATCAAGTGGAGGAGGCAATATAAGCCATGATGGCTACTTTCAAGAAGGCTCCTTTAGAGATTGCCAACTCCATACCTAAAAGTTTATATGAAAGAGTTGATAAAAAATGGCATTAGTTTTTGAACTTACAAAGGAAAATTAAGGAGACATCCCTCAACCAAGTTATGCCAGAACTTAGCGAGGCACAAATATCCAAAGCCATAAAGAAATATAATGTTAGATTTGTTCCTAAATATAGGGCATTTAGCATACTATAGAACAACATAGAGGATACTGTAATAAAGTCCAAACAAATATGGAAGATTACATATGGACTAGCCATAGTCAAAGAAGGTGAATAAGAACCTATTGAGGTCAAAGATGATGAAGATGATGACAATGAAGAAGACACAACAGAGGGAGGCACTAATATGAATATATATGATCAGGTAACAACTAAGGTAGAGCAACAATAAGAACAAAGTGTACAAGATACACAAATGCCAAGTGCCAACCCTCTGTAGATGATAAGTGTAAATACTGAAACTATTATAGTATAGGATGTTTCTGATCCTATTGATCAGAACATCAATCCCCTAATAGAGGAAGACTTGAAAAGGATACTTGATCAATCTACACTACAAGCCAAATTATGTGATAACCCTGTATTGGTAAGTATAGATGAAATTCAAAAATTAGTGACTATATCTACAAGGGAGGAGGTGACACTAGTAGAATTTGGGAAAATAAATGACCACGTGACTAAAAAATTTAGTCACGTGACTAAACATTTTAATCATGTGACTAAAAGTGATCAAATTCTACTAATCTTTTGCAATTCAAAAGTATAAATGATTAAATGAATGACTAATTTGGTCATCAGGTATAACCATAAGGTCAAATGAATTAAAATGACTAAATAAATGAGCAAATAAATGACTTTAAATAATTAGTCATTGAGACAAAGATGTCTAAATGAATGATTTTTTTTTTTTACACTAACATTAGATAATTTTAGGATAATGATGTATATGTTACAACACAATCATATCAATTTCCTCAACTTCTCCTACCCTCTTTCAATGTTATGTTTAGGATAGTGAAGTAACTAAAGGAACTTATAAAATGATCATTGATTGCTACTTTTAGGCAAACATTATGATGTTGATCATCGACTAAATTATGATTTGTTTAATTATTGATTAGATTGTCACATACTATTCTTCATTAAATGATTTGATATTGAAAGTTTATTAAGCAGGGTTACAAATATATTAAAATATATATTTTATATTGGGATTCTAAAATAGGGTATGAGACATTTGTATAAGGGAGTTTGTAACCTCTAAGATCAGATAGTAACCTATTATTAGTATATCTTTGATAATTTTATGACATCATACACATGGGTTATTATTGATTAATTTTTAGTTAAGAATTTTGTGATGGTCATGGAAGGTGAGCATCATTGGAGGGAAGTTATTAAGATATTATTTTAAATTTTTTATTTAGGAGCATGGTATTGAAATTAGGGTGCCCAACATAGCCTTCACAAACCTTATATTAAGTTATGCTAAAATATTTGTACTATCATCACTTGACTATTGAATGAAATAATAATAAAATTTAATAAAGTATTTATTTAATTTAATTTAATTTAATAAATAAAATTATTATTTTAATTAAAAATTATCATAAATAATATTTAGATTATTTTATAGAGCCTTATTCTCCCAATTAAAAATAAAAAAATAAAATACATTTATTTACTTATCAAACATCTTAGCCTAATAAAAACCCTAAAATTGAAACATCATTCACATTTCTTGCATTTGGTTTTTACAAGGTTTTGTTGCTAGGGGAGTGCCATGGAGACTTAGGGCTTTGGATTTCTCAAAGAAATGAGATATTTTCTTAATGTTCTCCATGAATTTGGTTACAAATCTATTACATACACATAAGCTCATCTCTATACAAGTATGCTTAATATATTATTACAATATCATTCAAAACTATTAAATAATTTAAACATATTTACAACTATTCATAATTTTTATTTTTTATGTTTCAATTACTAATTATTTTGTAGTTTAATTTAATTTCCAATTAAATTTATATATAATCATTAGATTAAATTTAAGAATTTACTTTAAGTTATTGGATTGGTAAACGACTGAAGCCTAGATCAATTATTGTTATTTGTTGTAATTACATTCATAGGACATTGAATGAAATGAGAAAAAGAAATTCAGTGTCATGAAATGTGATGATTAATTCTTATACAAGTTATGGGTTTAATTATTTTGTGAAATGATTCAAAACATATCAAATTACCTTCACTAGCACTCTCCCAGCCTGTGCGAATTTGGGAGATCTTAAAGTAGGAAGGAACTCCACCAAGAAAATATTAGTAGGGGATTTCAATTTGATGTATTTGTAAGGAATTCCCTTATTGATATGTATGCAAAATGTGAGAGTTTAGAGGATGCACGAGATGCATTTGACAAAATGCTTAACCAAGATTTGGTTTCATAGAATGCCATGGTTTCATAGATTTGGTAATGCACAGAATGATCTTATAGATGATCCATTGAAACACTTTGAGTAAAAGCATCAATGAAATGTGAAATTTGGGATGCCAATGATATTTGGGGTTTTTAATCATGGTTGCAGCGAATAGGTTCTAAAGATCTTTTACTTGATGAATCAAATAGGTATGAAAATTAGTGTCATTTTCCTGTGTATCGACTTGTCTACTCTGAAAAAAGGTGAGAATATTCACAAAGATGTTATTATATAGGGATCTGGAGTCAATGATTTTGTGGGAAACATTCTTTTAGACATGTATGAAAAATGTGGATGCATAAAGATTGCAAACAATGTGTTTGACAGAATGCTTAAATGAGATCTTGTGTCATGGAATACAATAATTGTTGGATATTCCATGCATGGAAATGGTAAGGTGTCTCTACGAATCTTTGAAGAAATTCATCATTCTAGGCATAATGTGAATTGTGTCACCTTCATCAACACTCTAGCTGCATGCTGCCATGTGGACCTAGTTGATAAGCGGTTGTAGTATTTTCATCACATGAGTAAGGATTATCACATCAAACCTAGAATTGTGCACTATGGATCCATGAGAAACTTCCTTGGTCATGCAACACACAAATTTATCAACAAAATTCCAATAGAACTTGGTGTTGCTCTATGGGGAGCTTTTCTTTGACCCTACAAAATTCGTAGAAATTTGGAAATGGCACAACATGCAACACATCAAAGTTTTAAGCTAAACCTAATATAGTTACTCCTTATATAATGTTGTTAATAATTTACATGAAAACTGGTAGGTGGAATTTTTTTGAAGAGGTATAGGAAATGGTCAAACATGGGAATGCAAAAAAGAAACTTGGGTGTAGTTGGATTGTGGCTAACAATTAGGTAAATGCCTTCATTCTAGGAAATATATCTTATGTAAAAAATGAGATAATTCATGACTAAATAACTATAGGCACGAGAACTATTTAAAAATTTGAAAAAATGTCTCTTTGAGATGTAGTCTAATGGAATTCTATGATTGCAAAATATGTACACAATAGGGTTCTTCAAAAGGCTTTGGAGGCTTTCAAGCAAGTGCAATTGGTAGGTGTAAATCCAATTTCCATTAACTTTTGCTAGCATCCTTCTAATCTACTCCAAAATGGGATCTTTGGAACAAGGAACATACATCCATCAAAGCATACTCAAAATATCACTTTTGTCTGATATCCTAGTTGTAAATGCCCTGAAAGACATGTATTCAAAATGGTGGAGCATAAACAAGGCATCTCATCTATTTAAAAAAAAATTCAACGAAATGTGGTCATATAGAATGTGATGATTGTAGGATATTCAAAAAATGCACTTGTTGAAAAAGCCTTTTAGCATTCTAAGAAGCTACAGTTCTAGATCTCTCAACTTTTGCTAGCATTCTACCAGCTTGTGCCAAAATGAGAAATTTATAATAGGGTATGTACATTCGTCAAATGATTTGAAAGTGGGTTGTTGTTGGATGTTGTAGTTATGAGTTCCTAGGTCACTCATGGATTTTTCCACTCTGCTAGATTTTCTAATCTAATCTAGATTTAGATTTGTTTTATCCTTTTTCTATATGAGTATCTCATGTGATTGTATGGAGCAATTTTGTGCATCTATTGGGGCCACTATTGTGGGTTCATTTGAAAATAATTCTATATGCAATAGGTAGAATGACTAAAAATGGAAAAAATTCTAAATAAACTCTTTAGTTGTGGAGTAGTGTATGTTTTGAGGAAAGAAGTTATTATACAATAGTTTGAGTGAAGGGAGAATGCAGGAAATAAAAATTCACTTGAAGGTTTTATTTTACTAGTTATCTAATGATTTATTTGAGTGAAGGAATTTAGATCAATTTGAAACAAACAAGAATCTATTTGTTGTGGAAAGAACATTTGATGAGGAGATGTACACTATTAAAAGGAAACCACATATGTAAAATTTGAAAAGTAGAGCTTAATTAGTTGTATGAGAAATTGAGGATCAAGCTACTCAAGATTTCCATGTAGCAAAAGTAAGATTCTATGACATGTTCTTAGATTATCTTTCAATTTTCACCTATTTTCTATATTGCAATATATATGTTGATATTTTTTATTTGTAGTATTGACATAATTTCTTGCATCTATAATTGGGTTCATGATTTAATTACTAATTTTTCTCTCTATGTAAAATGAAAGAGGTCTTCACTTTGCAAATGAACCAAAGAAAAATGAGGAAATCAAGTTTTCATCTATACTGCAGTTAGAGAATTTTGGGGAAGATAATGAAGATAGTCACATTGACAGTCATAATGAAGAAACATTTGGGAGTGCTTCTTCTGGCCATGAGGATTTTTCATCTCTTAAAAGTGATAGCAATGGAAGCCCTTCCATAGAGGGTGAACTTGAGAAGAAACTGGGCACTTCTTTTGAACCTTCCTCAACTGATTCTTTAGGGGTATTTTTATGCCTAGATTTCTTGGTGCTCCATCTAAATGTTTATGAATTACAATGAACTTCCTATTCAATTGTTAATAAATTATATTTTCTTAAATTTTTATCTTTATTTTTTCGTAGTGTGGAAAAAGATGGAAGAGAAAATGTTGACCTCTTCAAAGGAGAAAATCATGAAGTTTAATGAGGTCGTACAACAATAGGTTGAACTTATGCAAAAGATGCAGGCAACAAATGCACATCCTATTTCAAATGTATTACACTCATCACCAAGTATGTTACTTTACTACCTTAAGTTTGGCTTGAATCTTTCATGCTTTCTTATATTTGATAGAGAATGATAATGATTAAGACTTCATGTGGTGTGCATAAGTGAACTATAGTGTCCTTGCTTGAACATTAATGCAATCTTTCTTCACCTAAGATGGGTAATGATATTCTTTCTCACAATAAAACCACACATTTTCTCTTTAGAGATCTCAATTTAAGGCCATTGTTTTCTTTAAAAAATAATAATTTTATGGCCTAGATAGGCTTTCTCCTAGCTTTGGGTTCAAACCAGAGAAAATGTTATTCATCATGCATAATGAATTCACAATCATGACCAATCCTATTGTAACAACAATACATGATGAATATAGCCATGAACAAACTCAATACCAAAACATTTTTAACAAGTTCAATCATAAAAACAAACTTGTCTCATATATTACAAAAACATGCTAGACCCTTTGATCAAGTTTTCTTCAATCTACATATTTTGTCCATTGAGTTAGTTCTACATGAACTTTACAACAAAATTTGTTAAAAGTCTTTGGGGTGAGTTGAGTAGTCCATAGTTTGTAGACTTAGACTTAGTGAGTGCTCAACCAGCCAAAAACAATTGAATGCATCAAGTTCGTAATCTGCTAAGCTCTTTGAGTGCATAATAAACTCTACTATGAATAGTCAAAATCTATTAGCCCATGACATTTCCTCCCGAAGTCTCTTGTTTGTAAAATCTGAAACAATGTTAAATTTGATAGTCTTCAGCCCTGCACTCAACTACTCTTGTTTCTTCTGGAAGTTATTGACCTTGTCTCTCTCCAAAAAGGCATTTTTAGTTGTTATTTCATGCAATCTCTTATCATGATCCAATACTTATTGGGTATGAACATATGGGATATTATAATCTATCCTTTAATTTACCTCTTTATTATTCTCCAACTAATCATTCTCAGCAATAAATTGGCTATTTTCCTTAACCAATTTTCCAACATGTGTAATTGATATAGTAATCAACAACCTCTAGAGGTTTAAAGTCCTCTAGAGTTTAACTAGTAACTATCCATACATCTTTCTAGGGTCCTCATTTTTCAGTTGTCTCATACTAGAAATAAAACCTATGCATGCAGTTTCACCCTGCTATACATTCCAACACATTTAGACGTGTGACAATAGATTCAGGCCCTATAATAGTTCTACTAACTAGAACAAATTTTAAGAGATGATAACATACATGCTGGAGATGAGGTATCAAATTCTCCCCAGGCCAAAATATCAATTTCTCTTCATGAATGAAATTAGAGGTTGGTACATATGTAATTTCCCTTATTAGAAAAGATCCAAGTCAACAGGTTGGAAAGAATGTATCTGGTATGAACAAATAAACATAGTAGCCACAATAAGAAGACATCTAATGCTAGTGATCTGTCAAAGATAGATGGAAATTATAAAATCTTAAGGTGTAGTTATGAATGTAGAGATAGGTTGCCTCTTCCCACCACTCTCCTTGTGCGAAATATTGAGCATAAAACTAGACCATAAGATCTTTTAATTCCACTTGAACAATTTGGGATTACAAAAGATGTTTATCTGCCAAGAAATTATTTTGCACGAGAGCCATGAGGGTTTGAATTTTTCCAATAGTCAAATCTTGATGATGCCATGAGAGTGGTAAATGAAATACTTATATTCATTTGAATTACTAGTGTTAATGATCTATATTTTATATTTACAATCATTTTTTATAGTGTTTTTTCGTGTTTTGAGTGTTGTGTATTATATAATTTAGGTCCTTGTTGTTTCAAAGCTTCTTCTTATAAATTAACCGTGGCAAAAAATTCATTCTTGTATTATGCTAGTATTAATGATCTCTATTTTATTTTACATGCTTTTTTGATGTATTGTTTAATCAATTCTTATGTTTTGAGTCATCTCACTCTACTTTTGCTCAATAATTAGTGTAACTATTTTCTCCTTCTACCAAACAAAATGTGTTCAAGTTTTTCTTAATTCTTTATTTAACTCTAAGAAATTTTCCAATCGTCAGAGCAAAACAAAGGAGAAAACTATTGTTTTATGCATCAAAATTCTTTATCTTATAAGTGGAATAGACCAAGCAGTTTGAAACACCATAAACCTTATCCTTGTACTGAATTTTAAGATTGTAGTCACCAGGAGACTCGAGTATACTTGCATCTATAGTTCTATAGATTTATACCATGTTACTAGGTCCAGCATTGGGAGTATGGATGCAGGTCTAGGTTTGTTCCTGGTTCATCTTTGGGTTTGTAGTGGGAGAAATCATTGACTAGAAAAGCTTTACAATTCAACTAGAATTTGGTAAATCTAGTATGACTTGCACTAGAACTTTCCTCAGAGTTAGCCATGGTAGTATTATGAGAATGGTGATGGCTAAAGTGAACCATAAATCCTACTTATTTGTAAGAACTAAACTGCACAGTTGTAGGATTTGTGAGCAGGAGTATATGCTGCAGATAACATGATAGAAACCCAAAGCAAAGTGAGATCAATCCAGTCAAAAAAAGAATGGAATCCTTTAAAGACATGATCAAGTGCTTGACTAGAGGGAATGCCTTAACTTATCCCTAGAAATGTTGGTATGGATAAAAGCATTTGAGGTAGGAATGAACGGAGAATGGATAGAAAGGGTTTGATATATATACTATATATGTTCTGGTAAGTGCTGCCAGAGGAAGCAACATGTAATGTCCCTTCCCTAATTAGTCTCATATTTTCCTGGAAATCATAGTACACAAGGCTATAAACTAAGTTTTTTAGTAACTATGAAATATTATCTTAGTTAGATATCCTAAAATTAGAAATATTATATATGAGGGATATAAATCAATTCAATTGATTGTTGGATTTAACTTGAGGGTGACCCAATGGTATAAGTGATAAGGTAGGGTGACTTGATGAGGTGCCCCAAAAACCTCCTATCCTATGCCCAAGATTGGATTTATAACCCCCCTTGGTCTCATATGGTCCATGCCATACATATGAGGTGGCTTACCTAGTGTGGGGTCATATTGTAGTTCTTTTTCATCTCGCTACTTCTAATGGTCTAATGATTGAATACCTAATTAACCATGGTAAGGATTGCAAGGAGCTCTCACAGTAGGGTGCCTTGAAAGCCTATACTTCCTAAGCCCAAAGATGGTCCTCTTTATCCCCCTTTTGGTCCGATGGGGGTTCCCTAGTCACAGCCATGAGGTGGTGTACTAAGAAGGTAGCCTCATCACCATTCTTCCAACTATGATTACTTCACGTGTTGTTGATTACAACAACAATAAAACTAAAATATACATTACATCTTATACACACTTTTTATACTAAGTCGTTATACAAATATGCCTATTATTGTTAAGCTAGATAATTATAAAATGCATGTTAGATCATTGATATATAGATGCATATAGGTCTGTTGGAATGTCTACATACAAACAATATCTGATTGAAATATATTTCTCTGAAATATACTATCCAAACAAGAATATTCCTAAAAATAGTTGTTATTAAATATATTTATTAGGTGATATTGTTTCCAAGAAATTGATTGCTTGGATTATTCTCTCTCTCTTTTATTATATATTTCTCCCTACCCATGATTGAATGAATGAATGTGAGTTTGATAGGGCGACACTTAAATAATTGATGTTTAAACTAGTATAGATATCTTAAATAAATCTATCTAAAGAAATGTTGATAGATATCCACTACAAAATAATGGTGGGAGAGAGAATTGTTAATGTTTAACTTTTAATTTTTTAAATAGGCATAAATCTTGCATAATTTGAATTGTAACTATTTTGATTGATTTCTCCACTAGTTTTTAGGTAGAATTATGATATTTTAATTTGTTGTTTTATAGGCATTTTTTTACTAATTGAATTGTTGCTCTTGTTTATATGAATTTTTTTCTTTTATATTTTAAAGGGTACTAGCTCAATGGTAGAGCACCTACTTTACAAGTAGGAGGATGGTGGTTCAATTCCATCGTGCCCTAATATGATTAAATTAATGATTAAATAAACTACCAAATAAACTACAATATAAACTATCAAATCAACTATAAAATCAACTACCAAATCAATTACCAAATATACTACCAAATCAATTACCAAATATACTACCAAATCAACACCAAATCAACTACCACATATACCACCAAATCAAATACCAAATATACTACCAAATGAACTACTATTTAATAACAATCATCTGTCAAATAAACTACCAAATAAATTACTAAATAAATCACCAAATAAATTACCAAATAAACTATTATTTAATAGCAATCAACAACCAAATCAATGATCAAATCAAAGACCAAATTAATGATTAAAATAGTTTAGTCATAAATTTGGTTGTTATATTAATGACCAAAAATAAACTACTAATGGTCACGTGATCAAAATTGGTCATATATCTACAATTTTTAGTAGTTTATTTAATCATATATTGTTGGTTTTGTACTACTGTGAAAACACAAGAACTACCTACAATCACTCCTAAAGTCACTAGTGTACAACCTTCACAACCCTTGGTTGTATATTAGAGGAAGGAGAGAGTAGAATGCACTATTAGTACACACAGAGGTGACACTCCAGTCTCATAAAATGTACTAGAAGTTGCCACAAATATGGTTGAGACAATTGGAGAGGATAAGGTGGAAACACAAGTCACTAATGAGACATAGAGTTAAATAGGTAGATAGATTCATTTGCACCTACAACACAAGATCAAGGTGCAATTCAAACCAATGAGGTAGAAAATGACAAGCCTAAAGAGACTAATTTGACACCCAAGATGAAGGTGCTAGCAACAATTTAAGCACTAGTAACTTTACCAAAATCTGGCACTCCTTCCAGTCAAACTCTTTAGAGGCTGAGCACAGATCTAACACCTTTGCAATTCTCAGTGTTGAGTCCTAGCTCATCAAAGGCTGAAGAGGTAATAACCTATGGAGATGTTACTGTAGATGAAGAAACTATTTTTCCTAAGTATGATTATGCATCAATAACAATTGAGTAGATGGGTATACCTCAAGAAGCTCTAGCAAGAAAGAAACATCAAGAACTACTCAGAAGGGAGCATAGGAAGAAGCAAGTTTTTCTTGATATCAAAGACATATTCTTAGATGCATTTAGTCTACCTACTCTAGATGAAACAAAGCTAATTATTGAACCATTGAACAACATGGTGGAAAGAGTAAGTGATACAGACCTGGATACTAATGCCAAATTATTAGAATAGTCTAAGAAGAAATTTCAAAGTAAAGTAAATGAGAAGATATCTAGTGAAATAACACTTACACAAGTTGCATTGGCAAATAAGATAGACAATGTGAGGAAGATATTAGAGAATATTTTCTCTATATACCAAACTATGTAATCCTACACTCTTCACAAAAGAGATAAGGAATCATATCTTGAGCTTTGAAAGTCAAATGAACTCATCAGGTCCAAAATTTCCCATGACTCTAGTTCAAAGTGAGAAACATTTTAGGATCTTATTGCAAACCCAAAGTTAGTTAGCAACACTATTTGCATAAGAAGCCAACATAAGGGCTAAACTAATAAGCATCTAGACTACATTGACTCCTCATATGGAGATTCTGCACAAGGAGTTAGGCTATGCATAAAATCTTATGAAGAAAGATCTCAATCTTTCTACATTAGATGGCTTAGTACACCTTGCTACTGAGCTAGCCATCCAAATTAAGTCTTTTGAGGTAGCTTGTGATAATTGGGATGTCACTCTTAAGATTATTCTTGAGGTCCATAAATCCTTTTTGGACAAATACACTATTAGTGTATGACCCATTGACATCAGTGTCAAAAATGGGGAGTAAGAGCATGGAGGAGCAAGCATGGGAGAGCAAGAGTAAAGGGAGAGTAAGAGCAAGCAAGTAAAGAGTATCAATTGAGGCAAAACTGCCCAGCAAGAGTAAGATTTTGAGTATAGAACAGATCAAACAACTCAGGGGGAGTTATAAGATTTTGAGGTATAAGTTGTTGCAAAATTTTGATATTTTGAAAATTTGTATAGAAATCAAATAGCCAGTTACATTATGCTCATAAGAATAAGAGTATTAATGTATGGTCAAGTGTTTTTAACACTCATGTCAAAGGGGGAGATTGTTATAGTCTCAAATTGGTTTTGACTAGTGAGTGTCTATATACTTAAGTCATTTACTTAGTTCATGCCAAATAGGTAACATATGTCGAGCACATCATATAAGTTAGAGCATGTTGAGTAAACAATGAGTGCCAAGTTACTCATGTGCCAAGTCACACAAGCACTAAGAAGATAGTATATGCTGAGTGATAGTATTGAAGTCAATATGTGCTAGGCACTAGGGACTTCAATTGTCGAGTAAAACAATTTTGTCATAGTTGTATGTATTGGCACAAACTACTATGTAAACCATTTTTTAGCCAACTTAAAGATTGAATTATGATGTTTTGGTGATAAGGATGAATCTTAAGTTGGAATCCATATGCATTTACATGCACCTAATCAAGTAAAGGGAAGGTTTAAGTGGTAATATGGGTGAATCACAACCGTTGATTCACACCTAACCCTAAGTCACCTAGGTCTTCTTAAGGAGGAAAAATGCTAAACTTTCTATGAGCATGAAAGGGAATGAATTAATGATCAAGGAGAGATTTGCATGCACAAATGAGGACATTCATGGTGAACAAGGTATTATGATCTAAATGGTATTGCAAAATAAGTTAAAGGAGAATAGAGGAAAGAAATAGTGAACAATAGAGAGACATCTGATCAAGAAGGATCAAGTATACATCAGTTTAGAGGTGATTTGTTATCAAGCAATAAAGTGCTAACCATATGATCATTACCGAGACATTCTAATAGGTGAATCAATTAAATCTCTTAATAGAGTAGTCCTAATAGGCTGTATTGAAATCCTCTAACAAGGTGCTTACTTAATTGTGACTTGAAGTCCTTTAACAAGGCACACTTCTAACAAGGTAAGACCTAACAGTCTTTGTAAGCCTTTAATAAGATAGACCTTTCACAAGGTAGATCATGGTTCATAATAAAAATTTTTAACCTTCATTGGATACACTTTATTACTATAGTAGTGAAGATTTGTGAGTGTCATCCCCACCCTAGTTTTACCTTCTCATTGGAGGGTTTTTAGGTAATCATTTATGGTGTCATATATGTGTGAATGCTTACTTGTTTACATGATTTAGATGTATATGATTTATATGGTATTTCAATTTATTTGTTGAATGTATGAGATGGATGTGTGGTGAATGTTCTATGGGTCAAAGTTTAAAGCACTAATTCACCCCCAACCGCCCCCCACCCCCCCTGCCCCCTCCCAAAAGTTTCTTTTTCCTATTGTAATTCCAACATAATGATGACTTAAAGCTTTCTATCTCTGACATGCAAGGGAAAACTAAGAAAATATTAATAATGAGTATGGCTCTCAAATGAACCTCAATAGGAGACCCTTGCAAGGTGTACCATAGAATGGAAGATTCAAAGAGAAGAGCAACAATGCTAGTATCCAAGAATCAAAAGAGTATATCAATGCAAAAGAAACTAGATGAGTATGCAAGCTAGTCTAATATGTGAATGCAAGAACAAGGAAAGTAAATCTAATATAATAAAAGCAAGATTAAAATACCTGCTAATTAATCTATGTGATCTAAGATAATTGCAACAAATAAAACTAAACTAGTATGCAAGTGCTAAAGTGCTCCAATAGCTCTAGAATGAAACATGCTACATAAAAATAGGATGGAATCCAAATCTATGAGAGAGTGAGGAGAGAGTCTCCTTTTTAAAAGATGAATCTTGTTCTCAACTGAATTCTTGTGGATGATAGTATATATTCCCATATATTTCTTGTGTGTATCATGAATTGACAAAGGAAGATAAGGGCCTTTCATTCTGTTATATTGATTTCAAATCAAAGAATAAGAAGGGCTAACTAAACAAAGTGGGAAACAAAAAAAACACCCAAAATGGACCTATTGTCTAAGACAAAATGCCTTGGGTATCATCCCTTTCCAAGAGGTTAGGGATGACCTCAACCCCTACCTAAATGATTATAGATATTGAGATGCACACTAGGATCTTGGGGATACATCTTTCCATCATCTTCAATTAGGTCTTGCCAACCATTGCCAATAATTTATACTCATTTGTAGGTTTTGATTTATATAGGCAACATTTTCTCTAGGACTCATCATCTAACCATTCAGAGAATATCTCAGATAATTCTCATTGCTCAAATGATACTTAATTTCTAAAAGATAATGGTCTTGATTTATATTAAGTTCTTTAGATTCTTGGTCATGTATGGAAGCTAATAATTGTAACTCTCTACTTTTAATTATTTTTTCATTATCTAAACAATAATCAAATAGTTACATTACCTGAAGGCACTACGATTTGTTGGATGGACTAAAACAATCTCGTTCATGTTTAAAACTTCTATCAAATCCTTCAAAACAACTAGGATGTATCTATTCCAATCTTTGACATGGGTGATGTAATATTCCTGCATGCCTATTCATCTTTGCCATTTTGTTAAATCTATAAGTAAGCAAAAAGTTTCCACATTATGATCTACTTGATAATGGAGATCTAGGCGATGATGAATCCTCTCTAATAGACCAATCATCTACATCTTGGTGAATGTCTAATGTTTCAGTGGAAATTATGTGCATCTCCTTCACTACAAAGATGACTACAACTAAATCACTTACCTGATAAGCACCCATTTACAACATCTACCACTTTGGTGGAAGGCATATGTCCTAAGTGCATTCCTACTAGATTGTGAGATTCAAGATAGTTATATAGATAAGTTTCATAAGAGGTACTTGAAAAATTGAAACAATTTCCCCTTGGTTTCGAGTCAAAATGATCACCACAAGAACCCTCATCTCCATCATTAGTGTCTTCTATTTCTTCTCGTCCCTTCTAATCAATAATGAAAGCTAAAATTTCTTCATTAATTGCATACATAATTTCCAACACATCTTGGTTAGTGATATCAAGCTCTTCTATTCTTTCACTAGCAATGCCCATAGCTATATCACATTCAACATCAAAAAGAAAATAGATGTTGAAAACACACACTGGAAATAAATTAGTTAGGTTTTAAACCAACTCATTAATATATATCTTTACATTTCCTAAAAACCATGCTTTTAATAGAATGACTAGCTATGAAATATGTATGGAACCTTTTTTTTCTTGTCAGTAGATATAGTTTTGTGTCTAATGATTCACACATGCTATGATGTTGAGCCCAAGTTTAAGCTCTTTGTCTCTCTGATCAATGATCTAATTTATATATTTTATAATGGCACATTTCCCATATGAATATTTAAATTTGTGCATATTTTTAGAAATTTTGACTTAGCACTATATCAAAGAAATTTTTTTCTTTATTAATTCTTTTGGTAAGATACACATTTATCTTTTGTATAGACCATGTCATGGAAGCCAAAACCCTTTTATAAATGATAGGTTGTGTGTGAATAGGCACAAGAGAGGATTCAATAGAATTTATTTTCTTCCATAATTTTACGCAAACATTCTACTACTTCTTTTTCCTAGGAATTTGATAATTATATATGTAGTAAGAAGACTTAGGAGGTTGTAGATCTTTAAAGCTAGATTTAAACTATTGTAGATTAAGAAATCTTGTGGTTTGACAAATAAAACTATATCATGACAAATTATGAGTATTGAGTGGTATGTTTGTGTAATATCAATAGTTAAACTTGTTTCTAACTGATTTTATTTTGTATTGGTCCAACATCTTTGATTTTCATTTATTTTTCAATACATTATATCTCCAATGACTTGGAACTTGATTATGTAAGAAATCTTTCCTTGTTGTGTTCATCTTTGTTTGAGTTTAACTACACTCAGGCCTTAGGAAGATCACTAATAATTTCTTGTTCCTAAACCTTGTGTGATTCTGAAGTCAATTAGTTATGTGGAATAATGGTAACCAATACTTAAATCATGTTGTACACTTTGCCCCGTGATTTTTTTGGATATATGTTTCAACCATTTGAATGGAGACTTAGTATTAGTAACGATATTGAACTATGATAGAATAGTTCATTATGGGCCTATACATAAGTGAGATATTAATCACTTAATCCAACGAGTTTGAGCTTGTTAAGGCTTGGTTGTGCGAGGACCTCATGTGAGCTATATGTGGGACTTATTATGGGGATTATTTCACTCTGTGTTAATTTACTTTTTTACTCCACCTATGCAGAGGCCTTTATTTCAGGTGATTTGTGTTATTTGACTCAAATTTTATTTATGTAAAAAGAGTACCTTATGGGTGTTCTAAGAGCTCCACAAATAAAATCATAAGGCTCACTTTTGATAAGTTTCTCGATCAACTTTATAACACCTGAAATCTCCTTTTGAGTGCTTAAAAACTAGATTGAATCCAGAGTGATACACAAGGCATCATTCAACGTCTAGGTGTCTAGCGAAGGAATTATTTTTTTTGCAAGATCCCAATCATGCCGACTTATGACACTCTAGAAATATTGGCATAATTTGGTCTTATCCTACGTACCAAGTTTTGAATCCTCTTCAACATTATTATTTCTACCCAACTCTGAATTCTTCTCTAATTTAAATCCTTATCCATTAGGAAAACTACTCTAGATAACTATCAAGGCAAATAGGCCACAATAATGATAAATAAGGCATTTAAAAATTCTCAATACTTTGATAATTGACCTAAGAAATCCTTTCTAAAGCTTCAAATCCTAACTAGTATTAACAAAATAAATTTAAAAGAGAAGACACCATGAGGATAGATTTTTCAATGACACCTTATCTATTCAAATGAAGAATTGTTTCAAAATTAGTTGATCTATAGTGATAGTGTAAAATTATTGATTTCAGTTGCATAGTGTTCCTAGTTATAATTAAAGGTTCTTGATGGGAATACATATGTCAAATCAAAGAATTAAAACCCACACATAAGATGTCAGTATATAATGAACAAATTTTAAAGCTCCAAATAACCCTAAATATTCTCTTCTTGATCTTTCACATCTTATCAAAAATATCTCTTCTCTTGACAATACCTACTACCCTCTACTAAAAGAGTGAATATTTTAGTGATAAAATTAGCTAATTCATAACAATGAACTCTTTGAAGGAACTCCAATGAGACATATGGAGACTTTCATGAAAATGGTATATACTTAGAGTAAATGAGTGAAATTTTCTTTTAGTAGCAGTAATAAATTTAGCTATTCACATATCTAATCTTTGCTTCTCATAGCTTTGGCTTACCATGGATTCCTTTGGCTTTTGCCTAAAGTATGACATAATTCCAGCTAGAATATGGGAGGAACTAGCACTGACATCACATAGAATTGACATTTAGGCCTATATGTAGGGATTTGGTATCTTAGTTATCCATCGATCTAGTTTATTTTTCACATTTCCTATTTCTTTGGTATAAGTTATATGTATTGTTAATTGTAAAATTATTTTGGTGAGTATACAAAAGAAAATACTTCTTCATTGTACTTGTATTTTAGGCACAACTAAAGTCAATTTATTTTTCCTATTGCTATGTTTTGGATGCAATTTGAGCATTTCTAAATTAGTAGAGATTATTGTCAATTTTATGCTATCCATGCTTTTCCTAAAATTTAAATTCCAATGTTTCCACAACTTTATATTATTTAAAAATGAATGGAAAATTCACCTTCATCTGTGACGTTTTGACCCTTTTTGTTTCATTAGGTTGTTTGAAGATGGTGGTGCCATTTTCAAGGAAATTGTGATTCAAGATTAGAAGTTTTGAAAAAGAATTATGCTACAATTACAAACTTACAATGTTGATAAAAACTATTCAATTGTATATTAACATAGATGTTACACAAATGTTATACTCTAACTGAGCACATCTAGTTAGTTGAAAGAGCTCAGAAGAATCTTGTATCAACTGAGTAGAAGACATAGTTTAGTGATCTAGTTGAAGCTGAGCTAGGTTAGTTACCAAAGGAGTTCAATTGTAATTGAGTTAGAAGTTTAGTGTAAACTAAGTTAGGTTGGTTACAAAAGAAGTTCAGTGGTAACTGAGTGACTCAGTTTCAGTTCAAGCCAACTTGCATTAGAATAACTTTATTTTGTCATTTGGTTTATGCAAGTTGACTTAATGGATGTTAATTGTTTATTTGTAAGGATATTCAAACTGACTTGACATAGTACTTCATATAGATGATAGGTCAAGTTGTGGGTTAAAAGATGAGAAGTTTAAGAAAGAAGACAAGATGTGAATTAAGAAGGATATATGATTAAGGGTAGAATATCCAAGGAGCTACAAAGAATATTTTGATTAGGGAGGATCTAGAGGATAAACCAGAATAGTGATATGAATCTACAATATAGTTGCTTTGTCAAACATGTCAATCATTGTTACTTTCTAACAATTGTAGCAGTGAAGAAATGTCTTAACAAAGTTGACTTAATAATCATTTTGTAAATCCTCTAGCAAGGTGGAATTTCTAGATTGAAGTGTCTTAAGACTTCTAACAAGGCCACTCCTAACAAGGTGATTTAAATCCGTTAATAGGGTCACACCTAACAGTGTGTTTTGTAACCTTTAACAAGGTTGGCTCCTAATAGGGCTCACTTTAGAAGAGTGAAAAGTTGTAAGTAGTTGCATTGGTGATTTTCCCAAATTAGGTTTCCATACTAAATCTTGGTGTCTTATGTGTTCATGTTATTTTCTTATTGCTTTATCTTTCTACAACTAAGTTACTAAAGGTTAATGTACATTAATATTTCAAGATTGCTTTGTTAACTGAGATATAATGAATTTCTAGTTCAATCGAGTTGTGAGAGTTTTGTATTGACATCTAAGGGATTTGGAATTGTTTTAGTGGTAACTAATTCACCACTCCCCTCTCAATTACTCCTCTTATATTTCCAAAAATTGGTATCAAAGTGATTGGTGTTTGTAGAAAAGGTTTCAAGGACCTAAGCTAAAGATCAAAGATGTCTTTCAGAAGAGAGATTCCTAAGCTAAATAGAGATAACTTCAAAGCATGAAAAGAACTCATGAAGTTGCACTTGACAACTATTAGAGGCACAAGCCCAAAGTTTCTAGAAAAAAAGTATGTGTTAGCTCCCAATCCTTTAACTATGGATCAAATGGTAGAAAATAAGAATCACAATACAATGATGATTGACATTGCTTCTACTCTCAATTATGCTAAATTTGATGAAGTCAAAGATTGTCCTACAACTCATGAAATCTAGAACAAGCTGAAAAAGATATATGGAGGAGATGGCAATGTGAGAATAGCTAAAGTAGAGAGTCTAAGAGGCTTATTTGATTAGATGAAGATGAGAGAAGATGAAAATATTCTAAATTACAGTGAAATAATCAAAGAAAGTGTGAGTGCAATCAGAGCCTCAAGAGGAACAATAGATGATGTGATAGTAGTCAACAAGGTATTAATAACTCTTCTTCCTATTTATACAATTAGAGTTTTAGCTATTCAAGAGATGAGATGTGATCCCAAAAATGATATAACTTTGGATGCACTAAGGTAAAGGCTAACAACTTTTGAGTTGGATAACTTTGATAACTATCATCTTGGACCTTAGAACATGGAATCAAATTTCAAAACCTAACTAACTCTTGGTAGAAAGGGAGAAAACTCAAAAGGAAATAGTCTGACAATGGAGAAGAAGAAGAAGAAGAATTTGATGATGACCTTGAAGCTATTAAAGCCCTACTTGCAAGAAGGTTTTCAAAAAGCAAAGGTAAATATAAAGGAAAAATTCCATTGATTTGTTCTCTTGTGAAGAAGTTGGTCACATTGTTGCGAGGTGTCCAAACAAGGAAAGAAAAGATGATAAGTTCAAAGGCAAGAAAGATTTCAAAGGCTACAAAGACTACAAAGACAAAGGTAAGAAATCTTGTCATATTGCTAAAGATTCTGACAGTGATGATGAAGATGAAATGGTGTATATTGCTATTAAGGATGAATTAGATGATCAGGATAATGAAAAGATGGCACTCATTTCTCATGTTAGCAAGAATGATACATGGATAATAGAAAGTGGTTGTTCTCACTAGATGACTAGTGATAAAATTAAGTTTGAACATGATGCAAGAGCATCTTAGGATTGCTTGCAATCTTGTATGTTTGGAGGGATTTTGGCTTAAAGTTGTGGAGCTTGGTAGATACTAGTGCTCAACATAATTTGGGAACTTGACATGGTCTGGAAAATTGACATGGACTGGGAACTTGACATGGTCTGCGAACTTATCATGGTCTATGGAACTTGGAATGGTTTGGGAACTTGACATGGTCTGTGGAACTCAACATGGTCAGTGGAACTCGACATGGTCTACAAAACTTGGCATGTTTTGGGAACTTAACATGGTCTATGGAACTCAACATGGTCTCTAGAGCTCAACTATACTTGGGAATTTACTGGTGCTCAACTTGGTCTTGGTTCTGTTGGTGCTGAGTTGTCAATGAGTCAACTTTTTGCATTTAATTTGTGTATGGGTATTTAATTTAGTGTTGTAGCCAACTTGTGGCTCAACCTATATTTAATGTAAGGGATTTAATTTAGTTTGTAATGATCTGGGCTAACTTGTGGCTTAGTTGGGTACAAGAAGGGGTCTTGTAGAGTCTTTTTGGAAGAGGGACAATGATTCATTCCATCCTAGAGAAGGAGATGAAGTGTAGATGCAAATTTTGAAGAGCTAGGGTTGTGGCTTAAGAACCAAAGGATTGCTTGGTGGACCTAAGGGTACAAGTGTGAGTTCTTCTTAGTGTTATTATCCAATTATGGACCTGGACTAGCTAGAATTGGCATGTGGTAACTAAATTTTGTGAGATCTTGCAAAACTGGTATTGTAATTGTTGTTTGTATTTGGCCCTAACTTGGAAGGCCTTACAACTAGACATATTAAATGTGATCAGTTATTATATGAATAAAGAGTTGTGATTTGGTATTAAATGTTGCATTGTTGTTGCTTGTTGTTGTGTCTATTGTGTGGTTATTTGCTATGGGTTTGGACATCTCCTTTAGGGATTCTCCTAACTTGCACTACGTCAGAACACTTAGAGCACTATGATGGTGGAAGTGTTAAATTTGGAAATAATGAACCATGTTATATGAAGGGAAAAGGTTATATTGCATTAACTGATGAGCTCAAATGTGACAATGCTTACTAGGTTGAAGGATTGAGACACAATCTTTTGAGTGTGACACAACTAAGTAACATTGGGTTCAAGGTCAAATTCATGAATGGGAAGGTAAGGCTTCTAGATGGTAAAGGAGACCTATTTGCAAATTGCAATTAGACAAAAGGTAATTTATTCTATCTTGATCTCACTCAAAGTTCATTCTTTTTAGCACAAGTAGAGGAAAGTTGGCTATGAAATAAAAGAATATTTCAAGTAAACTTTGATAATTTGGTTGCTATAAGTAAGAATAAAAGAGTAAGAGGTATTCCAAATACGAAGAAACCTAAAATGGCCATATGCAAACAATGCCAAATTGGAAAGATGGATAAAACTAGCTTCAAAAGTAAAAAATTCAATACTGAACAAGTCTTGGAACTAGTTCATATAGATCTTTGTGGACCAATAGGTACAAAGAGCTACACTAGAGACAAATTTTTCATTTTTTTTATTGATGATTGTTCTAGGAAAATGAAAGTAATGTACTTAAAAAAAGTTCAAGTGGTATCTAGCTAGAGTTGAGAAAGAAATAGGAAGTTAAAATATCTAAGATTAGATATAGGAGGAGAATTTATCTCTAATGAATTCAATGAATTTTTCAATGAAAAAGGAATCAAAAGATAAGTATCTATGCCTGGTATACCTCACTAGAATGGCATAGCAAAAAGAAGGAATAGATCCATCATGGATTGTGCAAGGACACTGATGATAGAGAAAAATGTTGCAACCAAACAAAACTGCTACAAGATTTACAGCCCAAAAGAAAAGTTAAGATTTTCATCTAGCAATATAGAGGACTTATAATGCTTAAGGAAAATGTTATCTAAAGCTGGTTAGTTATAAAATAGGTGAGCTTTAATAACTTTGTGGATCCATTAGAACAAGTTTTGTTTCTTCCTTGGGAAGGTGTTCACTTTGTTAAATTAATTTAATTATACAACTTAGAAAAGATGAGTTAAAGTGAGAAAAAAAATAGAATCTTGAGTTGGTATAGGTGTGTATTTCAAAGAGAATCATTTAGAAAAAATAGTTTAAGTGAGAAGTTGGCTCCAAATAGAGACATTTGAAGTTTTATCATTAGTAGCAGTAGCAACAAGAATTTAAATCTATCTTATTAGGAAACAATGCAAGGGTTTCATTTACAGTTCCTAATAATTTTGCATGGCTCATATTTGTTTCCATCTTGTCACAATCTCTTTGCTTCTTACCACTCTTAGGCAAGTCCCATTAATTCATTATCTTTAGTAATTGATCATTATTGATTTCAATAACTTACATATATTATCCTTATTGCATTGGGGGAGTTTAAATGGCATGTAATTGTTAATTATAGGTTGTTCCAACCCTAAGGTCAGGAGTTCCAATTGTAAGGCATGGAATTGTTAATTAATAATATTATTAATTTATTTAACATTTTATGAGTGTCCTTAATTTTTTACAAGAATATTTTACCTTTAGCAGTGAAAAATGAATAGTTATCACAAGTGCTACATTAATATTTCATTTCATATTTTTTGCCTTGCATTACCTATGTTATCTAATATGTTATTTTATTTTATTTTTTAAGAAATGTTTTGATAAACTCAAAGAAGGGGATAAAGTTAAATTTTTGGATCCATATGATGGTCATGTTTCTGGTATTGGGATTATCCACTCATTGTCTATTTTATATGGAGCAAACTTGAATGGAACTAGAGATGCCAATATAAACATTATAAAGGTCACAAGTAATGTACCACTTGTTTATGAATATAAAAAATTGGAGTTTTTCATCTCAAACAAAAAGAGGGAATCTTCACATAGTGGTCACTAAAGTATTTGGAGAAAATGACATCTAGTTGTTCAATGTGTTATTTGTTATAAAATTAGGCTCATTGGTTTATATTGTAGTATTTTGAAAGTGTTTAAATATTTTAATTATTGAGGTGTATTTGAAAGAGTTGGAAACTCTTAGACAATTTTGCCACTTTTTGTCATATTTATGTGTACACTCTTTAGACAATTTTGATATATTATTACTTATATATATTTTCATTAACTTTTTTAATCCAACTTACCATTTTGAAATCATGATATTGAATCAATCTTTTAATTAACATATTCATTTATCATGATGTTGAATCAATCTTTTAATTATAGTGTTGTTCATGTTTAAGGTTTTCATTAGCTTTAATATTTTAGTTCAACTCTAATATCCTATTTTCTGTATTTTAAAATTTATGGTATTGAAAAAGTTATTCATTTCATAACCCATTAATGGAAATGAACAAACAAACGACCAATCAACTATCAAATAAATGACTAGTCAACTACCAAACCAACTACCAAATTAATTACTAAATATACTACTAAATATGCTACCAAATCAACTACTAATTTGACTACCAAATATACTAGCACATCAACTATCAAATATGCTACCAAATCAACTACCAAATCGACTATCAAATATACTACCATATAAACTACTATTTAATAACAACTATCTACCAAATAAAGTACCAAATAAATTACAACCACCAAATAAACTACTATTTAATAACAATCAACAACCAAATCAATGACCAAATTAATGATTAAAATAGCTTATTTATAAATTTAGTTGTGATATTAATGATTGACAATAAACTACCAATGGTCATGTGATCAAAATTAGTCATATATTTACCAATTTTAGTAGTTTATTTAGTTATATATATTTATATTTATTTTATTTTTGTACTAGTGATCTCAGAAACCTTCTTTGCCTTCGCACCAAAGCTAGATGCCATTTTTCTTGGTGGATGAAGAATCCTTAACAATAGATAGCCTTTCTTGCAACTTTACTTCTAACAATATTTCACTCTTGATCGCTTAGGAGCTTGAAATCACTCTACACAATCTAAATTTTGAATGTAATGTGAAAGAATAAACCCTCAATTTCACCTTTTATGATAAATTTCAAGTTTTAGGGCATCATAAATGCATCGTACAATGGTAGGTGAGATGACTTGGCTAGATCCTTGAACTTGAAAAGAAATTTCTATCATGAAGCTCGGTTAGAATTGGTTTCCAACCTGACTTCACTCAAAGATGATTACCAACTTAATTACAACTAAGTTTTAGCTTGGTTAAAACATAGTTCCCTTTCTTGACCTTATGCATATGAATATGTTAGTTTGGACTATTCATTCTTGCATACCTAGAACTAATGTAGAATCTTCCTTGAATTCTTAGTTCCAGCTATCTCTTTGACTACTTAGTTGGATGTGGATGCCTCACCCAATTCATTATTTTGGATGATAATAGCATCATTTATTTTCCATTCACTACTTTTTTATTTTTTCCATGACTTCACATAGCCTGACTTAGTGACTTTCTTGTTCTCTTTTAAATTTTCTTACTTCTTGTAGATTAGCATTCCTTACCAGTAGATCTTCTATGGCTGTATCAACTTCTCCTGAAATTATTTCTCTATAGAGTTCTTTTATTATTTATTCCTTGTATATATTGTCATTCATCTATATAGCCAATTCTTTTCTTCTCTTCAGAGAGTGAGTGAGTTGCTCCTTAAGTTTCTTGACTTGTTCCATAGCCATATGTAAATCAAGTTTGTCATTCTCAATAGCTTTCTCTAACTCATACACTTCCATTTCCTTAGATTTTCTCTCTCAAGTTGTTAATCCTATGATAGGAGAACCAAGCCCTAATACCAATTGTTGAAAATATAATGAAAAACAAGTGACTAGGGGGGTGAATCAACAACCACTTAAATTTATTCTACTTAAAACCCTTTTGCTTTACTTCATTAGATTATCTAATCTCCTGTCATGCGTGAACCATAAAGAAATAAAGAAATAAACATCATAACACTTTCACACAATATTTGGTAATCCAAAAACCCTCCAAGGAGAAGGTAAAACTAGGGGATGGCAATCACAATGCTTCACTATTGCGGTAATAAAGTTGGTCTGTTAGGGCTTACAATTGATCACTTATCATGATCTACTCTATTAGGAGTATGAAGGATTATTAGGTCCACCCCATGAAAGGATTTTATAATACAATGAAGTATGAACTCTGTTAAGAGTTTTACAAAGGACTGTTATGTCCACCTTGTTAGAGGATTTACCTGATACAACTATTAGGACACAATAAATAGGATGATCCTTGTATGTAACTGATTTGCTAATATAGATCCTTTGAATATTTCAATCACCTGACTATGATAAATATGTCTCTTCTTTTCACTTTATACTACTTTGTATCCTTCTTACTCAATTTTCTTGCTTCACTTGCTTATACATTTTCAATCATCACACCTTAGACAAACTAATTTTCCTTCCTTATATATCCATAAAACAATATCTCCATTCCAAGTTGGCTCAAAAGAGAGATATCTTTATGATAACCAAATTATACTTTTAGTTAGATCAAATCCTAATGCTTGGGCCACACCATGCATTTTGGTGTTCTATTGATTGTTGGGCAATACATTGAATTTGGATGATACTCTGGCACTCGGGTAACACTAGATGCTTAGGTAACACTTGGCACTTGGGTGACACTAAAGCATGTTGACTTGAATTGGATGCTCATTTGATACTAAAAACTTGACAAATACTATGAACTCAATTTACATTGTGAACTTGTTTCATGTGGTAGAGCTCAGTTAACATAGGATATGATCAATTTTCTTGGGCTACACTAAAACATGTTATCTTATGGAAAACTCAATTACAATATTAACCAATATTCATGGATGACTTAAGTGTAATGTGACTAACTAATAACATGTCTTTCCATAGGGTCAACATGGTCTACATCCTTTGATACTATTCTAGATAATGAAAGAATTATTGAAATTATTTATGGAGAGACAAATGAGTCAACTTTTCATGAGGTTATTAACATAATATATAAAGTTGAAATTTACATGAACAATCTTGTTACTGATGTGAGAACCCTAACAAATTCCATATGGGGAAAAGGCTTGAATGGGTTAAATATAGTTAGAGATGCTATGTGGCCTACTATGGATATAAATATTGCTATTTGGAAAGCCATAGTAGAGATTGAAGCCTTTCCCACTGTAGACAGTTAGATAATAGATTTGGAACACAACATTAAGAGCCAAGAGAAGGAGGAAAGCCATCAAATATGATATATTATTTTTTTAGTTCATCCGCTATGGATATACTTACATTGCAAATAGAGAACTGATCTTGAACATCTATGCTATCATCTATTCAATTTTGGAACTATCTCTAATATTTTCTTTCTATTATTTTGTTTTTTATGTAACAAGGTCTTATATCCAATAATGTGATGAAACATTTCTTTCCATTTCAATTCTAAAGATTTTTTCAACTCATATCTATAAATGAGTTCCCAAGACTTGAAAAAGGGTCCAAATTTTTAGAAAATACATATTTATTTTACATGTTAAGTCAATTCAAAACTATGTAGTGTTGTATCTTGATTGTGCTCATGAATATAAGGAAATAGAGTTTAAGTATTTTGAGTCTATCTTGAGTCATTTCATTTTATAATATATGATACTCCAAATGTATTATTTCAAGTAAACTAATAAAAATAAGAAAGGCATTTTAAATTGCTCAATTTGAATCTTGTCTCTTTTCATGCTATTTTTTATTTTTTTTGTGATTCAATGACAAGTATGTTAAATTCAAGTTATAATTAATTTTTAATTATATCCCATTTCATATTTTGTTTTTAATCGAATTGATTAAGTAAATTCTTAATATGATATAAGATAATTGAGGGGTTTCATGTAGAGACTGTGTTCAGTATGAGATATGTATTGTGTATTGAATCTTATTCACAGGCCAAAGGAGTAGATCTAAAGTTGTAGTGTTAATTTTTCATGAGATATAACCTAATGGATAAAGAATTGGTCATGTTATAGTTCTAAGCAAGTTGATAGGCCTACACAATATTAAAATCTTTGATCAAAATATTTTACATTTCATGTTATATTTTAGATTTAAAATAGTTGGCCTATGTAGATGATGTGTAAAGGTTCTCATGATATGCATGTTATTATAGTGTCTTCTCATCATGTAACAAAGTTACTTCCTCTATAGTACAATTTTATTTTATTAGCTGAGTCTATTGTCATATGTGGCTGTGAGTATTGAATATTTTATGTTAAAGGTAGGTTAGTCATGAAGACAATAATATTTTCATAGGTAAAGGGATTGCTTCTGTGGAGTCATATCTCTTATACATTCTCAAGGCTTGTCATTAGAAAAGTCATATTATTCTTAGTATGTGGAAAATTAGTCAAGGTTTCCTAACCAATTTTTAGTTTATTTTAAAAAAATGGGTGGCAAGAGGAAAAAACATGAGAGCTTATAAAAGAGCACATCTAGAGGTCTCACTACAACCAAACTTACCACAAGGTGAAAGAATAAACTGGCACAAGAAAAAAAGTGAGTCTAGTCATAATTGAAAACTTAGGGATAACATTGAAAGTAACCTAGAGTATCAAACTATAGAGGAAAGAGAATCCTCATCCTTAAGCTCTACATCAAAGAACACTAGGCTTCTTGGTGAACTTTTCACCACCACTTTCCAAGAGGAAAGGGGATAGAAAGGTAAGACAGTCTCATCTACAAGATATGCCATCTTTAGGAAAAAATTGTACAAAGAAATGGATTAGCATAGAAGACCAATAAGTACTCAACCTAGAGGATCTCATCCAGAGCTAATTACTTTCATTGAGAGAAATCTCATAGAATTGGATGATACCATGGAATCAAAGGCTACCACCATCAATCCCGATAATCATTTCACTAGGTTAGATGCTTTAAGAAAGAAATATGGAGAAGAAGATGCCAAACACTTATTCTTGGAGAAAGATAAATAAAAGGATAACCATGAATTATCTCATGGGGAGAGAAAACTTATTGAGAAGAATGACCTTGTTGAAAGAACAAAAAAAATTGGAAGAAAGATTCACATCTCTTTATATAGATTTATTTGGTGATGCTGAAATTTTGAAATATAATATTTGAGATGAGGAAAATGCTTTACAATAGAAAGGACCTGTCATAACACAAATCCATCCATATAAACTAGTACAAGAAATGGTCAAGATTGTAGATAAAGGTAACCATAAATTCATGGTTATTCAAATAAATGAACCTATCATAACTACAAAGAATAATCTCACCATGTCCAAGATTGATATGGAATTAGAGAAGGCTAGATGGTGTTGGGACTCAAAATTGCATTCCTAATTTTGAGTACCATTCTAAGCTTTTGAACCTTAAAGCACATTTTAATGCATGTGTACCTGACTATCACTTTGAGACCATAAAAGGTGTTTAATGTTTATAACACCTTGAATTAAACATATTCATGCATCTTGTGAAGATAAATTGTCATTTTGAGTCATTCTATGAAGTTTCATTTTGAGCAATGTTCAAATTTGTATTTTTGCCTAAGTGTCAAACAACAACAGGTAGCCTAGTTTGCATTTAAATATCTCACACCTAGTAATGTTTCATGACTCACTACTTTGGAAGTGTTTAGTATGCATATCAAAGAACCTATGTTTCAGATTTCAAGTTGTTTTGACATGTTTTGACTAGGTTTTGAATCCCTCAAAGTTGGTTGTTTATTGTTGTCATGTTGATGTAAATTGTTCAAAATTCTGGGAGGTCCTATTCGACTTGTTATAAATTTGACCTAATTCACTGAAATGTGAAAATTCCCTTTGCATTGCATTCTAGAGGTTAGAGACTTGTTATGTTTTAGATTTGAGCTTATGAAGAATCTGTTTGACTAGTTTTAAAATGCGATTCCAAATGCAATTTCTAAAGTTTTACTAGTGTTGTAAAGTGTAGATTGATTGGTACCCTTATTCAGGATGTCATAATTATGAATCTATGATTGTCTAAACCAAATGGATTGTATCATTGTGTTCTACTCTAAAAATTTTTAAGTGTGCAAATTTCCAAGCCTTGATGAATCTATCTGCATACTTTCCTATGTCCATTCAGTTTGTGAAAATCATTATTCTGCCATTGTTTCTAGTTCTACAAATCCAAGTAGCCCACTTTAACTACTCACCAAATGCGCCCAGTTATTCTTCATGAGCCCAAATCATAGAATTATACTATCCTTGTGACAATAAGCTAATGCCCTAGCTTTTGTGCTCCCAAGTATCCATTTGACCTATTTTTGAAGGTAAAACCAAATGCATTTTATGGTTTTCTAACATGTTTTCTTGCAGGCAGTTTTGAGAAGACAACTTTGACTATCAATATCTTTTGACCCTAAAGCCGTCATGAGACAAGATCTAATAGGGTATAAGAATGAAGAATAAAGAATCAACATGTCAGCTGTTAGGGCCTAGTTATCTGATTCAATCAATTTTTAAGGCTAGTAAGAGGATCCCTTGGCAGTTGGCAAGAAAGGATGAAATGCATTTTAAAATGTGCAATCAATGATTAGTTTTGTTTTCAACCACTACAATGAGTTCAATAGCCCAGTTTGAGAAGTCAGGTATTTCAGTTTGATTTTTTTTTCTAGCCAGACCCACTTTGGGGTCCAATTGGTTCTACCAAACTCACAGAACATCATAGGTGCTAGTCATGCTTAAAGAAGATATGCTTTTGATTTTTGAAATGATACTCATTATATTTATTACCATGCTTGATCAAATGGTGTATCAAGTTATACATAGTGAGCATGTAAGGAATGAATGGGTATTTTAAAAAGCTTTAGTAAAAGGGGGTATGCATCATGAAGCATTGTGAAACATATATGATCAAGTTAATTATCTGAGGTTTCACCTCTTTCTATTAACTATGCCTACTATCTAGAAATAGAGATAATTGTATAATAAAACACTAAAAGGAAGTGAATTTCCCTTTTAACTAGTGAAATTGAAGTAAGTTCTACAAGGGAATTTATCATCTTAAAGTGACAATGCCTTCTCTTCAGATTATTTATCGATCAAGTACGAGATAGTTGCAACAAAGAATGTACAGTGCCACCATCATTTTTTCCACAATACGTTGGTAAGTGAAATAGTGAGATAGCAACCAAGAAGGAGTCAATTTTTTTTTTTTTTAAAGTGTACTAGTCTTGCCCCTTTCTTCCTGGTCATTTTTTTCCACCATCTCTTACTGTTCCAACCCTTCTATTGACTCATCTACAGATTGTGTGATCTGAGGGTCATCATCAAGTGCTTTTGACACACCCTTCTATATGCATGAGTAGTGATTGAAGAATACGTCTCTAAAGTCATTTTCATTTTCAAAAGTTTTTTTAGTTATTGGAAGCTTATGTGGGACTTTGAGTGGCACACAACTACCAATTGTGCAGAATTAGAAAAACATACAGTTATGTAGAGTTCAAGGAGAATCCCATGATAGTAAAGACCAAGAATAATTTCCCTTGCAAATATTGACCTATGGATTATGAAAGAGATAGGGTACGAACACCTTAATCTAAAAGCATGGAGAGCCATCGATTCACCAAGCAACAACTCCAACCTCCATAAGAGATGCACAAGTTGTGGAAGCCAATTGAAATGTAGATCTGTTAGCACAAATACTGCTTCTCCTATGTGCTCCAACTTTCTCATGAAATTTTCTTCTTTGACTATGGGTTGCACATAAAACCATTGCAATGATTAGGGGTCACTGGTTACTATAAAGTAGCAAAGAAAAGATCCTCAAAAAAATAGGGGAGCAACTATTACAATTGTAGGTTTTCTTTTTCCCTAGATTCATTATGTTATACTAATGAAAATGTGTGGTTTGACTTGGATGTTTTTGCGTGGATCAAATGGTTTGGGGAGGATTTCTTTGGAAATCTATTTTCCCCATACCTCTCCTGGCTTGAGATGTCTCTGTCAAAGATGAAGGATTGTTGATGGAAGCTATGAGAGGAGGCTTGCATATTTTAAAGGTGAAAATAGTAGAACCATTAATCCCACATCGATTGGGAATTGGAAACATTATGTGTTTATGATCATGGACACACCAAGTTAAGTTGTCTTAAAGACATGACACTTTTGGAAGGTGAAGCTCAAGTGTGGGGCCCATGGACTCTGCATAGCTAGAAATGGTGCAAACCAATAAATTTTGAAGGAAACCACATATTTGAAAAAAAGGAACGATGATGTCAAAAATGGATAGGTGGTGGCCATACGTGACTTTACAAAAAAAATTGCATGGTTGGAGCATAATCGTGGGAGGGCGTGAAACTATCAAGATATACATCAAGCATGGTTTTGCAACAAAAAGTGTTAAGGTTGAGGAAAGGGCTTTGACATTTAGAAAGGCCCAATTTTTTAGTTTCACATGACTTAATTGTGGTTAAGGCATGAAGGTTCTGATGGTGCGCAAATGCATGTTTTTCTTGGTCACTAGAGTTAAGGCAGAGCCTAGGGTTAAGCTTGTAATGAAGTGAGGATGGGACATGTGGTGAGGTGTATAGGGAAACAATGATGGTGTAGTATGAGGTGTTAGGAGCCAAAAAATTAGAGGCTGACATGTGGCGGTCAACAGAGGGTTGACCCAGATGGAAAAGAGGGCTAAAATATGAAATTGATATTAATTTTTAATTAAGTTTTCCTTCAATTTCTCATGTGCAATCTAGTTTTAAAAAATTTAAATGATTTGAAATTTTTTATAGTTTAGACTATATTGAGATTTAAATTTTTCAATTTAATGCTCTGTTATGAATTGGGACTTGAAACTTCAAATGCATGCCATAGGGGTAATTTTTATCCAGAATATGCAATGCAATATACCGTTGGAACTAAAAAAAGATGAACATTCCAAATCTATAGTTAGAATTTACAAAAGTATTCAATGGTATAGGATATAGACAAATTTGTAAAAAAAGGGGGCATTCTCAGTAGAATGAGCAAAATTCATGATTAAGTTGCAAACTTAGTTGGAAAGCAGATATGAAAGTTTGTTGAATCTTGAATTTGGGGAAAATGATTTTGAAAGTTTCTTTGTGCCTCTAGAGGTCATTTAACAAGTGTTTTTCCCCTTGCTTTGATATTAAATTTGACATCAAAATCAGTTACACTTTTCATCATTCTGAAGATATTTTCAAGCATTCTTCAAGCAATAAAGAAAGGATCTAATTTTCAGTTACAGAGAGAGGGTAGAGAGATGTTCTTCAGTAATAGATGGAGGTTTTCCAAGTGGACAAATGACAGCATCTAATCTAATCCGGGATTGCTTCCTCTCTTTTTAGTCTCTTCTTTTCTCTTTCTTTAGGGTTGGTTCCAATTTTGGAGAATTTTCTCTTTGCTATGATACCACAAGGTTGGCTCCAGTTTGTCTATGATACCACAAGGTTAGATCTAGAGTTGTGATTCCACCATTTTTCATCTTTATCTCTTGTATGAACAATAGTAATGAAGCTAATATAGATAGTTCTAATATATTCAATAGTTTTATGGGTTATTTACATGCATCTTGAATGTATAGTTTCAAAGAAATGAATACAATGAGCAAGAAACTTCTTAGTTTTGTTTTGATTCTCATCTCCCATCTCTATAATTTGAAATGTTCTATAGTTTAGGGACAAAGAACTTAAACCCTTTTGCATATCCTTAAGGTTGTATGTCTTGTATGTTTTTTGTTGTTGGAATAAAGAGCCAAGTAAATACTTGATATGTTTGACAAGGTTGATGGTTATTTGAGAGGAATATTGCATGAGTATGAGGTCTTTATGAACATTGATGTCTGATTCACAAAAGTGATAGGATAGATTTGATATCTTGATGTATGGAATATGTCACTAGTATCATAGATGTATGTGTGTGATTTATGGAATTGACCAATAGATAAGGCACTAATCAACTACATGATCAACTTGTTCTTACTATTGCATATTTGGAGATTTGTTGAAATCAAATTTTTAATCATCCATTTCCCTTTCTATTTAAGAGCTAAAAGGATGCCGTCACTCAACTTGTGGATTTCATAGAATTGCAATTTTCTACTGCACATCTCTATTATTGCATAAGTATAGGAGAAATAGGGTTTTATTTGCTTTGTTTAGATTTAGTTGTTTGCTTTTGACAGTGCTACCATATGAAGAATCTATAGGTCCACCTTGAAGTAGTAGAAGATTTTAGCCTTATAGTTGGCCCTAGTGTCTGAAAGAGTATGTTGTATATGGGAAGTAGCTGCCCCTAGATGTATATTATTCTCACTAGGATATTTTAAAACAATGAAATTTTGAAACTCCAACAAAATGGTGACTCTACAGGGGAGAGACACAAGGAAAGTGATACAATAGTGAGAAATTACAGTGTTCTTTTTATATCCTTGCTGAATTTTGTGTTTCCTAGTGATTCTTTATTCATTTGCAGTAGTAGCTTTAAAGGTTGGATGGAAATTATATTTTTACTACTGATATTATCTTCAACTAGTTCAACTGGGTATTGTTTTCAAAGTGCTATTGTAAGATTAAAGTCAAAATTGATCAAATTTTTCTCTCTTTTCTAAGTGTTTGATGATTTGCAAGTTCCATAAGTTGAAAGTTTAGTTCATATTTGTCAAGTGATAAATCATGTTTAAATCTTTCCCACAATTGTGAGTGGTGAATATCTAAAAGATCTCTATAATATAATTTTTTTTCAAGGGTTTTTAGCTTAGTTTGTAGATCTGAAAGTTTTGTAAGAAGGTCTAGGGAAGAAAAGAGAAGATACAAGTTCTTGACTGATAAGTTTTGAAGTGTTGCTTGCAATCTATTGTTATAAGAAATTGGAATGTCAAAAAGTGAATCACATCAGTGATCTCATTTATTCTCTTCAAGGAGGTGGTGGCTCTACATGTTTTCATCAATGGTGTAAAGGAATTCATGTTTGCACCCATGCTAGATCAATAGTTCAAAGTTTAGCATCAACACTTAAGGTATTTTAATTTTCATGTGTTCTCTTTTCATGGAAGTCAAGAGTTAGAAATTAGTGCCTCTATTAAGTGATATCAACACTAAAGAAAGAGGTAGTTATAAGTTTTTGGTTTAAAATGGAGTCAAATGTCAGATCTGACGTTAGTTTGTTAAGTTTCGAAAGCTATGAAGCTGTGGTTAATAATATTGCTATGTTAAACAAGAAAATCCACAACAAGATTATCAATTTCATAAGAAATATGGTAGGAAGTATTCAAGGTCTAGGAGATGATCAAATTTATATATAGTTCAAATCAACACTCATGGAGTTGCATGTGTCTTTAAGACCTAAGGAATCTTTGTGGCCTATGGTTTTCCTAGATGTCTTTATGCTTGATTTAGTCAATTGGCCAACACATTTAAGAGTACAAAAGATTTTTGATGTTGAGAATCTTTTCATAAAATTTGAGAGTGATTTAAGTAGCAATGAATGTATTGAATCCTCTAATAGAAAAAATGAGTGTGCTGAAAGTCAGAGAGAATGTAATGAATTTGTAGATAAAGATAATTTGTCTTCTGAATGTGAAGAGTGGGATTCAAGTGTTACTGCATCAGATGATTGCAACCAGCATGAGGAAGATGGATATGTAAATGAAAATGATTCTTGTGACAGTATGTATGAAGTTAAATAAATGTATAACAATAGTAGAGGTAATTCTTACTATGATGAAAATGAGTGTTGTGATGATTTTGATTTTTTAGATTGTTCTACTAATGGTTCTATTATTGTAAGTTCTTAATGTCACCTAGATAATAATCACAACCAGGAGAAGATTTGTGAGGTAATCTTCTTAAGCCTTGATGGGATTTCAGCTTTGTTGGCTTGTGATTTTGAAAAATATGTAAATGTTTCTAAGGATGCTCATATTTTCCCTCATGACATTTTTGCATTTAGTCAAGTCACTTCCCCAAAATTTGATGTGGAAAGAGATACAAAGTCAGAACAATCTTTGTCAAATTTTGGAGATGTATGTGACAACACCTCAAATGTCTTTGTACATAATGACTTATTAGATGTGGGGGATGTTAGTGAAGGGAATTTTGATGTTGTTTCAAATTTTTCTCATGTTGATAGTGTACACTCGAAAGTGTCCCACTCTAAACCCTTCTATCCAAATGATTTCGTGAGTTTGGAATGTCTAGATGCCGGCTTAGAGCTCCCTATCCATGGAGTGCAAGAGAGTGTATTTCAAGTTCAAGGGCTCTTATTTGAGCCTTCAAAATACTCTTCTTGCTAGTAAACCATGCAATGGGAGGTTCCAAAGACAAGATGCAAGAATGCAAATGTCTCAAGGAGTTCCTCAAGAATGCAATGCAAGTATGGAAACTAAGCTAAGATGAGAATGCAAAATGCAGCTATGCTAAAACATGTATGAGAGTGTTACAATCCAAATATTAAGCTATGTGAGATAGATTATTGCAAAATAGCAGCTAAACTAACATGCAACATGAATCTAAGCTAAAATGCTATGGTATGAGAGAATGTAGACAAGAAGTAGAAGTTCTCCACAAAGCTCCAAAGAAACCTGTTAGAAAACCTGCAACATAACAATACTCAAAAGATGGATGATTTGAGGGGGAAAGATCTCTCCCTTTTAAAGTTGTATGGATGGTAGAGATCAAGATGAAGATGGTGGATGATCAACAGTGGAATTTGAAAAGAGGAGTGATTCATGTGCACACACAAATTAACCAATAGAATATAAGTTGACTTGTCATATAAGACAAAAGTCACAAAGCCTTTTCTTTTAATTGCAAAATAGAGAAAGGACTTTATGTGTGCACTTTAAGTGGGTTAGAAGAATGGGGTCTTTTATTTAATTAAAAGGGGACATGTTCTTTTAATCAAATAATGAACTTAGGATAGCATAGTCAAACTATAGGTTATAATCAAATAAATTGATTATTAGCAATTTGGTCTAGGTAAATGATTTAATTAATTTTGCCAAAATGCTGAGAAGGGAGCTAATAGTCTAGATGACCATTTTTAGGTGATTAAATTTGCCCCTCTTTGAATAATGTGTGATTGATCTGGGAACACATTATGTCAAAGAAAACAGAAGCCAAGTAGGAAAAAATAGATATAGATATCTGATTCCAAAGAACGAAATGCAGAAAGTGATAGTGAGTCCTGAATGTCAAGCCTAATAGTGGTAGCATTGAAGACTAGGAAAAGATGATGTTAGAATTCAAGAAGAATGCTAACACTTAGAAAAGTGAATAGAGTCAGAGCAAGTGAGAAGATCAAACAAATGCTCCTAAGTAGTGATAGAGTATTTCTGTCCCCTCGAAATCAAAATCGAAATGAGGTAAGGGGACGTAGAAACAAGCTAGATATGAGAAAATCAGAATATAGCAATGTCCAAGATGACAGATAGATGATTAGAACCGAAGAATGACTATAAGAAACTGATAAAATGCCCTAGTTTGACTAGAGTTGACCTTGAAGGATATAGCATAAAAATTAGGTCAAAATGAGTAGAAAGGTGATTTTAGACATGAAACAGTGAATTGAAGTAGATATGAAGTATGAAAATGATGAAGACATGAAGAAATGAAGATGCCCCAGTGATGATTCAAAGATTAGACCTCAAAAGGTCAACTAACTACTCAGAAGAAAGTAGAATTTTTAAAAGACAATTTTGACCATCAAGATGAACTCAGATTTGGATTTTGATCCTAAAAATGAATCTAGGACATCGAAATTATTTAAGAGGTCAAAAATTTATATAATGTGATGATAAGATATAAGAGAGGAAGCGAAAGATTAAGAAGGTGAAAAGACATGAACAAGAAGAAAGTAAAGAAATATATGAAAGAAGTTAGCCGATATGTCTGTGAAAAGATGAAGAGAGAGCTCTCCCCATATGCAAGAATGCAAGACTAAGCTAGAAAATGAACCTAAAATGCAAGCTAATATGCAAAGTGGTTTACCAACAAGAAGTGTATAACTTTTAGACTCTTAATTTCATCATTGAGCATTTATTAGGGACATCATGAGATCATACAACCATCACTAGTATAACTATGAGGATATGAATATGATCGATATTAGATAGGTATGTGGAAATCCAATCTAAGCATCAGAGACATGCAAGTCAAGATAACTACGTGATTATATTCTCTAAGTTTAATTTAGCAAGATTACACCTGTATCAAGGCATAAGTGCTAGGATAATCCCCAAGTGTGGTGTTGCAAAAATAGTCAAGGATGATACATTTATAAGTTAAAGTGCCAAATAGGACAAGCATGAATTCTTAAAACACTATAGACAAATAAAATATACCCACAAGCAGAAATCAAGAAAACATGCCCCATGCCCCCAGTCTTCTAGTTAATGACATCCTTGAAAGATTATTAGGGATGGAACATATAGTAAAGAAATCATCATAGAAAAAACACAAAGTAGATAAAGATCAGCATATCTCAATCATTTAAGTGTTTAAGTGCGTGTGTGTAAGTCACTTGGCCATTTCATCAAGACTTGATTCTGATAGTGAGAAATATTGCGACATCAAAGACCATAGGTGAACTATCTAAAAATTGTTGAAAAACACTTGATGTCAAGGTGGGGGAAGTGTTGAGAAACATTATTTTGTGAGCTGTCAAAGAAACCATAATGCACAAGAATACCTCAATAGGCTAAGTAGCTATGCCCCCAAGATGAGGACAAGAAACAATTCCAAGCTAGGAAATGTGTAGTGAAGTAGGTGATTGAGATTGATAGACATAGGTGCAAGGGTTTCAAGTAGTGCCTGTTTCCAAGTTTTCACCACTTGACAAATTTTTTCAGGATTTTTTTTCAATTTTTTTTGGTAATACATCAAAGTGCCTATTACTAGGTTTTCACTAAGATGATCATTTTTTTCAGGACATTTTCTGATTTTTAGGATTTTTTTTAGCATCATATATGATTTTTTTTGGATTTTTTAGAAGGTTTTAGAGATCACTAGTTCTCAAGAAAGATCACATCATTTTCTCCCAGACACACCAAGAAGATTCAATTGCCTCTTACTTTTAAAACCAAATGGTAAGTCAAGATTTCTGATTCACCACAAGGGTGAAGAGCATACTCTCCTATCACCAAAAGATCTCAATCATAAGTTTCAATGTGCCTAAAAAAAACAACTAGTATATGCCACACATGTAAAAGTAAAGAACAAGAAAAATTGGGTTTTTATGCGTTGGCCAGCCCTGCAAACAATCGTTAGTAGCCCTTGTGCATTTGAAGCTTTGACATGTGTTCTTTTTATGCAGTGTTTCAATTTTTTTCACAAGGATGGCAACCTGCAATCACAACTTGTTAGCACCACAAGTTAGTGTGAAATAACATAAAAAAAACTGCAATAAAAAGTGGTTAGTTGCCTCAATATCCAAGTTATCTTCCAATCAAGTGTATGCAAATAAAGTGCAAGTTAATCACAAATACTCTCATTTTTACTCTTTGATTTTGACCTAGTCAACAAGATTGGACTTGTTTGCTATGATTTCAGATTCAAAAAGAGAAATTCAAAGAATAGACCCCTACTAAAAACTAGAGAGCTTTCCAAAAATGCAAGAAATTCAAAAAAATCTCCTCATTTGTGCCCTAGGAACCCATTTTGTCAAAACTAGCCGGATTTATTAAATCGGGTTTTTGATCTCTAATATGACCTCAAATGTCAAAACACAAAGAAAGTACCCCCCTTAGAATTCAAAAACCTTTATAAAAAAGATGCTAATTTGTGACTAGAAATGAATTTTTATGAAAAATAAAGAAAATATCATAACTCATGAAAATCAAGTCAAATGCTCTGAAAATTAGACTAAGACATGTTGGACACATACCCAACCTACAAAAATATTTTCAGAACCAAACTCCAAGTGGTTTAAAAGATATGATCAAATCTTTAAACCAACTACATTTTTGGCCTTCAAACCAATCTACTTATGGGTTGGCCTTAAAACCCAAGTGATAATTCTACAAAAGCACTTTATTAGATCTAATATGCTGCTGTAAAAAATTAGAGATAAAAAATGAAAGCAAATAGAGTTAGAAACTTGATTCAAGCCCCACGGTGGGCGCCAAAAATGTACACTCGAAAGTGTCCCACTCTAAACCCTTCTATCCAAACGATTCCATGAGTTTGGAATGTTTGGATGCCAGCTTAGAGCTCCCTATCCATGGAGTGCAAGAGAGTGTATTTCAAGTTAAAGGGCTCTTAGTTGAGCCTTCAAAATACTCTTGTTGCTAGTAAACCATGCAATGGGAGGTTCCAAAGACAAGATGCAAGAATGCAAATGTCTCAAGGAGTTCCTCAAGAATGCAATGCAAGTATGGAAACTAAGCTAAGATGAGAATGCAAAATGCAGCTATGTTAAAACATGTATGAGAGTGTTACAATCCAAATATTAAGCTATGTGAGATAGATTATTGCAAAATAGAAGCTGAACTAACATGCAACATGAATCTAAGCTAAAATGCTATGGTATGAGAGAATGTAGACAAGAAGTAGAAGTTCTCCACAAAGCTCCAAAGAAACCTGTTAGAAAACATGCAACATAACAATACTCAAAAGATGGATGATTTGAGGGGGAAAGCTCTCTCCATTATAAAGTTGTATGGATGGTAGAGATCAAGATGAAGATGGTGGATGATCAACAGTGGAATTTGAAAAGAGGAGTGATCCATGTGCACACACAAATTAACCAATAGAATATAAATTGACTTGTTATATAAGAAAAAAGTCACAAAGCCTTTTCTTTTTATTGCAAAATAGAAAAAGTACTTTACGTGTGCACTTTAAGTGGGTTAGAAGAATGAGGTCTTTTATTTAATTAAAAGGGGGCATGTTATTTTAATAAAATAATGAACTTAGGATAGCATAGTCAAACTATAGGTTATAATCAAATAAATTGATTATTAGCAATTTGGTCTAGGTAAATGATTTAATTAATTTAGCCAGAATGTTGAGAAGGGAGCTAATAGTCTAGATGACCATTTGAAAATAGTGAAGGCTATATTGCTGATTCTGAGATTTTCTTTTATGTTGTTAAGTTTTGTATTGATAAGTTTGAGGTTCCCTCTAACCATTTGTTAGATGAAGATAATGATTAATCAACATATTTTAGATCAACACTTTTAGGATAAGTTTTCATACTTGGTGACTAATCAATTGTTTGAGTGTGAAGGAGCTTCAGTGAATGGTAAATATGATTGGATGAATATTAGGACTACAAGTGAGGTAAAGAAATTAGATTTCATGTACTCCTAACATCTAGTTACACAAGGTGAGTTGCAATCTCTTGACATATGTAACTTTGTGAATGAAGTGGAATATGAAGCCTTTGTGTTTTTGGTTGATAGCATGCATCAATCATTTATAGATGATAGTTTTTAGATTGTTTCTAGTTTATATGAGCATGTTGATTCTTTTTATCATAGTGAGCATGATGTAGAAGTAAATGCTGATTGGTATATGTACTATGATGGTGAAGGCAATTATTTCATTTTTCCAAATGAGTTGTTTCAAAATGTTGATTATGTTGGTGAAACTGATGAAAGTGATGTTTTCAGCTTACCTTCAGAAAGTGGAGATGAAAGTCATATATATGATAGAGGTAAGAAGTTTTGATAAGTTTTGGTGGCTTAAGGCCATCGTTTATACAGTTTAGGAGTAGTCATTTTTGCTTTTAATAAGTTGTTCGAGAGAAGTTTTTTCTATCAGGTGTGTGGTCTACTTCTTCCAGTGATTTTGAATCCTTGCCATGCCCACAAGGGACATGCATCCCCAGATAGAGCCACTTTTGGGATTCAAAATTGTGTTCCTAATTTTTAGTACCATTCTAAGCTTTTGAGCCTTAAAGTGCATTTTAATGCATGTGTACCTGACTATCATTTTGAGGCAATAAAAGTTGTTTAATGTTTCTAACACCTTACATTTAGCATATTCATGTGTTTGGTGAAGATACATTGCCATTTTGAGTCATTTTATGAAGTGTCATTTTGAGCAATGTTCAAATTTGAATTTTTACCTAAGTGTCAAATAATGACATGTAGCCTAGTTTACATTTGAATGTCTCACACCCAATAATGTTTCATGACTCACCAATTTGGGAGTCTTTGGTATGCATATTAGAGAACCTATGATTCAGATTTCAAGTCATTTCAACATGTTTTGACTATGTTTTGAATCCCTCAAAGTCAGTTGTTTATTGTTGTCATGTTGATGTAAATTGTTCAAAAATCTGGGAGGCCCTGTTTGAGCTGTTATAACTTTGACCCAGTTAATTGAAATGAGAAAATTCCATTTGTATTGCATTTTAGAGGTTAGAGACTTGTTATGTTTCAGATTTGAGCTTATGAAAAATCCATTTGACTAGTTTTCAAACACGATTCTAAATGCAATTTGTAAAGTTTTATTGGTGTCATAAAATGCAGATTGATTGATACCCCTATTTGGGATGTCATAATTCTGAATCTGTGATTTCTTGAACCAAATGAATTGTACTGATGTGTTCTACTCTAAAAATTCTTTAAGTGTGCCACTTTGTAAGTCTTGACGAATCTATCTACACACATTTCCAGGTCCATTCCATTTGTGAAAATTGTTATTATGCCATTGTTTCCAGTTTTTCAAATCCAAGTAGCCCACTTTGACTACTCGCCAAATGCACCAAATTATTCATCATGAGCAAAAATCACAGACTTATAATCTCCTAATGACAGTAAGCTAATGGCCCAATTTTCATGCTCCCAAGTATCCATTTGACTTGTTTTTGAAGCCAAAACTAGATGCATTTTTATGTTTTTCTTACATGTTTGCTTGTAGGTAGTTTTGAGAAGACAACTTTGATGGTCGATATCTTTTGACCCCAAAGTCGTCATGAGACGAGATCTGATAGGGTACAAGAATGTAGAACAAATAACTAGTATGTCAACTCCAAGGGCCTAGTTATCTTATTCAATCAATTTTTAAGGCCAATCAGAGGACCCCTTGGCACGAAATTGGTAGTTGGCAGGAAAAGGTGAAATGAGTTTTAAAATGTGCAATCAATGATCAATTTTTTTTTCAATCACTGCAATGAATTCAGTAGGCTAGTTTGAGGAGTTAGGTGTTTCAGTTTGATTTTTTTTTAGCTAGACCCACTTTGGGGTCCAATTGGTTCTACAAGACTCACAAAACAACACAGGTGTCAGTCATGCTTAAAGAAGATATGCTTTTGATTTTTGAAATGACACTCATTATATGTATTATCATGCTTGATCAAATGGTGTATCAATTTATACATAGTGAGCATGTAAGGAATGAATGAGTATTTTAAAAAGCTTTTGTAAAAGGGGTATGCATCATGAAGGGTTGCGAAACATATCCAACCAAGCTAATTATCTGAGGTGTCACCTCTTGCTATTACCTATTATTGGCCAAAAAATGCCCTTCCATCAAAAAATTGAATTTAAATGCTTGAATCCACCCAATGGTCACGTCTCATCTTTAATATTAAATAATGCCAAAGGAAATATGAAATAATAAAATAAAACCTTGTTGGATTCCCTTATTTCCTAAAGTTATTTCCCTTGCCCCAAAATTTGCCCCACCATCAGATCTTAGGTAATCTATGACTCTCACTTTCCTGCATTTTGAAGATGCAAGTCTTTTATGCAATGCAGGGAAGTGACAATGTAACATGCGTCCAAGCTAGGGCCTTGTTTCTTGTTTGCGGGTTGTCCTATTTCTAGCTGAGGTGGCAGATGGGCATTGGAATATGGATGAATTTTTATTGGCCATCACTTTCCCACATTCTATTTCTTGTCAAAACATTGTATAATGCGGGAAAAAAACTTTCTGCCATGTGGATTTGTGGGCCAAGTTTTATTATGTGGGCTGTAATGTGACAAGGTGACGAGTCAAACTAAGTTAGTGTATAGTGGGCATTTCATTGGCCAAGTCTCTGATATGGTCTATTTGGTGGGCCCCCATTTATTCAGATCATGATAGTTGAAAGGTTAGGTCTATGATAATACAACTATATTCCATGTTACAATCTTATGATCTAGTTTAAGATCATGAAGTTAATTAACAAATTCGCCAATGTTATGATATTCACCTATCGTAACATCGTAAAGGTGTATGCTCATAAAGGATTGTAAAAAGGTTTACGATCTTACGATATGTGGTTCTAACAAGATCATAAGTGCAACTGCAAAGGTCTTTCAAAGGCATGAAGATAAAGGGATTATCATAGCATCGTGGCAATGATAAAGATACTTCAAAGGAGACCTGATGTTACAATAAGCTGATGATCATAAGATTGTAGAGATTGTTGAGGATGCCTTTGACCATAAGATAGGTTGATGATCGTATGATTGTAGAACCTCAAGTTGACCATGATAAAGGTGTTCACTTATGCAAGCTAGAAAAGAAAAGGGTCTTCAACCAATAAAATTATAGGAAAGGTATAGGATGAACATTGAATATTATTGACCTACTAATACATCTGACTTGGTGTGTACTGATAAAAAAAAAGGAAAATGACTCTTTAATGGTGGATCATATTTTTTATCATCTACAGATTGCTTTTAGCATCCCCATGCCTAGTAAATGAAAAAGGAACATGCACTCATCATCATGTTATCCATCTACCCAACTATGCATTGATTGATGTCATTTCCATCACTTCAGGGTTTACTCTAGTCAAGGTTTTCATATTTTCATGCCTCTACAAGTGTACCAAATCAAATCTATTGTTTGGATCATCTTGATTGTTCATTGAGCACTTAATAGCAGTAGTTGTGAAGTAACTTTAGTGAGAAATATCTCAGTTATGCTTGCACTATAATATAAAAGTTGTAATTCTTTCTTAAGGTTGACCCTTCTCTATTTCTCAATTATTTCTCTGCAAGTTCATTGTAAATTCCCTTTGCCTCTGGACCTAATGACATCCTACATTATCTCCTTCAATCATTGATGACTGTGCAAGATCTATTTTCCTTTCTTCAATGTTTTGTGGTTATCTACAATTTGTATGATTGTATATCTTTTCACCTATGAATAATATATAAGTGAATTCTCTCCTTCCTTGTATTATCCATTTTGTTTCTCTAATTTGCATGTGATCGTTGGATCTAAAAAAGTCTTAATCTATATGTCTTTGATGTCATAATAGTTCAAATGTGCATGTATGGGCAGAGCTTGGTTTGAACATTCTGTTTTGGTGCATCACCCCCTTAAAATAGATTAGATAGTTTGATTCTATGCATTCCTTGTCTCTTTTCCTCTCCAAGAGTAGTTAGGTGCATCTTGATAGAAAAGGAATCTAGCCTTCTCTAGAGACTCAACCTCATAGTTCAAGTCCCATAGCTTGGAGGTTGTTTCTATGTTTCACAAGGTTGTCCTTAGGTAAAAACTTTGGACAAGGGTGCAAGCTTTTATGACAACAACTATGCCTATCATTTAGAAATAGAGATAAGTGTATAATAAAACACTAAAAGGAAGTGAATTTCCCTTTTACCTACTGAAATTGAAGTAAGTTCTACAAGGGAATTCATCACCTTAAAGTGACAATGCCTTCTCTTTAGATTGTTTAAAGGTCAAGTATGAGATAGCTGCAACAAAAAATGTATAGGTGCCACCATCATTTTTTCCACAATAGGTTGGTAAGTGAAACAATGAGTTACCAACCAAGGAGTCTTTTTTATTTTTTAAAAAAAAGTGCTAGTCTTGCCCCTTTCTTCTTGGTCTTTTTTTCCCCATTGTCTCTTGTTGTTCCAGCCCTGCTTTTGACTCATCTACGGATTGTATGATTTGAGGGTCATCATCAAGTGCTTCTAACACACCACTAGTAAATTTGGACTCAATTTTTGACAAATTTTGGTCAAAATTTTGACGAACCTGTAGGTTGGTCAAAATTTCAACCAATACATTCGTCAAATTTTTTTAATTTTTGCTAACTCTGATTTTTCATTGTTGGTCAAAATTTCCCCCAATGTTTGGTCGAATTTTTTTATAATTGGTGGAAATTTTGGCCAATTCTTGGTAGAAAACTATCAAGAATTGGTCAAAATTTTCACCAATGTTTGGTCAAATTTTTTTATAATTAGTGGAAATTTTGACCAATTCTTGGTAGAAAACTACCAAGAATTGGTCAAAATTTCCACCAATGTTTGGTCAATTTTTTTTAATGCTGTATCAAGCAATTGTTTCTTATCCAAGCCATTTAATTTGCAACCTTTTAAATCTCTACAAAGATAAAGTTGGAGTAGGAAAAAAATTCTTCTCAAATGTGTCCTCTGATTGTAAAACATCCATTCCATTATCTGTTGAACAAACAAGACATATCTAGTTCAACAGATAATGGAATAGACACTTTACAATCAGAGAACACCTTTGAGAAGAAAAATTCTCCTGCTCCAACTTTATCTTTGTAGAGATTTAAAATGTTGCAAATTAAATAGCTTGGATAAGAAACAATTGCTTGATACAACATGGAACAAATGGATATTTATGGATAGGACACTATCAATTATTTCTAGGCCTTGGTATTTTTTGGCTTTGCCAAGTTTTTTTAACTATCTTTGATAGCTATATTACCAAATTCTTACCAAGAAACTCCAAAGTCTTGTCTGGTTTTTGCAAAAGTTTGGTCCTTGTCACATTCTTCCAAAAGTCTACCACGGACCTTCAAAGTCTGCCCAAATTCTGTTAGATAACCTGACACTTTTGCTGTTTTTATTTGAAATTTGCAAATTTGTAGTAGGACCTAGGCCGAATTTGACCAAAAAATGGAATTTATTTATCATCTTTAAAGTTCTTGTATAGCCTAATCCTCTTAACCCTAAAATAGACCACCAAAAGGGCCAAAAGGTAAAACATATGTCATTTAGAATGTTTCTTTACTATTAGTATAGTGGTTTATGAACTTATTTTCTACTGCATATATTAACATATATTTCATATACATACACATATTTTAAAGGAAAAAAACATGTTTTTGTATGGATGAACCCAAAACAAATTCAAACCTACCCCCAAAAAATGAATGAATTCCAAACCCAAATCTCAAACTTGCATCCAAACCCGAATCTGAGCCGACAACTTAGTCTGAGAGAATATAAAAAGTGAACTTTACATAGTATTCATGATCAAGCTCTGGAATGAATCAAATGATTATTATGTTGCTAACCAAACAGTCCTGGTTCAAATTTCTTGCTTTATTTAATTTTCTAGAGTTTGAAGACTTTGGTTGGAAATTGAACCTACCATATTGTTTATCAAAGAGAAATGTTATGGTCATATATGAAACTTCCCATGCAAATGTTTTCTACTAGTCCATGGAATATGAGTACAAATCAAATAAAGATCTAACAAAAAATGGAAATGGCTACATAGGTTACTACCTTAAAGCTGGCATTGTCATCTCCTGGTCGAGAACCATCTTCAGAATTTGATAATTTTAAGCCTTTAAAAAATCAGGCATTTGCAACACCAGAGAAACTAGCAGAGTTAGTGGAAAAGGTCTATATTTATTCTTTCTTTTAATTTAAGTTCTTATCAAATATTTAGACATTCAACATTTATATTTTAGTAGAGTTTGAACTAGAATTAATGGTCCTCCTGAAAGTTAGATGAATCTAACCCTTCACTATGATTATTTATACTTACTCTATATTTTGTAAACTGGCAATTGGCATAGTAGGTTGACAGAGCAATTGCAAAGGATTTTCCAGGGGCAATTTTAGAAATGAAACTTTACTTGCAAAATTCTTCTACTCGCTCTATTTTGTTCAAGCCAATCAAGTAAGTATCATTCAAATTTAAGTTTTAACAATTCTCTTTAGTATCTTGGCTAAAAATCCTCCTGTGTTGAAGTGCTCCAAAAGAAAGACTCTTTAACTAATGATTTTTCTTGAACACATAAGTTAGCCACATTTTTACAATAACTCCATATTTCTACTATCAATATAATAATTATGTTATATGAGGAAATAAGTCTGTGTTGCTCTTGGTTGCTTGAAATTGAGTGGATGGGACATAATTGTTTGTTTTATAAGCATGCATTAAACATTTGATACAGACTGCCTGTAATAGAGAAACTGATTAGCATCTTACTATGATAGTAAGTTAGGTTTTTACTTATCTCTAAAAAGTCTGTACTTCAACTAGCAAGACAAATATTGTTGAGGCACATTTACAGGTCTTGTCACTTATAAAATCTAAATATTCTACAGAAGATATTGTTAAGACTGGCATGCGATCAATATCAGATCTGTAGGCTTATCTTGATATGCTTGCTTAGCACAGATTTGAAGAATGCCCTTGAATTCAAGTGAGCTCAAGCTTTAAAGGAACTGATACATAACTTAGTCAAGAAAGAAGTATCTTAGGATTGACTATTTAAGAGGGCTCTGAATTCATAAATTGAAAGATGTTTTCTATGTTGTGCAACTCAGCTAGATACATAGTTGTTTAATCAAAAAATCTATCATTGCTTCAGTTAAAATGTTTTCTACAAGGAGATCAACCAATGAATGTAATACGATGGAGCAGTGTTTTTGATGTGATTGATTCTTTAACTTGAATTTTTGATTTTTGATTTATTTTTGTTGAGGTGAAATGAAAAGAAGCATATTTTAAATTTTGTAAACTTTGTATTGAAGCTGTGTAATTAAGAGAACCCTTGATTAAATGCTAGAAGATATAATCAACTGGGGCATGGTGGCATAATCAACTAATTTTCCCTGGCTTAAATTGGAGAGAATATTGGATGGGGTTGTGTCCCCATTTTTATCTTGGAAACATACTGCCAGAAGTGGAGATCATGGAGGATGACTGAATATGTTTGGTTGTTCCTGAGCACTCTCTATGAACAAACAACAAAAAAAAAATGTAAAGGAGTGGTAGGCCCATTAGGTTGCACATCCCTCCTTTTTAAAACCCTATACCTAAAGAAATCATTTGTAGCTAACACAAGACATTAATTTTTCCATTTTGTGAGAAGAAGAGAGGAGAGAAAAGAAAAGAACAACAGTGACAAGAAGAGGAGGAGGAAGAGGGAATATAACAATAACTAGAACAGATAAGAAAGGAGTGGGAAAAAGAAAAATACCCAAAAAAGAGGAGCATCTTTTCTAGCATAACCTATAACAGAGAAATAGATCTAATTAGGAGCTTACTATGATAGTAAGTTGGGTTTTTAGTATTTACTTATTTCTAACAAGTCTGTACTTCAACTTGCAAGACAAATATAGTTGAGGCAAATTTACAGGTCTTGTCACTTATAAATTTGAATATTGTGTACAAGATATTGTTAAGACTGACATGTGATCAATATCAGATCTGTAGGGTTACCTCAATATGCTTGATTAGCACAAATTTCAACAATGCACTTGAAGATTTTAAATTGAAGTGAGCTCAAGCTTTGAAGGAACTGATACAGAACATAGTCAAGTAAGAAGTATCTTGGTATTGACTATTTAAGAGGGCTCCTAAGTCATGAATTGAAAGATGTTGTCCATGTTGTGGAGCTCAGCTAGAAACATAGCTGTTTAATCAAATAATCTACCATTGCTTCAATTAAAATGTTCCCTTCGAGTAGATCAACCAATGAATGGAATCTGATTGAATAATATTTTTGATGTTGTAATTGATTCTTTAACTTGAAGTTTGGTTTTGTACTTATTTTTGTTGAGGTAAAATAAGTGTTTTTAATTTTTTTTACAAACTCTATATTGAAGCTATGCAATTAAGAGCATCCTTGATTAAATGCTAGATGATTTAATCAACTATGGCATGGTGGTATAATGAATTAATTTTCCTTGGCATTAATTGTAGAGAATATTGCATGGGGATGTGTCCCCATGTTTTATCTTCAAAATATACTTCCAGAGGTGGAGATCGTGGGGGATGATTGAATATATTTAGTTGTTCCTGAATGCTCCTTATGAATAGAAAACAAAACAAGAAAGTAAAGGAGTGGCATGCCCATTAAGGCCGCATGTCCTTCCTTTTCAAAATCCTATAGAAACCATTTACAGCTGACACAAGACATTAATTTTTCCATTTTGTGAGAAGAAGAGAACAGAGGAGATAAGAGAAGAAGAGATGAGATGGAGAGGGAAGATAACAATAGCAAGAAGAGATAAGGAGGGAGAGAGAAACATAACAAAACCAAGAAAGCATCAATAGCTTGATAGATGAGGTAAATATGGCATCCAAAGTCTTTCTTCAATTTCTTTATAAATTTATTATTTTTGACAAACTTCCTTTCCTTTTCTTTGCCATTTCCCCCACAAAAAGAAGATGAACCATAGAGTGGGTTTTAGTCCAGAGCTTGATATTGAACGAATAGACCAAAAGCATCAAGGGTTCTTAAGGGTGTGGGTGTCTTATAGGTGAGATGGGAACCCTTCTATTTTTCTAAAAGCTTATTCAAATGGCCCATTTAGTGCCATCAAAACCTTTTTGCAATACATGACAACTTCAAACACAAGGAACCAAATTGTTGGGGAGTTGACATAGGTTGTGCACAAAAAGGATTTCAAAGTGACCTAAGCAGGTTATGATTTCTAAAAATTATCTATCGAAGTTGCCGAGACAAGAGCTAAGGAACTATTGTTAGAATCTATACAATCTCTAATACTAGTGGATGTTGATGCTCAATGGGGAAATGATTCTACCAAAGGAAATAAAGTCTACTAATAATAAGCCAACCACAATTATAAGGATGGTGAACTCACAAACATAAGAAGAGAAAGATGATGCCGTGATTTTTTTCACATGGTTCATATCTGGTGGTCAAGGGTTTATTTCAAATATTTTGAGTACTTATTTCCTTCTTTTTTCTACATAGCAGTGTCACCTGGTTGGCATGGCTCTTATGTTGATCTAAGTGCATGAAATAAGACTTGTTTTAGAGGGTTGAAGTCACCACTAGTCTGAGTGTTGGTTTACAAAGCTGCTTTTTATCTATTAATCCACCAGGTTATAGTTGTATTTAAAGGGTTTTAGTTAGAATCAATGTACCAACATGCATCAAAGTGTTAGGATAAAACCATAGACAGAAATAAAAAGTACATGCAAATATAACCAATAATAGAAAATAATAGATCACATAGAAATGAACACAAAGCACCAAGATTTACACAGTTCACCCATTCCCTAGGCTACATCCACCAAACTGCAAGTCCAATATTATTACAATCCAGTGATTACAACCTGATTACAATCTGTAATCCCTTACAACTCAATACTGCCGCAAGAAGAAATTTTGCATCACAACATATTGAAAATACCTAACCCTAAACCCTTTTATACAAGTATTTTATGCTGTTTTAGGGTTACAACATGTTGGCCATATGTCGGCTACAATGTTAGCCACAGCCCCAAAGAATTTATGAAGTATGTACAGTACTTTCCTAATCAGTCACCACAATCTAACAATCTCCCAATTGGGTACTAATCAACCCCCACACTAAACAACAATCTCCCACTTAGAGACTGATCCTGTAGCAATACCACTACCACATGGGGCTCCCACTGGATCAAACCACCCTAGACTCTGCTATTCTTTTTTTCATGTTTAGTCTAGAAGACCAACCAAAGCTAAAGAGGAGTTCAACTTCTCCCTTGTTACAACCTTTGTCAACATATCTGCTGGATTTTCATTTGTATGTATCTTCTCCAGCTTTAACTGTCCATCCTCCAAAACTGACCAAATGAAATGGTACTGTAACTGTATGTGTTTGGTCTTAGAATGCAGAGCTGAATTCTTTGCAAGATTAATGACACTCTAACTATCTGTGAACAAATAATTATCCTTCTGAGGATGTCCCAATTCTTCTAAGAAGAACTGAAGCCATATCATCTCCTTGGTTGCCTCTATAATAGCAACATACTCTGCCTCTATAGTGGATAGAGCATTAATCTTCTATAACCTAGAAACCTAGCTCATGACTGCCCCACCAACAATAAAGACATAACCTATAGTACTCCGCTTGGTATCCATCTCCCCTACCAAATCCGAGTCAACATAGCCTTGTAAATTAGTAGTAGAGCCCCCAAAGTGTAAACACTTATTGGATGTGCCTCTCAAATACCTAAGAATCCATTTGACTAAATTCCAATTCTTAATTCTTGGATGACTCATATACCTATTAACAACTCCCACTGCATGTACAATATTTGGCCTAGTGCATACCATAGCATACATCAAGCTTCCTACAGCTGAAGCATAGGGTACCTTGGACATCTTATCCTCCTCTTCTTGTGTCTTGGGACACATCTCCTTAGTCAACTTCAAATGACTAGGTAAAGGTGTGCTAACAACTTTAGCATTCTCCATAGAGAAACGTTGCAACACCTTCTCAACATAATCAGCCTGAGATAGCATCAATGTTCTATTCTTCCCATCTCTACAAATCTTCATACCAAGGATTTTTTTTGCTGCCCCCAAATCCTTCATAGCAAATGCATGTGCTAACTGACATTTTAGCCCCTTAATATGATCCATGTTAGACCCAGCTACAAACATATCATCAACATATAAGCATAAAATAATGTAGCTATCATCATCCAACCTCTTAAAATAAACACACTAATCTAAATGACACCTATTATATCCATGCTCATGCATAAAACTGTCAAATTTAAGATACCATTGCCGAGGTGCTTGCTTCAAGCCATATAAACTTTTCTTCAATTTGCACACTAAGTTCTCCTTACCTTTGACCTCAAAACCCTATGGCTGAGCCATATATATTTTTTCATCCAAATCACCATGAAGGAAGGCTGTTTTAACATCAAGCTACTCTAAATGCAAATCTTCAGTAGCCATAAGACTTAAAATAGTACGGATAGAAGTCATTTTAACAATAGGAGAAAATATCTCATCAAAATCAATTCCCTTTTTCTATGCAAATCCTTTTACAACTAACTTTGCTTTAAATCTTTTCTTACCTCCTCCCTCTTCTTTCAACTTGTAAACCCACTTATTCTATAAAGCTCTTTTACCTATAGACAACTTGCACAAATCCTACGTCTTATTCTTCAGCAAAGAGTCCATTTCATCTTTAATTGCAGACTCCCATTGAATCTTAGTATCCACCTGCATAGCTTCATCATAACTTTTAGGTTCACCAACATCAGTAAATAAAATAGAATACCAAGATTGTAAAAATCTTTGTGGAGGTCTAATTTGCCTCGTTGACCGTCTAACATTCATCAGTGTGTGTGGTATTTGTTGTTGTGATTGTTGCACATCATGAGGAATGGCTGGAACATCAACTTTGGAGTATCATCTAGCACAACATAATCATCTTCTTTCTTCTCATGTTGCTACAACAGATCTTTGTACAACACTTTCTCATTGAATATGACATCCTAGCTTCTTAAAATTTTATGATTTTCAAAATCCCAAAGCCTATAACCAAATTCATTAATGCCATATCCAACAAAGATAGATTTCTTTGATTTAGCTTCTAGCTTGGTTCTATTTTCAGAGTCTATATGAGCAAAAGCTTCACAATCGAAGGTCTTGAGAAAAGAATAACTCACCTTCTTACCAGTCCATGCCTCCTTTGGAATACTACAACCCAAAGGAGTAGAGGGACCTCTATTAATCAAATTTACAATAGTATTGATAGCCTCTACCCACATGTGTAAGGGCAACCCAACATGCAACCTCATGCTCCTTGCGGGCTCCATTATAGTCCTGTTCATGTGTTCAAGCACTCCATTTTCTTATGGAGTCCTTGGAATAGTTTTTTGTCTACAAATATTATTAGTGGAGAAATAATCTTCAAATTCATGACTGCAATACTCACCACCATTATCAGATCTATCAGATCTGAGACATTTTAATTTCTTGCCAGTCTCATTTTCAACCAAGCATTTCCATTTCTTAAAAGTTTGAAATACATCAGATTTCTATCTAAGGAAATAAACCCATACTTTTCTAGTTGTGTCATCAATAAATGTAACATAATAATGAGAGCCACCAAGGGAAGATACCTGAGCTGGTCCCCATACATCTGTATGTACAAGCTCTAATTTCTCCTTTTTGTTTTCCATACACACAACTTTCACAAAAATCCATATTAACACATTTCAAACCTGGTAAAACTTTCTTTGAATGAAGTGCTTTCATACCTTTTTCACTCATGTTCCCAAGTCTATTGTGCCACAACACTGTATCAAAATCTACAGCAGCTATTTGTTATCTCTGCTCAATTGCAACAATTGTTCCTAAACATTCATTTTTCTCTGAAACAATCAAAGTAAAAGGAACAATATGACCTGTACAAAGATATAAGGTGCCTACTTTCACACCTTTTGCTATTACAAGGGAACCTTTTGAAACCTTCCAATTTTTATCATTCAAAGTAACTACACAGCCCTCATCACCGAGTTGCCCTTCTGAAATTAAATTCCTACTTAGCCTTGGAACATGTCTTACCTCATGTAGTAGCCAATGATTCCCATTCTGCAACTTAATCTTAATTTTTCCCTTTCCAACAATCTGACAGGGTTCATTATCCCCCAAATAAACAAGCCCAAAATCCCCTTGGACATAATCAATGAAATAACCTCTATGAGGTGTAGCATGAAATGAAACACCAAAATCTAAAACCCATGAATCATCAACACTTTCTAAAGACAAAAGCAAAGCATCCACTTTGGATTTGTTACCATATTTGCCTCCTTGTCTCCATTTGATTTATCTCCTTCATTTTTCTTTTGATTCCACCAATCTTTCTTTTTATGACTTGGTTTCCCACAATACCAACAGTCATTCAGTCCTCTCGATTGAGACCTCTTCCCCTTTGAATTTCCTCTTAATTTCCCATGATTTCCAGAGTTACTTCCTCTCTTAGTCCTTCTGCCCCTGCTTTGTGCATTCAAAGCACTTTCTGATGTAGATCCACCTGAGGATTTCCTACAAGTTTCCTCACTCAAAACAACACTGATCACATCATCATATTTTAGGGTATTAGATCCAAGAACAAAATTACTCACTGCCATTACCAAGCCATTCCAGCTTTTAGGCAAAGAACAAAAAATCAAGAGAGCCCTAATTTCTTCTTCAAAATTGATACCCACAGAAGATAACTGACTAGTAATAGTATTAAACTCAGTTAGATGATCTGGAAAAGATCCATCTTCTGCCATTTTTATATTAAATAAATGCTTCATGAGAAATACCTTGTTTGAAGTGGAGGGTTTTTCATATAATGTTGCTAGGGTTTTCATCAACTCTTCTGTCATCTTCACTTTTGTAATATTAAATGCCACTGATGGTGCCAGACATAACCGAATGCTTCCAAGTGCCTTTTTGTCAAAAGATCCCATTCATCATTTGACACAGATCCCTGATTCTTGGCTTTGCCTTCCAATGGCTTCCATAAACCCTTCTGATAAAGATAGTCTTCCATTTGCATCTTCCATAACTAGAAGTTCTATCCATTAAACCTATCAACCCTCAACTTACCCTCATCTACCATCGTTTCCACTCAACCGTGAGACTCCCACTTAACTGTGAGACTTTCCTGTAGAGGATAACTGAAAGACAACCTCGTGCTGATACCACTTGTTAGGATAAAACCACAGATAGAAATAACAAGTACATGCAAATATAACCAATAATAGAAAATAATAGATCACACAGAAATGAACACAAAGCACCAAGATTTAACATGGTTCACCCAATCCCTAGGCTATGTCCACCAAACTACAAGTCTGATATTATTACAATCCAGTGATTACAACTTGATTACAATCTGTAATCCCTTACAGCTCAATACCACCACAAGAAGCAATTTTGCATCACAACATAATGAAAATACCTAACCCTAAACGCTTTTATACAAGTATTTTATGCCATTTTAGGGTTACAACATGTTGGCCATATGTCGGCCAAAAATTATTTATGAAGTATGTACAGTACTTTGTTGATCAGTCACCACAATCTAACACAAAGAAATTTATGTAACTGAAGCCTTATGCATTTCTGCTAGTTACTTTCTGCTGCATTTTACTCCTTTTTCATGTCAAATATGGTATTTCCTAATGCATAAATCTGTCCAGTTTGCTCCTAAATACATATCAAAAGTCTGCATTTAACTTTTTGTTATATCACCAATGTACGCCAAAATATAGTCAGAAAATAATACAACAATAAGGTAAATATCTCCTCTAAATATTAAAAAAGTTATTGAAAGAAAGTGATCAATAGACATCAACAAACTGTTTGAGAAAATTCTTAAAGGAATATTGTGAAACTAGGATGAAAAATCAATAAGCCTCTTAGATCTATTCAGCTACCAAATTTTGGTCAAAAGAGTGAAAGGGCACTCAATGTGTGAGAGAGACAAGAATGTGTTGTTGCCAACACTAAGACTAGTTAATCCCAAAAAAAAAATTGTTTTGATTAATCTATGCACATTTATACCAACAAATGCCTGTTTCAAGAATGAACCCATAAAGATCAACCAAGCTGTAAATCCATCTATACAAGAGGAGTCATTTGACTAAGACACAATTTCCTTTTTAATGGTAATGATATAAGGATGAATTGAAATATCCAATAACGGGACCTGGTTAGATTTCCCCCAGTAGACTTGGAACTTCATTTAAGTTATTTGATTACAAAATGCTTGTGTGATGACATTTTACAAGTCTGAGGATTAACAACTTCCCCTGTTTGCACAATCAAAAACACCTATGCATTGCTAATCAAAACCAACTCAGAAGAATGCAATCGGTGGCACTTTATTGCAATGCATTTTTATAAAGAACAAGCATTATAACAATCATTTATAATGCATGGGATTTTGTAGTTTTTGAGACAAAAAGGCCCAAAAGAATGAAAAAAAAAGAACATTGGATTCCTTGTGATCTTTTCTAACCAAATTACTCAAAGTTAGAAATATAAAAAAACCTTGAAATCTTTGAGGGGTGAAAGCAGGTTGCATATTTTTCCCAAGCCCTAATTGAACAACAATTTGTAGTTCATCATCCCATAGATTTGGCATCCGAGAGCATTCTAGGTTAGAAAATGTTCATAAAAACTAGTTAAGTGTCTCTGTACCTCTTAAAAAATCCATTATCAATGTATTTTGAATGTGATTGTATAATTTTATTTGATTCTAGATTTGGTTGTGTTTTTTTTTAGCATCAATGTTTGGGATCATATTCCGTGATCCAAAACATTGATCACAGAGCATGATTTGAAATGTTGATGCTTAAAAAACATACACAATCAAATCCAAAAACAAAAAATTATATTTCGAATGAAATGTGGAAATTTGATTAGATTGAAATAGTTTTAGTAAAGTGATTTAAGGCACCTAAGAATTGGCTTCTCTACAGCCTTCAGTAGGGGCCAAGTGTTTGAGGGTAGTAGGAGGGCTTTAACCTTTCTATCATGAACCATCCTTTCCATTGCCACTGACATAAAAATTGCAAAGAAGATCCTCAAAAATAGATAAATACTCATAGTGTAAAAATAATAATAAAAAATAAAATAATGCTGCAGATCCCTTTACAAATGCATCTCTCTATCTATTATAGATAATGTTGATTCCCTCGGATAATAACAAAAACATTTATTATCTGTAGGATACTGCTCATCTTTTGTAAAGCACTAAATGTGACTATAACAGCATTACTTCCAGGTCTTAGAAAAATAATATTTACATGTTTAAAATACTATATCTCATGACAGTATAAATATCCGTACCCAATTGATAGGTAAATGCCGGCTCTTCTAAAAATCTCAGTACCATTTTATAGTAGAGGAAACATTGTAGAAATAGAAACAATATCATGCTTAAGGGAGTAGTATTTTGTGACCAGTTGGTGGTTTAGTTATTAACATGGCTTGGAAAAAAGAGCATATTCCTTATTTCAGGTGTGAGAACTTTTCTACAAGTTCCTATTTACTAGGTTGTTTCAATCCTTTGTGAAACCTGTTACTTCAAATGTTTTTTTAGAAAACAGTTCATAACAAAACCTAGACCACATCAGTGCTAATAAATTGAGTGCTAATAAATTGATAGCTAGGATTTGCAAGTGTAACATCAACTGCTCTTCAAATGTAAAAAAAAAACATAAATAAATCTTGGTGTGACCTACTCCATGTTCAGGTAAAAGACCAACATAAAAACATGCATAAACAACTAGGCTTCAAAGATATTTATCATTTACTAACTGCTCAAATGAATCCTTAAACCAAAATCCATAGGAATATAAAGTAACATTGTGACACACAAACACAAGTTGTGATTCAATTTTTTTGATTTTAAATAAAGACTTCTAAATGCTATTTTAACTTTTCAAAAGCATGAATGCATCTATTGACAATTTCATCACTTGGTATTTCATATAAATGACCAAATGAATCCTCCACACAAAGCAATAACAAGCTAGTTCTGGTGTTCCAACTTCTAAGTCATCAAAATTCATGAGCCCAAAATTTTGGCACATTTTCCTATAAAATATAAGACATTTCCAGTGTATATACTATATAGCCAATAATATCAACTCTCTAATGTAGAGGTGTTGACTAAAAGAATGTAGGGGCTTGCAGTACTTTGAGTTATAATACAAGTACTTATCTTTGCTTATGCAAATGATAGCATTCTCAATTATGAAAACCCACACATTTTCTCATGAAGTAAATAGGTTTTGTGCAGTCTTAGGCCTCTTACTAGTTTTTTATTCAGATGTGTAAATAGTCATTGAGTGGACAGACTAAGGTCACTTATAATGTTGGACTCATAGAATGAGTATCCAACACCTTAATACACTTCTATATCTTTAAATGTCAATTACAAATCGTTGATTGATGTAAGAAAATATGTTCTAAAAACTATTACAAAAATCAATTTAGGAAAATTTACTTTGTTTCTTTCATTTAATGAAAACTTATGTCATGCTCTAATTATGGTCTTCCTTCAACTAGGTCCCACAAGAGCTAGTTTTGCAAAAAAATGATTTCAAATATTTATTTGTTGGAAAATTTCATAACATTTGGAAACAATTCTATTCAAGAAGGGCAAAATAAACCCGAGGAAAATAAGTTAGCTTAGACCATGATTTCTTGTTTCATAAACAATGAATTCAACTAGGTCTCAGAATCACATATCCTAGTTTTACTTGTACAGGTATTCACATAGACCATCGTATGCTCACTAATTACAATTCATCAACCATTACTAAAGTCTTATTCTACGTACACAACATTTATCATGTTAATTTCAAGCTGCATCCAACTTGCTAAGTTCCAAAGAGTAAAATCCAAGTGTAGAAGCCAACTACACTCCAAACTTCAAACCCAGCTTCCAAGGCATCCATAAATTCTGTCTTATGCATAGCCAACTTCCAAGGCATCCATAGTGTTGACCACATCTTCAGAAGAATGTTGGATAAAAAGTAAGCTATCATTAGCAAAGTGTGAGTTGAGATTGGAATTGGTAGGTAAGGAGATGCTATGAATAAGTTTATTAGTCTTTGCATGATGTAGAACATACCTAAGGGCATCAGCCACAAGGACATACAAGAAAAGGGCAAGAGGAAAACTAACACAAGATTGTGCAAGATAAATCTTCCTCCTAAAAATAATGTTTGCTGTAGCTGTGCACAATCATTTGGGTAACAGGTTTAATTCATCAGGTCAGTTTTAGTGGTAATTTTGTGGGAGGTATTGAGCATTGTAACGGGATGCCAACTATCCACAAAGTCTTCATCCTTTCCTTTAGGAATAAATTTTATAAGGTCTTGATTAATAACTAACCTAAAGTACCAATTTCAACTCCTTCCAGATACACATTGTAGAGGTATTTAGGTATGTAAGGCCATAAAGAAAGGTAGAGCTCAATAGGAAGTATATCCATTTCAAGGTTCTTTTCAGTGGCCATGTTACAAAGTGCCTCATCAATTTCTTCCATTGAAAGATTCTTGTCAAGAAAGTTGCTATAATGAGACAATCAATTTAAATGATATTGACCCATGATTCACAAAAGGCTGATAGAGTCCCAAACACATACCTCAATTGCGACATTAAAAATGTAACCATTTAGTCAAGATAGATGTAAATACAATATATAGAACTAACAGTAAACAAAATATCCACACACCCAAATGGTATGATAAAATTTACAAAATGCAAGATGGTTAAAAGAAGACCTAAACTAAAATATTAACTTGGCCAATTTTTCAACAGTCACTATAAATACAATGAAATTAACATTTATACCAGAACAACATTTTCTATGTACCCTAAAACTGATGATACCCCAATAGAAGTCCAGGAAAAATAACAAGCTATATTATAACAATACGAATGTAAAATGCTGCCTAAGATTGATCTAATCCATAAAACAAAATATTCCAAAACCCGCACACAATCCCACCACAGTCTTATCTTCAAGATACGGGGAAACTAAAACACAAATTGAAAAGACTTAAAATAAGTAGGAGAAAAGACAACCAGACCTCTCAAATCAATTGACAGTCTAGAGGAACTTCCATGGTACCTCGAGCATGCATGTCACTATCTCAAAGCCTACCCAAAATGTATTATCGAATCATAAATTATGATGAGCAGAGCAAAGAAAATAGAACTAAAAGATGAAAAGATCCAAATAGGAAAAAGTACCTCTATGATAATGGTCTGGAAAGCCAGCAGGAGCACTTACTACAACACCATACACACATATTTTATTTTTTGAATGGAATAAAAACATACTTGTTACCAAATAATAGTTTTGGGTAGAGACCAACCAACCTGAGAATTCATCTAATAACAAAAACGGTTCCAAAAACTTCAACTCTGGTCTATTCAGACCAAAGAATATAATAAGATATAGAAAAGAATAAATGAATGAGTGAAAATTACAATAATAAATTATCTTTAAAAAAATAGAAATATTAGGCACCTACCTATATTGTGCTTGATAGTGGCACCATCTCCTTTGAATTGTTGTCTGGCCAACACCTTCTTTGCCACATCACATCATATGCGAAGAGCTGTAGTTTATTAGAAATGTAAGAATCTAAGATTTTTGTGGAGAAAGAAAATAATGTTTATATATGTTGCTTGTGCACATGGAACTCGCATCTGAGACTTGTTTTCTTTCTTTTGGCTGCATCATGTTTTTTTAACTCTTGCTTGAAACACCTCTTTCCTTAGAATGTAATCACTAAGACCTCTACTTTTTTTCATTTTTCCTTTGTATTTGTGCATTCTTTTGTACTTAGACCTAGAATGCCACTGCATCTTCCAATGCAAGCTTGCCAAGATTTAAATTTTACAATCAAACATTTAAATCTTGTTTAATCACCATTTTACTAGTAGGACAAAGAAAACCCTAATTGCTGATTTGGCGAGGAAGCCATCCTGCATAGGTATCTTGCAAGTTTTGGGGCAAATAAAAGTAGTATAAGGTAGCATTTTGTGAAATACCTTCAAAATTTTTAAATGTCTTCAATCACATTGTGCTATGTTGAATTACCTGACCAATTTTCAATTTACAAAGAAGATTAAAATACTTCTTCACCTGGCAATCAGATAGGATTAAATAGTGATGCATTGGACCCAATATAATAAACTACAACTCTTCTCATATGATGTGATGCACAAATTACCTTATGCAACTAGCTATCATGGTTTTTTAAAAGACTGTGCAATTTTCTGAAGCCTGACATGATGAGCTTGAGCATGTGCATGCCTCTGCATCCTCTCTGCTCCTTGCATTGCCATTTGCACTAAAATCACTCAAGTTGGGGGGCACAAGCATAAAATAAGGACCGATGAATGTAGAAAAATATGCAATGAGGACTTGTAATGCAAAAGGACTAACAAATGCAGAAGGAAACAATGGAAATCAAATGCCACAGTAAGAAAACCCTTACACCATGCTCCACCTCTAGCTCCTTCGTGCGCTCCATCAAACAATGAAATTGAAAATGATTTTTCATTTTAGAGTTAAGCCAGTGTTGGTCGAAATTTTGACCAACATGAGCTTAGATTTAAAAAAAAAGAAATTTTTCCTTCTACAATCCAACCAACCTAAACCTTTTTAATTGATGGTGAAAATTTTTGGTAGAAAAATGAGGTCAAATGTTATAGTGCACCCTTCCATATGCATGAGTAGTGAATGAAGAAGACATCTCTAAAGTCGTTTGCATTTTCAAAAGTCTTTTTAGTTATTGGAAGCTCACGTGGGACTTTGAGTGGCACATAGCTACCGGTTGTGCAAAGTTAGAAAAACATATGGTTATCCAGAGTTTGGAGAATCCCATGGTAGCAAAGACCAAGAATCATCACCCTTGCAAAGCTCAACCTATGGATTATGAAAGAGATGGGGTACTGACACAAAGCACAGAGAGCCATTAATTCACCCAGCAAAAGCTCCAACCTCCATAAGAGATGCACAAGTTGTGGAAGCCAATTGAAATGTAGATTTGTTAGCATGAAGACAACTTCTCCTATGCACTCCAACTTTCTCATGAAATTTCCTTCTTTGACTACAGGTTACACATCAAACCATTGCGATGATTAGGGGTCACTGGTGACTATAAAGTGGAAAAGAAAAGATGCTCAAGAAAATAAGGGAGCAACTATAACAATTGCTGGTTGTCTTTTTCCCTCGATTCATTCTGTTATGTTGATGAAAATGTTTGGATTGACTTGGATGTTTTTGCCTAGATCATTTTTAGAGGGGCATTTTTCATTCAAAATAGGCAATGCAATATATCATTGGAATGAGTAGAAGATGAAATTTCAAAATTTGTAGTCATAATTTTCTTAGGTATTCACTAGTACAAGCTACAAGAAAATTTGTTAGAAAGGGGGGAATTCTTAGTAGAATGAGTAGAATTCATTATTAAGTTGCAAAATCAGTTGGAAAACAGACATGAAAGTTTGTTGAATCCAAAATTTGGGGAAAATGATTCTAAAAGTTTCTTTTTGCCTCTAGAGGTCATTTAACCAATGTTTTGCCCTTGCTTTGATATTAGATATGGCATCAAAATTAGTTACACTTTTCATCATTTTGAAGACATTTTAAAGCATTCTTTGAGTAGTAAAGAAAGGATCTGATTTTTAGTTACAGAGAGAGGGTAGAGAGATGTTCTTTAGTAATAGATGGAGGTTTTCCAAGTGGACAAATGGAAACATCTGATCTAATCCGGGATTGCTTCCTTTCATTTTAGTCTCTTCTTTTCTCCTTCTCTAGGGTTGGTTCCATTTTTGGAGAATTTTCTAATTGCTATGATACCACAAGATTGGCTCTAAGTTGTCTATGATACCACAAGGTTGGATCTAGAGCTATGATTCACCATTCTTTAGTTTTCTCTCTTGTATCAACAATAGTAATGAAGCTAATATAGATATTTTTGATCTATTCATTAGTTTTATGGGTTATTTACATGCATCTTGAATGTATAGTTTCAAAAAAATGAATATAATGAGAAAGAAACTTCTTAGTTTCATTTTGATTCTTGTCTCCTATTTATATAATTTGCAATGTTTTATGGCTTAGGGACAAAGAACTTAAATCCTTTTGCATCCCCTTAAGGTTGTATGTCTTGTATGTTTTTCTATTGGAAAAAAGAGCCAAGTGAATGCTTGATATATTTGACAAGGTTGCTAGTTATTTGAGAAGGATATTGCATGAGTATGAGGTATTTATGAACACTGATGTTTGATGCAAAAAGTGATAGTATAGATCTGATATCTTGATGTATCAAATATGTCATTGGTATCATAGATGTATGTGTGTGATTTATGAAACTACCTAATAGATAAGGTACTGATCAGCTACAAGATCAACTTGTTCTCAGTGTTGCATATTTGGAGATTTGCTGAAATCAAATTTATAATCATCCATTTCCCTTTCTATTTAAGATGTAAAAGGATGCCCTCACTCAGCTTATGGATTTCATAGAATTACAATTTGCTATTGCACATCTTTGTTATTTCATAAGTATGGAAAAATAAGGGTTTTATCTACTTTGTTTAGATTTAGTTGTATGATTTTGATACTGGTACCATATGAAGAATCTATAGGTCCACCCACCTAGGTTTTACAGAGCCTAAAGTATAAGAAGGGTTTAGCCTTATAGTTGGCCTTGATGTCTGAAAGCATATGTTGTATATGGGAAGTAGCTACCCCTAGATGTATCTTGTTCTCATTGGAATATTTTGAAACATTGACATTTTGAAACTCCAACAAAAGGAGTATTAAGATCTTGCTAAAGAGATAGAAAAGGTTGAGAATGAAGCTCAAGCTACTAAAATGAGAAGAAAATTTGAGTTCCTTAAGTCTTCCTATGGTCTTGTTGTCGAACAAGTTGCATCTTCCCAAGGTATGTGTTTTGGTGTGTCTTGTGGCCCTCGAGAGAGTAATATAGGTGCTTCCCTATATGGTCCTATGTTGTCTTCTATTGAAATAGGTCAAAGTATGTCTAGACAACAAGTAAACAGTAATGTAGGGATGTTATCTAATCTTCATAGACCGAGAGCTAGTGGTAGTTAAGGTTTTCAAAGAAGACATTATGCTTAGAAACATAAAGGAAAATAAGCTTTGTAGGAATCAATGGATATCCTAACCCTAATCTTAATAAATTAAGAGATAAGATGACAAAAGTTTCTTCAAATAATGGTATTAGTGGAGAGGAAATGTTGGAAACTACAATTAGAACAATTTTTATGTTGTCATTGATGTCAAACCTTGTTGATGAGACAAGTGCTATGCAAGTAGAGTGTCATATCAATTTTATTTTGGAAATATTCAAGACTATGCTGGGATACTAAGAGGGGAGGGCTGAATCAGTAACTTTGAGAACTTTACCAAATTTAGATCTTAATTGCAATAATCCAATAATCATAAAATTATTAAATAAGATCTAACTACAATCATGAGAAACTGAAAACATAAACATTCATGACACATGAACACAATGATTTGGTAACCCATAAACTTTCCAAATAGAAAGTAAAACTAGGGTGGGGATGATACCCACAAAACTTCAATACTGCAGCATAAAGTTGGCTTGTTAAGGCTTACAATGATCACTTTTGATGATTTTCCCTATTAGGAGCAATTAGGACTGCTAGGTCCACCTTGTTCAAGGATTTGCAAACATACAACAAAGTATGCATTGGTAAAGAGATTTGAAAAAGATTGTTAAGTCTACCTTGTTGGAGGATATGAATTGGTTCACCTGTTAGAATGAAACAACTGATCTCTAACTTACAACTAATTTGCTAATAGACATTCTTTGAAGTATTGATTACCTTATGTGATAGATATAATTTTGCTGCTCCTTTGCTGATATGGCCTTACAATATACTTTGCTGCTCATTTGCATTCATATACATACATTAATCTAATTGTTCCCTCACACTCACTTGATATGATACAATACATTACACATATATATCAATCCAATTTACAAAACTACAAAGTCAGCCAATATAGAAGTTAAAGCCAATATAGAAGTTAATACCAATAATACAAAGTTGGCTCGAATGAAGACACTCAAGTTCTGAGGATTGACTTGGTGAAGTTATAATACATAGCATCCACTATCATTACTTGGTATCATCATGCATTTGGTAGAAGTAGAAGCTCGGTCCATACTAATCATCTCAAATTAGTCTCAAACTTGGTCTACATTGGTGACTCAGTAGATACTGTGTAACTTGGTAGAAACATTTACCATGACTACACTCGGTAAACACTAACTTTACTTCACATGAGCTGCTGGCTCAGTTTGAATTGCAAAGCTTGGTAACCACTAAATTGCTCGGGTTGAATTACTGGACTTCACACTACCTGACTTCACTTGGTAACCACTGGGATGCTCAGTAGGAATTGTAAAGCTCGATGGCTATTGGATTACATGGAAAACACTGTAAACTATTCAATGAGCTCGGTAATTATACAGAATTTGAATAATTGTTGTCACTAATAATAAACTTGACTTAATGTCAACAATCTTCCCCTTTGGCATTAGTGACAAAAACACTTATCAACCAAAACTTATATACATCATAGTGTGATACTGGCTAGGTATTGTTTTTGAGATTTTTCAAAATTTGTCTTTGTAAGTATATACAATATACTTTCCTTTCCTTTTTTCATGATTCTCCCCCGTACAATGTACATACTATTTTTCATATATAGACACTGTCTCTTCCCCTTTTTGACAATAATGCCAAAGATTTATTCAAAACTTATTTACACAGAGACACCAATATAAGAAAGAAACTTAGAATGTACCTTAAGTATAAGTGCTAAAGTCTTACCCCAATTTTCTTGCAAAACGTTGCACATATGTAAAGCAACTTGGACTTTTGTAGAGAGTTCTATCATGTGATCTGCAATTGAGAAATTGTTGTCATGGATCAATGTTTTTGAGTAAACAATGTGTTTCTGCATTATCCATGATAGGAAGGATCATATTTTGGATATCTATTAGTAAAGACCAGATTCATGCTTCTTCTCTCAAAAACTTTGCCTGTATATCTGACAAGAATCTGATTTTCATATGATGTGCAAAACTTGAACTAGGGTCAAGTTTCAACTGTTGTGCACTAGCTTTCAGATATTCATCAATCTTTGTCAATTTTCTCTTTATTTCTTTTGTTGAGCAATGTGTTGAAGCACTTTGTTATCAAATTTCTTCTTTTCTTTCTTAATCAATTTATCTCGACCACTAGAGTCCTCATTAAACTTTTGGACTGCTTCTTCCAATTGAAACAAAATATGTTGAGAAGTATCAACTTCAACACCTATTACCTCAGTCAAAATATTCTTATCACTTTCAATGCTTTTATATTTTTTGTCTCTTTCCTCTCTTAATTTCTTCCGTTTCACTTTCTTTTGGAGGAGTTTACTAGCTATTTGCATTTAATCTGCAGTGGCATTATCAAAATCCCACTTTGGAATCTCAATCTCCTCATCTAGATCAATGTCCTCCTCTATTTCCTTTCCACTCAAAAATCTTATACTTGGTTGAGCCTTAGGTTCAACTACCTTTGTACATAATGCCTTAGAATTGGGAATGGAAAAAATAGTAGAGATAGCAAGACTAGCAGTAAAAACTAATATAGTATCAACAAATGGAATACTAACTGGTATGCTTATTGAATCCAAAACTAATATACTTACATAAGTATCTAAAGCTATAGAAAACAAAACTGTAGAATCCAAAATTGTAGAAATCGAAACTATACTTACTGTTGAAGAACACAAAATCGTAGAACATGCTATACTCACTGCTGTTGAACTTGACTCGAGAATTGAAGAAGAGGGATGCTGCAACTCGGTAGATGAAGTGGTTGACACTTCCATTAGTGATGTGCTGAGCTGTGAGGGAGCGAAGAGTGATTGGACATTTGATGTATCTGCTGTGGTCACAATCAAACTTGCTGAAGCTATCTCTGAACTTGATGTAGCTACTAATTTGCTTGGAGAATGAGGAAGTGAGGCAATGACTGCTACTACTATCTTCATGGGATCAGTCTCCTCATCATCTTCTTTGACTTCCTTGATAGCTTCTTCCCCTTTATCTTCTTCAACTTCTTCATTGTCAAACTGTATTGTCTCAAAGTGTGTTCCTTCTTCCTCATCATCACTATCATCATCCTTGACTTCTATTGGAGAGTCACTCTGTTTATGCAAGTGATAAATATTTTTCCACATGCCTATAGCATTCTTGACTACATGCTCTATATCTTTTAAAAAAATTAAACAAGTATTGAATCTAAGAGTCATCTTGTCTTCATTTTTCTTCATAGACTTTTTTTAACCTTAGCATTGGTAATGCTCGGTAACAACTATTACTATTTTAGGGTTTGTTCATAGATATCTTTTGTTTTTTGCATAGCTGAGTCCCATCTTGGATTCAATCTTTCTAATAGTTCATTAGAAATTTGAGAGGCTATTTGATTAGGGGAATACTTCCATTTGCCCATCTTGGTTAGCACCAATTCTTCAATTTGCTTCTTCTCAGCCTCTGTCCTAGTTTCATACTTCAATGATTTGAAGTTGTTTATGCTTGCACCTTCTTCCATTTGTTTCAATTTTTCTTGGAAGGTGAGAGGAGGCTTGCTAAACACAACTTTACCACCTTTCTTCCTGGTTCTCTTGACTCTTCTTCATCCTCTGCATCATCATCATCTTCTCCCTTACCCTCGGTCAACAAAAGAGGTGTGCTGGATTTGAGTTTTGCCATTCTCCTTTTACCTTTGTTAACCACCTGTGGAAGCTTGATTTCAAGCTCTATTCTTACCTTAGCCTCATCATATGTTCCAAAGTATGGTGCCAATGGGTCAACAGGTTCTTTTATCAAGGCCTCAATTATGTCTTTCTCTTCATCGATGTTTACCTCATAGGGAAGAGGTTTTACCCATACAACTCTTGGTTTTACTGCCTAAATGTAGACTTTGTCACTGTCTACCATGAAACAAACATCATCTTTGTAATCTTCAACCAATTTCTTGGGAATCTTGAATCTGTTATTCATTTTCTCCTTGAAGACATCAAAGTAGTTATCCATTATGCTGACAAAATTCTCACCCATTTCTACAATATATTCATTAATCTGATACAAAAATGGCACATCCTTTCTCCATATGACTGTACCTTTAGAAGGGAAAAAATTTTGAACATAGAAGAATAAGCATGTCAACAATGAACCAAATTTACAAGGATTGTTCTTGGATGTCCTTATACTTTCCATGTTTTTGTTAAATTGTTTCAACAACAAGTTTGCAAAATCAAATGATAGATTTTTCTTCACAACTTTAAATGCCAAGTTTACTGCTTCACATGACACACTATTTAGATGACTAGAACTGTAAATCTTGTGTGCTATCACATGTATGCCAAATTTCAATTCTACATTTATTATAGAACTAATCTTCATTCCTCTGCCATCCCACTTGGCTAGGGTTTCCTTTTGCAACTCCACCTGACCTTGGGTTTTAGTAGCTTTAGCTTTGGAAAGCATGGGAAGACTGGTGATATGATGAATCATCTTCTTAGTGATCAAAACTAGTTGCTTAGGCCATAACTAACCATTGTGAACTCAGCTTAGAATGTATCTAATCCATTTGATTTGGAAACTCTGGGGCAGATGGGGAATGTGGGTTAAACCCTTATCTTCCAAGTGTTTATGTTCAGGTTTAAGAAAACCATTCACACAGAATTCACCTAGGGCCTCATCCATCTCTAGGATTCTAATTTCTTTAATTGCACACTTCAAATGAGTTTGAATATCATTAATGAGTAGTACCTTAGGAGGGATTTGCAATTATGCTCCATTTGGATCAAGGGTTTCCACAATTGCTGGTACAAGTTTGAAATCTGGTGGTTTCCATTCGACTCCTTAGACCAACATTTCTGACCCTTTCTTTGCCTTGTTGGTACTGCTTGATGCTACCATGGCTACTCGGTAGGTGATGGAAAACTTCAAATTTTTTTATAGCAAATTCCACTCGAAATCACTTGATCGCTCTATAATTCACTTGATCACAATAACACTTAAATTTTTTTAATGAAAAATGAATTCTATCTCCTACCCTTTTGATAACATTTCTCTATTAATGCTTGGTACAAAAGTATCATTATGCATGACAGTATGCGTCAGTTTGTGATAGCCTGTTGTTCACTATCTATTCAAATTTCTTGGTGAATGCTTCATAACTCGATAACCAAACATGTGTGACTAGTTACTCCCGACCTTGCTTAGTAGAGTCCATTACCCAACCTTGCTCAGTAGACAAAGTAACTTGGTGATAATTGATGTTGATCTTTCTGTGATCCCTTTGTATCTTGAATACTGATTTGGATATTTTCTTTCTTTCAATTTTGGAACTGTTTAGATGTGATCATGATAACACAGTTCCAATTCTTGCTTAAGAACTTAGTTGGAAATGGTGGAGTCACCCACTTCTTGAGTGGCATGACCATCATTGCTTCGAATTGCTTCTTTGGTGGATTTAGGAATCCATTTCTACCTCATTTGCTTTCTGATGTTGTCTGCCTTAGCTTTCTTTTAATATTCAATTCTACCTGTATTCATGCATCACAGTTCATGCTAATGCGTCCATACTCTCCACAGTAATGACATCTGCACTAGGTGTTATAGTCCCAACCAAATATTGCTTTCAAAATTTTCTCTACTAGATTGAATGTCTTGGTTCTCCAGTTTGATGTCTTGTGACCTTGTTTCTTACATTTGTGACATTTGCCTTCAAAATTCTGGTTTATCTTTACATTCATTAGCCTTGTGACCATGCTAATCGAAATTGTAACATTTACCATTGAATTTTTCTTTACCATTAATCCAATATTTGTTTGATGTATGACCTATCTTAGCATAGTGATTGCAAGTAGGTCTTTGATTCCTTTGAGCATCTTGTTGGGAGAATTCACCTTCTTTGTATCCAATTCCTACTTTACCCTTTTGTCTATATAGATTCTGCTCATTCAGTTGATTCAATTGATTCATGTCTGCTTGTGATTTCATCATTCTTTCATTGATTTTCTTTTCAGTGTTTAGGTCATTCCTCAATCTTTCACTAATTTTCTTTTTAGATCTCAGCTCACTTCGTAATCTTTCATTGATTTGTCTTTCTGAATTTAGATCATTCCTTAATCTTTCATTGATCTTTCTTTGACTTATTATTTCTTCATTTGCATTAGAGATTTGATCTATAAGATCTTGATGCTGAATGTGTTGATTCTGGATCCCATTGTTTCCTCCATCCATTTCTTCTTTCATCTTGTTTCTTTGCTCCAAGATTTCACATAGCCTTATTGACTAAATTTCTTGTTCTCTTTTGAGCTTTTTTTATTTCTTCTTGTCCTCTTGTTCTCATTTTTTTGATGTATGACCTATCTTACCACAGTGATTGCAAGTAGGTCTTTGATTCCTTTGAGCACCTTGTTGAGAGGATTCACCTTCTTCTTTGTATCCAATTCCTGCTTTACCCTTTTGTCTATAGAGATTCTGCTCATTCAGTTGATTCAATTGATTCACATCTGCTTGTGATTTCACCATCCTTTCATTGATTTTCTTTTCAGTGTTTAGGTCATTCTTCAATCTTTCACTGATTTTCTTTTTAGATCTTAGCTCACTTCATAATCTTTCATTGATTTGTCTTTCTGAATTTAGATCATTCCTTAATCTTTCATTGATCTATCTTTGACTCATGATTTCTTCATTTGCATTGGAGATTTGATCTATAAGATCTTCATGCTGAATGGATTGATTCTGGATCCCACTGTTTCTTCCATCCATTTCTTCTTTCATCTTGTTTCTTTGCTCCGAGATTTTACATCACCTTATTGATTGAATTTCTTGTTCTCTTTTGAGCTTTCTTATTTCTTCTTATAGGGAACCATTTTTCTCTAATGGTTCTCTTATTGCATCATTTACTTCATCTGAGTTGCTTGAAGGGAAAAGGTCTTCAATCTTCTCTTCAATGCACTAGTGATCATTCATTTGATTTGCAAGTTCCTTCCTTCTTTTCAGAGATTGGGAAAGTTTCTCCTTGGCTTTCTTGAGTTGTACAAGGGCCATTTCTAGATCTAGCTTTTCATCGTCAATTGCCTTATCAAGTTTGAATATCTCCATTGTCCTTGATCTTTGCTCAAGCTATTGAGCTTTATCCTGAGAACCACAAATGCTCTGATACCAATTGTTGGAAATATTCAAGACTATTCTAGGTTACTGAGAGGGGAGGGGTGAATCAGTAACTTAGAAAAATTTACCAAATTCAGATCTTAATTGCAATAGTCCAATAATAATAAAATCATTAAATAAGATCTAACTGCAATCATGAGAAATTGAAAACATAAACATTCATGACACATGAACACAATGATTTGGTAACCCAGAAACCTTCCAAATAGAAAGTAAAACTGGGGTGGGGATGATACCCAAAAAACTTCAATACTGCAACATAAAGTTGGCCTATTAAGTCTTACAATGATCACTTCTAATGATCTGCCTTGTTAGGAGCAATTAGGACTGCTAGGTCCACCTTGTTAGAGGATTTGCAAACATACAACGAAATATGTACTTGGTAAAGAGGTTTGAAAAAGACTGTTAAGTCTAGCTTGTTAGAGGATTTGAACTAGTTCACCTATTAGAATGAAACAACTGATCTCTAACTTAGAATTGATTTGCTGATAGAGATTCTTTGAAGTATTGATCACCTTTATGTGATAGATATGACTTTGTTGCTCCTTTTTTGATATGGCCTTACAATATACTTTGCTGTTGATTAGCATTCATATACATGCATTCATCTAGTCCTTCCTTCAGACTCACTCGATATGATACAATACATTACACATATATATCAATCCGATTTATAAAACTACAAAGTTGGCCAATATACAAGTTAATACCAATAATACAAAGTCGGATTGAATGAAGACACTCGAGTTCTGAAGATTGACTTGGTGAAGTTTTGATACACAACATCCACTATCATTACTTGGTATCATCATGCATTTGGTAGAAGTAGAACCTTGGTCCATACTAATCATCTCAGAGTAGTCTTGAACTCAATCTACACTGCCAACTCGATAGATGCTATGTAACTTGGTAGAAACATTTACCATGACTACACTCGGTAAACACTAACTTCAATTCACATGAACTGTTAGCTCAGTTTGAACTATGAAGCTTGGTAATCATTGAATTGTTCGGGTTGAACTGCTGGACTTCATACTACCCAACTTCACTTGGTAACCACTGGGATGCTCGGTAGGAACTGTAAAGCTTGGTGGCTATTGGATTACATGACAAACACTGTAAACTGTTCAATGAGCTTGGTAACTATAAAAAATCTAAATAAGTATTGTCACAAATAACAAACTTGACTTAATGTCAACAATCTCCCCCTTTAGCATTAGTGACAAAAACACTTATCCGCCAAAACTTATATACATCACAGTGTGATACTAGCTATGTACTATTTTTGAGATTTTTCAAAATTTGTCTTTGTAAGTATATACAATATACTTTCCTTTCCTTTTTGCATGATTCTCCCCCATACAATGTACATACTATTTTTCATATATAGACACTGTCTCTCCCCTTTTTTGACAATAATGCCAAAGATTTATTCAAAACTTATTTACATAGAGACACCAATATAAGAAAGAAACTCAGAATGTACCTTATGTATGAGTGCTAAAGTCTTCTCCCAATTTTCTTGTAAAACTTTGCACGTATGTAGAGCAACTTAGACTTCAACAAAGAGTTCTATCATGTGATATGAAATTGAGAAATTTTTGTCATGGATCAATGTTTTTGAGTAAACAATGTGTTTCTGCATTGTCCATGATGGGAAGGATCATATTCTGGATATCTATTAGTGAAGACCAGATCCTTGCTTCTTCTCTCAATAGCTTTGCTTGCATATTTGACAAGAATTTGATTTTCATATGATGTGTAGAGCTTGAACTAGGGTCAAGTTGCAATTTTTGTGCACTAGATTTTAGATCTTCATCAATCTTTGTCAGTTTGCTTTTTATTTCTTTTGTTGAGCAATGTGCTGAAGCACTTTGTTATCAAATTTCTTATATGCTTTCTTAATTAATTTACCTTGAACACTGGAGTCCTCATTAAACTTTTGGATTACTTCTTCCAATTGAAACAAATTTTTTTGAGAAGTATCAACTTCAACACCTATTACCTCAATCAAAATATTCTTAGCACTTTTGATGATTTTATATTCTCTGCCAAGCACCAATACAGAAAACCTTTCACAAACCTCTGTGTGTTTTATGAGGCAACGTTGTTACACCCCACCTAGTTACAACACCTTCATACCCTTTGCCCTTTGTAACACCAATAACGTCAATCATTTCTGTTGGAGTTGATGGAAGCCAACTCTGAAGATGCCCAAGATCATGTGCATGCGAAAACCTATCAAAGAGAAGCCAAGGAGAGAAGAGCAAGGAGCAAGGGAAAAACCCTAAACGGACATGAGAGACAATATGCAAACACAAGAGAAAATGTATTTACAATATGCCTTGATGTGATAAAAATACAATGAGGGAGCCCGAATATAAAGAGCTCCAGGAATCTTCTAGAACAAGCTAGAAGATACGAGGAGATAAGTGTGACAACTAAGCACACATCCACATGAGGTGGAAAGTCCTTGAACAATGTGAGAGGATATGTATGACTTAGAGAGAACAAACTCTCGTGTTGTCAACAACTTATAACTAACTCCTAGGCTACAACTAATTAATAAATGCATTTACCTAAGTAAGCTTAAGTAAATAGAATAAATAATTAGTAAATTAATTATTTACTCTAACAATTTCATCTTTCTAGAAAAAAGCATCAATGTGTACCTCCTCAAAAAAGTTGTATGCATAATCTACTTTTTTTGGGATTGTTCCACCATTTACTTGGATTTCCATTAGGTGAGCCTTCTTCTCCTTCAACCCTTTCATCTTCTTCACCTGCAAAATAACATAAATATGAAAATACTACCTATATGAGTAGCATTTCTAAATCAATTAAAAATATTGAGTCACTTTCCATGATTAGATCCAGATTGTTACACATCATAACACAAGCATCTGCTTCTAAAATTGAAAGCTCTCTAGATGAAAAGCTTGGCATAAACTGTTGATTCATCCAAATTAATACTATTGTTTTCACAAAAGCCTCCATGTAAGAAATTTGTATTAGTATTTTCAAAAGAATTTCAAAAAAAAAAAAAAAACCAATCTTGGTATCTAGAGAGACATACCATTGCCAGTAATAAAGGCCCTCATTTGAGAAAATGGGCATTCACCAACAAATGTTTTTTTATTTTTTATAACTTATGTTTAATAAGAACATAAGATTAATTTTTAAAATGTTGTAGGTCACTGAAGTGCTTCACTAATTCCTTGATGAGGATAGTCTTTGTTGGTTTGAGGATCATAAATTGAATGACTCATCTGTTGTTACTAATTTCCAATGTGTACCTACACATAGGATCCTTTGTTGGCTGCATATTGATCTACTTGGATCTGAGTGACCAAGTATTGAAGCAAAGTGTCTATGGTATCACAGGCTTGAGACATAGTGAGAAGTCTCACCATGGACCTAAGTTGATGTGGCTATAATTTGTTTCTAGATCTATTTTATATCCTATTGCACATGTTGACATACCAAATTGGACATCCAAAGTTACCCTAAAAGGGTTTAAATCCACAGAGCTATGAAAGTTTGCAAGTTTATATGATGCTTGAACAGCAAAGTAGGGCTGCATCATCCAAAAGTATGCAGAGTTGTATTTAAACAAGAAAATTATCGCAGATTTTGATCCAAACCAACTTCTTTCTGCAATGAATAAACTGAACTATATATTTCTAAAAAACTAAGAAAAATCCATTAACTTAGCATGATTAAGATTCATGATAAACAATAGAATCATATTTTTGGACTCAAATCACACAACACTCATCATTTTGTTTCTTTGAAAACCTAACACTAAAAATCATAAAGTTGAAACAAAATTGCAACTAACTAATCCTAATCTAAGCATAAGATTATATAGTACAACAAGAAGGGGAGAGAAGATAATGCAAACTAAGGCCAACAATCTTGAATTTCTCTCACAATTTGGCAAATAGACAAACTTGAAAAATCCAACATGTGTGAAAATCTTATGAATTGGACCAAATATGGAAGTCACTACAGGCTATAGTAACAACACTATTACATACATAGGTTGAAGAAACAACTCACAGCTCATGTGCACAATAATATTCACTTTCCAAATGTACACAAACATGCCAAGGTTGACAAGATACTAGTGACATAAAACACATTTCATTTACATCCAATATTTATGATAAGATTTTCCTCTCAAATGCATACAAGCCAAATTTTACAATTAAAAATCCAGTAGTCATTTGAAAATTGTACTTTTTTACTTCTATTTTACAGTTCATTTCATCAAAAATATGATGTCTTTACTTTTCTTTTGCATCTTTTCCTGCAAATATGAACTGGAGTTGTCTAAAACTCCTTGGGACATGTAAATAGACAAATTTCACAAGAACTTTTATTCAGACTTCAATAACTTCAAGGGAGCCTTTTTGTGTGGGGATCCATTTCCTTTCCAAAATCTTTGTAAGCAATTATTATATTCAGAATCCTATTGATTGATGCTACATTAAAACTTGACACATTTGAAGAATCTTCAAACCAATCTTATCATACAAGTGGAACCCCATCCTTTCACAAAAAATTCTAATGTCAATAGCGTTCCAGTCCATGATCTTCCCTTAAACTTCTCTATCCCATTTTTCAAGATTTTCATCTAGTACCTATGTGTCTCTTTCTATTTCTTATTGAGATAAGTCATCTCTTCAATCTAATATACCCTCATCCACTGAAGTCCAAAAACCAACTCTACAACTTTAGTGTTTATTCTCTATAAATTTTCAAGCTATCAAGTGTGAGTCAAATGTGTGATCAAGGGAATTGTTTAGTTTTCTACTCAGATTGTTGTGTAATTAGTCAACTTTCTAATGTGGCCATTGAGTCAAAGGATCACATGCATGCAATGACCTTCATGGACCTAAGGAAAATTAGTGCCAAGGATTGGTGAGAAGATAGGCAAGTACACAAGTCAAATACAAAGTAAAAAATGCATTACTCATAATCCTCTATAGAGTGGTAGATATCTTGTGTGGAAGAAATTGTGATCTCAAAAGGGATACCACATTCAAAGGTGCTTTTGGATGCTTGGAGGTGGCTAGTGAATACCACCTTTCCACTAACAATGTTGGCAAGTTTCTCTCTTTGGGCCACAAAACCAATGATTGTATTTTTGGGGAAAGTTTCCTAGAATAGATTGAAAAAAATGAAATTCAAAACAAATGAAATCTTGCATAAAGTGTCCATTATTTTGGGGGATGACTATCTTATGGAAAAAGGAAAATACTGCACAAATGTGGAAATTACATCATTGTTTATGGGGCAATGCTTGGAATTAGATAGAACTACAAACATGAGAAGGGTAGTGTTGGGGTGTGTTTGAGAGGAGTGGAGAGAAGGCATGGAACTAGGAAATAATGGTCAAAGAAAATTTGCATTAAAAGTTTTGAATATCCTCCATCAAATATCAATGAACCAAGAAATAACTTAATTTAAAAAGCACCTAATAAAATAATGTGTATATGACAACTGCAAAAAGCTTTATTTATGAATGAAGTAGCTAGCAATGTGAGATGACAAAATTATAAAAATTAAATTAAATTGCATATCCTAAATTAAAGAGAAAAGGGAATTGTTACATTAAGTACCATGGTAGATTCAAAAAGAAAAACAACATCAAACATACCTTTCTTCTTGTGGCATTCCAGAATGAATGCAGATTGATGGAAAGTTGCAATCCATAGGAAGCTTGTTCAGCTCTGTAGCTCTGTTAACACTCTTGACAAATATCACAACTTGACTGAAGTCCAGTGCATCAAGCAGATCATTTAGCTTCCAGTTCTTCTCCAGCTTGCTCAGTTTGATGTAGTGCTGGAAGAATCTCAAGACATAAATACCAAGCACAACAAAAGAGAGAATGGTTTACTATTTTATCGAACTCAAATAAATTCAATACCTGAACTAAACCATGAAGTGTCAATTTTGTCTCATTGTCAATGTATATCTCCATAGGCTGTAAATGATAACAAATGTGTGTAACATTAGGTGGTGTGATTGCCATCAAGAACCAACAGTGCCACAACAATCCACCTCATATTTGTACCACGAAAAAGAACTAAACATAGCTAGTGCAATTATCATTAAAAATTCCAGAGGTCAAGACATAATTTGTGCCCTCAAAGAATGGTTTATCTAGTGAACCTATCAAGACAATTATAGAGCAACTAAAGAGGGCACTTATATCTACAACAAATGAGGTTGCAATATGAAACTTTATTCACAAAGCTAAAGAAAATCTAGTTAGAAGATGCAAATATGAGTTAAGCTGTGACTATCCATATGAGTTAGGGGACAATGAGATGCTACAAAACATACCAAATTAGAGTTACCAATAATGTTTGCAATTCACACAAGTATATTTATTATTTACAATTTATAGACTTATTGTGCCAAAAGTATTAAATAAGAGAAACCAATGAACAATATTGTGTTGTCTCTTGCACATAATATTAAGTTTTGGCTAAATTGATAATCTTTTTTTGTTTAAATTTATTTACTACTAATCTGAGCATTCCATTTATCTATCCCAATTCCCAACCTTAAAGTAGATGGTCATTTAGCTCTTCCCACTCATATTTATTGTGCCCAGGTGGCTATGTACCTAATTTCCATTAATTATTTAGAAATAGACTTTCCCAACTCTTGCAATGCAGTCACCCATACAAGGGAAACTCTGGACTTGTAATCCTACATCATATCCTAAGGATGGATCTCATACACAGTGCTGTCTAAGAACATTTTTTCACAATGTTATGAACCATGGAAACTAAATATCTTTAAAAGTAGGCATTGTATGACTGGAAAACAAAATAGCCAAAAGGATATTGAGAATCAAATTTGACACGAAGTGCAAGCTTTTTCAGTCTTCGTTGTTATTCTGTAGACTTCAAATTTGTACTATCCTCCAAGCTATCATTAGCTTCATCTCCATATTTCTCTCCCATCTCCAGATCTTCAAAATCTCCATAGGTAGAGTCATCATCTTCGTCACTCTCATCCATTGCTTCACCTCGACGAGCAGCCTTTGACCAGTCACCAGTAACAAAGCGATCACGAATGCTTTCAATTACATCCTGACTTAACCAATCACTTAATTGTGAATCATCTACCTATGGCTTAGTGTAGTCATCAGCATTAGGATCCTCAACATTGAGATCCACATCATGTTTTTTCTATCAAAGTACAAGCAGAAAAATATTAAGTTTGTGATGTAAATAATTTCTTACAGAAAAAAAAACATGCAAAGAAAATAGCAAATGGTTTTCCATCGCACAATTTTCTTTCTCCATAGTAATTGTGACCCAATTGGAGGAAAAGAATGAATGTGGACAGGTTTCAATAAACAATGAAGTATTACAATACATATAAATATCATATCAGTCAACACAATGTCTGAGGTGGGAATACCCATAAATCATCAACCACTTCCAAGTTGAACCTAGCTTATATCTGCACACTAAAACCTTGAATCTAGTAGCCATGAGAAGAAGTTTGGGAGGGTAGCGAAAACTAGGACAAGCTACGACTTCCAAAAAAATGTAGGAACATAAGTTTTAAGCGAGTGCATCCCCTTTTTGATTTTTTTGCATCAAACCTTTTCTCTACTATAATGCCTATTTTTGTATCTTGAATATTCACCAAAATGCTCTACATAAAAATCAGGGGAGCAATAACACGATATTAGTATCAATATTGTTAAGGAACAAGATAGCTAAATGTCATCACCTAAAAGGTTAGGTATTTAAATATCATCACCTAAAACTTATGCAACTTTGATGGTTATTAATTAGGTTTTCCACTTGTTAGTTGTGCTTGTTATATATTATGTACTTTAAGCTCTTCTCATGGCCTCTTGACTTCTTATCCTTTGGTTTCTTATTTGAGATTTGATAAGAGATCCCATGTAATAGGGAAGCATCCATATGGGAAAAGTTTTCATTGCAAAGATCCAAAATCCAAAGATGTTACTATTTTTTAACCTTAAGCTTTGCAACTTGATGTTTTATTGTTTCAAATTGCATTTATGTGCTACCCTGCATCCTTAGTAATGGGGGTTTTATTTTAACTTATGAATAAGATTAGAATGAGACTCATTAATATCTTTGAGTAATTTCATAGCAGATATCAATATAACTGGAGATGAATTCTATTCTTGATTAGTGTAAGAAATTGTTTTAGATTGTTCATTGTAGTTTTTGTTTTCTATTACTATGGTTACTCATTGATGTGTGAATGCTCATGTTCTTTTTGTCATGGTCTGTATTCATTGTAAATTTTCCAACACTAATTTAGCATTAATTCATAATAAAATGCTCCATGTGCAAGGAATTCTAGTTTTTGCTTCAGTTATGGCTACATTGGGACTGCAGATTGTGTTAGAGTCTATTCCACAACTTGTTTCAAAGGTAAATTTACCATTCAAGGATATACCTTTAAGAACAAGATATCTATTTCTACCTAATGGTTCTCATGATGATTTGAACTTTTCATGAACATGGAAGATATATTATATGCTTTTTTGGTCACTTGTTTAGCTTTGTATCCTATTACTGCAAATACATTATATTTTATTGGACATAATTACAACCATAGATACAATTTTGTGCTTGTGATTTAAATCCTTTAAACAACATGGTTTTGCTAAGTTAAAATAATAGTCAAGTGTTGGAGGTCATATGTATGTTCTTAAATACAACATCATCAGGTGATTGTTAATATTTTGGATTAGTAAACCCCCTTCACCATTTTTGAAGGAATTTAATGGTATAAGTGGCTTGAGCTCTAGCTTTTTGTTTTTGCCAAAATTTTGTAAGTGGATACAAATGTAAATACTCATAGAAATCCTTGATGTTGAGTTTTACTTGGCTTGATTTACATGGTTTGCCAATGATGCAAAAGTGAACAAAATGAAGGCATACTTCCTTGTCCTAAAAGCTGAGTTTTATGTTTGTTTATTCTGATCATTATTTTGGAGCTATAAAATATTGAGCTTAAATGTGATATGGAGTATGCTTTTGTTCTGCACCAAATATTCTACTTTTGTTCTGCTCTTTTCCATCTGTTCCATCATTAGTTTATTGTCTTTTAAATGAGCTACTTTTGCATATTACATATAAGTAATACTCTTACATCAACTTCATTCCTAAATTATGCAGAACCAAGGTGTATTGTTAGAAGGAGATAGGTGGTTCTGGGTTGTTGGAATTATGGTTTTAGTTACTGTTGTGAAGTTGGTCCTTGTAATCTATTGCCAGAATTTTACAAATGAGATAGTAAAGGCATATGCCCAAGATTAGTTCTTTGATGTCATCACCAATTCAATTGGTCTTATCGCTACAGTTCTTGGAAGTAAATTTTACTAGCAGATTGATCCATCTGGAGCAATAGTGGTAAGCACTTCTCTGACCTTTTACTTTACACTGTAACATAGGATACTTCACATTTTCTACAATAATGCCTACGTAGTTAATAAAGCCAAATAATGTCTATATATGTGCTCCTAGCTAGCTCGTATAACCCACATCAAACATGGAATATGTTTCCACTTTCCACTAATTAGTAGTTTTTTTAAAGGGTCCAAGTAGATGTGACCATTTGCATTACTTGATTCTGAAGATCTTATTTGTTTGGAATAGTATTGGGGTTTTGTTTCCTCAGAGATGATAGTAATGACTACTGCAAGGCATATGTATGTATACAATGTGTTTAGAACACATAATACCAGTTGGCTCCTTTTGGATTACCATATCTAACCTCTCTTTGTATGTACATATAGGGATACAAACTTTTGTCTTTATAGATGGTAACACTGATAACAACCACACTAGATCCTAAGTTTAGATTCTTAGAAGCATTTAGAATGCTAGTGAGTAATAACAGCTACAGGCATGCACAATAATGAAGAGGATGTATTCTTTTTTTATTTAAACTTGATCATTAGTGTCTATCAAGTTACTTGTGTGGTGGTGGTAGCAAGAAGGATGTATAATCTTGTGATCACTAAAGCCAAAATATAGATTACTAGGCTTCCTCCAAGCAAATGCCAAGTATGCTGCAAGTTTTTATTAATGCGTATAATTTGAAATACTAAAGTTGATAGTGGGTCTTTTGTGTAGTTAGCACTCTATACAATCAGGACATGGTCAAGCATAGTTTTGGAGAATGTGAATTCTTTGGTGGGGAAAACAACGTTGCCTGATTATTTGCAGAAATTGACATATCTTTGTTGGAATCATCACAAAGACATGTGCCATATTGATACCATCAGAGCTTACACATTTGGGTCTCATTTCTTTGTTGAAGTTGACATTGTGCTACCCAGTGAAATGCCCTTGTAGGATGCTCATGACATTAAAGAAGCACTTCAAGAAAAATTGGAATCTCTTCCTGACATAGAATAGGCTTTTGTGCATCTAGACTATGAATATTGTCACAGACCTGAGCACGAGAATGGAAATTCCTAATGTCTATGATAGGTTGTATACTTTAACTAACTTTGCCAACATCTTTTGCCCTTTTTATAAACCTATTATGGTCAACCAGTACATTTCTTGCAACATTATATGTAACCACTATCAATGTTGTGTATGAAGCACATGCCATCAAAAAGATCTAAATGATTGTTGACTAGGGCATAGACTTATTTAAGGAAGTTCTCAAAAATTTTCCATATATGGGGAAAAGTATTAAAATATTAACACCTAAGTCTTTCTTACTATCAAATTATATCCAATGAATACAAAATTATTATTTGCCCACCTGCCCATAACAGAGATATTCCCAACCTTAACATAATAGAGCTGATTCTTCAGACAGACGGGAAAAACTTATTTACTCTAAAAGGAAGAGCATAAAATCCTATTATAGTTTTCTCAAATCCTTTACCATTTTGGTCATTACATTAAGGAACTTTAATCATAAGAAGGAGCATAAGGGTGGTTATGGAAGAGGGGAATGGCTATGGATTCCTTGCTAGGTACACCCACTCAAATGGATGGTAAAGGGCAACATGAGGCCACAAGGGATGGTATCCACTCTTGGGCCTTAGGTAGAGGAATGATTGGATATGGATTTTTCACTAGGTACACCCACTTGTATGGATGACAATGGCCATAGGAAACCAAGAGTGATGGTATTTTCTCTTGGACCTAGGGTAGACGATTGATTAAGGCACCCTAATATGCCCCTTATCCTACCTCTCCTATAGTTGAGCTCCATTAAAAAATTCAATATTCTATATGATTAAATTAGCCATCCTAATCCTATTTGGAATGATATATGCTTTAATATCTCTAATAAGAAAGATCTATTTGTGGATTATGTGTCAAAGATTTCCTAAAATGTTGTAGGACCAAGTACATGATGTTACGCATTCTATTCTACTTCTTTTTCTACTTGGAATTTTTGATTCAGAGCAAATACTCAAGCATTTACAGAAAGGGAACATTGCATACAACTACCATATAATCAAAGTCTTCCTAAGAAAGTAGCACTATGAAAAGTATATGAAAGCTTTCTGTATAATATCAGCTACATATTTTAATTAGTCATTAAAATAAATGTAAACAAGCAAAGATCATTTTTCATAAGGATTTGATACCTCTCAGAACATATCAGAGCTAGAAGATGGACATGTGCAAGTTACTTGTTTTGTGACTAGTAGTCATACAAAATGTGAAAGCCTAGAAAACAACCCAATCATAATATATCTACACACCACTACAAAAAGCATATTTATAACAAAATAAATGCAGCATATATGATTCATAAAAATGTACCACACTTGTTCGTTAAAGTAGGCAACAACACGTTCTATTCACATTTCAAGGCTTTCACCATTTGGGGGAGGAATGTCATAACTGTGATGCCATTCATGAACTTTCTCCTTTCCATATCTATCAATTGTTTCCTATTTGTTAAAGCCTTGCAATTCTCGATACCTACATTGTAGTAAACATTTATGGAGTAATCGTTATAAACTTATATTATACATAGTTTGAAACTATTAATATCCAAGAATTGTTAGCATTAAGCTTTTACATGTGCTCATTGAGTTGCCAAGCTGTTATGACTGGAATAGAGTGTTTTTGAGTATCTTCACTGAATATCCTTCTCCATGCCTTGGCCTACTGGTTCTCATTATGTATTATTATTGGTACCTGCATCACATGGAATTCAACTTCAAGCTTTAGTCCTGTTTAACAAGTCATTATATAAATGTTGACATCCAAACCTAATCACTCATATTATAGATATGCTACGAAAACCACAACAATAAATTTGAATTTAAGAATTGGAATGACATCGTAAAACACCTCAGCCTACCTGGGATAGTCATTTCACAACCGCCTCCAAAGAAATAAATCTAATATTTTATTCTTGTTTTCATTAAAAGGACCTTTAAATTTATACAACTTGTATAATCATCATTTTTAAAAACAATAAATGCACAGCTTTGAGATGATACTCAAGTTCAAGTCTATCATGACAATTGACCAACAAATTGTGAAAAAAGGGTGATTATAGAAGGATGTAATTATATTAACCCAATGCATATTCCAAATAAAAAAAGAAAATCTTGACATAATTCAAGAAATTTAAGATGCACAAATCAAATTGAACTAGGTCTTTAGTGAATCCCATGTAAGCACATAGTTTTCTAGCTTTAACCAAAGGTAAGAGGTTTGATACCAGCCTCTATAGCTCTAAACATTCAAAATACTGCTCAAAATGTCAGAAACTCAGAAGTCAACTATTGAGCAGTGGCTTAGAAATTGGTTGAGCAACACTGGCCACAATAACCTTTTAGGAATATGAAGGCCTTAAAAAAAAGGATAATTGGAAATTTAGAAGGCTCCTACCAAATGCAATTTGTCTAATAAAATCACCCCCTCATTTTTCTTAATGAATAAAACTCCATCTATGCATTTGTCAACTCTTGCTGAATACATAATTTAAATTTCCTGAGAATTGATACTGAACTCAAGTAATAACCATTTAAACACCTGCCCTTGCATATATAGAGAAGCAAAGCAGTTAATGCTGACATAAACATAAAGTAAAGATTTGACTAAAAAAACCTTTTTCTTGTGGTGCTGAGTCATAGCAAGCATAGCAGTCATCTGAGCCCGAACCAATGTAGAAGTAAATATCAGATCAACTGGAATGTTGCTAATCCTTTTTCTAGCATCAACAACCTCTTCTATTCCTTTTTGAGTCAAGAGTACATCCACACACCTAGTGAATAAATTTCTCTCATTCCATAATGACTCCCCGTGATGGATCAAAATCAAGGCTACTTTAGCTGTAACATAAAAGAGGACAGCAAATTGCATTATAGATAAGAATGTATTTGCCTTATAGGTCAATTCCTAATCTTTGTAAACCATCATGCATTCACCTTAGTGTGCTTCTTTCTAATCCAAACCTTAAAATAAGGATCTATATGCATTTATTGAAGCTACAACTATGAATTTTTAATTACCAATAGAGATCAATTGAAATAGCCTAATAAAATTTCCTAGACTAGATGTTATGAGCTTGTCTTCCACAAAAATATGCCCAACTATTTTATTTTACCACTGAACTGAACTTTATCATGAAAGGTTCAAAAGCCAAAGGAGGAAGCTCTAACCTTTCTAGAGAGATTTAAATTGCAAATATGCATTCAAAGCTGAAATATGAGAAAGAGGAGAGTTTCAATTCAGTATAGGGAAAAAGGTGACTAAAAATAAGCCAAACCAAAGTCCATAAAACCTTAACAGAATTGGAAAAGTAACAAAAGTAAATACATAACAAGATGCATGTTTTGAACCAGTTTTTAAAAAGCCTATATTTTGATATGAATTTCTAAAACTATGCACATTTAAGTCTAGGTTCCAAGTTTGGCTACAGATCCTTCTACAGGAAGGTATGAATAGATTTCCATTAGCCAGGTGATTTTAAATTATAGTGATAGATCATATTTAATAGTCCTGCCCTTTTACACCTAGCAAAAGGAATTTGCTTTACCAAATTAAGTAAGGCCCAATTACATTAAATGCAAGGAAATTGTAACACTCTGTTCTGAAGAATATCTTATGTGATTTCTTTGAAGAGTTATTTGAATTCTTTGAAGTTGAGAAGATTGGATCCAAAATAGGAGAAGCTTGTGCTACTACCAAACAAGTTCTCCTATACTTTCTAACAGAAATATAAGTAATATGCCTGCTTGCTAATGTCATATCATTTGTCAGAATTCTCCTTGTTGGACATAAAGAAGATGTGATGCTTGATAAGCCATCATAGCTTGCTAAATTTTGCACATTGTAAGATGATATAGTGACTGGTACAACTTGTATTGTTGCAAAAACCATTCTGCAGACATGAATAATATTAAAAATTAATATATCTTCATAGCTCTTAAACAAATTTGAACAATATGGATGAACTTATTTTCTTAATAAATATTCGCTACAAGAATATTTTCCTTAGATTTAGGTAGATTGGAAAGCCCGAGTTTAAACCCGAGCCTTCTCATGAGCTCAGAACAATGAAAGATATGAAATTGGAACAACATATATAAGGTGAGGTGTAAAATCCTTTTTGGTGCATTAAAATTTTTCCTAAATGAAGTTTCATTTCTCAACTGACGCCAAAGTCAAGCCACCTAAAATAAACTTTTCAAATTTCAAAATTCTCAAATTAGAACCATACAACACATGAAAACATTCCAAAATGCAGGCATATCAATATAAGATTTAAATTTATTTAGACCAACCGTTAACACATCATTACTTAACCCTTATAAGTTCAAATTTCTCAGAACAACCTCAAAATTTTGTAAAAGAAGAGAGAAGTATAAAAATGAAACTCTATCTTCTTGATTGCACAATTTTGCTAAAGGAAATCAAATTTCCAAGACAATACCATAATTTTTTTACGAAAAAAAAACATCTCCCGAGTCTAAATATTTCTAAATAACCTCAAATGTCTCGGGACAAACCTTTTCATCATCTCATTGTATAATCTATTAACCTCTCCAAAGTTAGAATTCTCAAAATTTAGTTCATAGTTGTCAAAGCAATACCATACAAAGCAAAAGATCCTCATAAATAAAAGCACTTGCAAAGGGATCTTAAATTTTTCCAACATGATTCCGTAGGATGCCGATGAAGACACTTCAACGCTCAAAATTCTGAAATAACATCAAATTTGTCCAAAATACAAGCATCTCCAAAAGGACCTCAAATTCCTTACGAGAAAACTTTGAGACTTCATACAAAGTCCTTCAATGTTCAAATTTCATAAAAAGTTTAAAATTTATAAAAAGGGACTTATAAGATCGCATTCCCATAATTAAAACCTCTTCAATTCAAAGTTTAGAAATGACCTCAAATTTCTTCAATTAGACTATACATATCATAAAAGTTCTCCTAAATGTAGCAATTTGCCAGGGCATTCAATTTCTCAAATGAGCCCAAAAAGATCCCCACACACCCTCCAAAGATTAAAAATTCACAAAATGACTTCATGTTTATCAAAGCATAGAATGTCCTAAATTTATCTAAACAACATAGCCCAATGCTTAAAAATCCTCCTAAGCACAAGTAATTCCAAAGAACAGCTAAGTTTCTCAACACAAATTTTTAGAACCTCATTAAAAACACATAAAGCTCAAGCCACTGAAAATAAACTCAGATTAAATGTGCTAGAACACATAATACTAAACATAACCCCTAATTAAACACTCCAAAAGCTCAAACAACTGAAACTAGCCTAAAAATTTGATGTCAAACCAATAACAGACATAAATATCATTGTTTTGCTGCCATTTCTAGAATGTCCCTTGCATTTCAAAAGATCGACCTTCAACATCTCATTATGAAAAAAAAGCCTTTTGAAGCTCAAATGTCTTAAATAACCTTAAAAATTAGAATAAATAGTTGAAAGCTGATTACTGATCATCCTAACCAAAAATACCTAAACTCTCTTCAAACTATGGTGTCATTCAATAAATTCAGCTAAAAATAATGCATTCAAGGTGGATCACTATCAAAATAAATGCTAATCAAAATCTCATCTTGAAACAACTAAAACAAATAAAGATCCATCAGAAAGTTAACACTTACCAAAATATCCAGTGGAAGCGACTCCATATCCTCCACGGCCAAATTTTCCTCTTTTATAGAAACAGGGGAATAATTTTTCACAAGAGTTGCAACATAAAAACTTTCATTCATTCGCCCTCCTTCAGAATTGCTGGGCGAGCAACACTGTGATGAATTTTCATGACTATCAGGAACACTACCAATTTGATAAGTAGGAGATAATTTCCACAACAAGTCAAACTGTGGTATTGCTTTCAAGATTTAACTGTGTGATTTTGAGTCAAACTCATTGATCCATGTTTCATGAGTAGTGATTCAACATGAATCCATTTTTCATGAGAATAAATGGAACACTTATCACTCATTGGATCTAGGTGATGCTCATAGGGGTGAAGCACTGGGACTTCCTGGGAGGTCACCCATCCCAGTACTACTCCAGCCTGAGCGTGCTTAACTATAGAGTTTCCTCCATGGTTAAACCCAAAGCTTGCAACCCCATTTGTTTCCATTCATTCACATTTAACCAATTTGTTTCCAATTCATTTGCATTCATCCAAAGCTTAACTAACAATTTGTTTCCATTCATTCACATTCAACCCATCAACTCCCGTAGTAACCAACAATTCTCAATTTTCACACTTGTGCTTCTATATTCAACTAGCATGTAGCTCCTGTGCATGGTAAAATTTCCATAACAATGAAATAGGACCTTTTTCATTTTAACATTATGAAGCCCGTGTTAGTCAAAATTTTGACCAACATGAGCATGGATTTAAAAAAGAAGATATTTTTCCTTGCATATTCTGACCAATCTAAAACATTTTATTAGATAGTCAAAAATTTTAGTCTAAAAATGGGGTCAAATGTACTAGTGTCTTATTATGATCTTGGAGTTGATGAAGACTTGAGTCTCTGGTGGATTAAGGATATCTTTGTCCCTTTGGTTTTAATAAGATTATCTTTTCATTACAATCTACTTTACCAAGAATTTTCATCGAGTCCATACTCTTGCTAAAGTGGGGGCTTAATGTATCATCTTAAGATGGAGGCACTTCCATGTTAAGAGCATTTAGCCCTTCAAGTAAGTGGTTTGGGGTCATGTCAAGCACCTTGATTAGGACTTTTCATGGATCTGGTTGTTTTCACCTTGTTCTGCTTCTCTCTCCCTGTTTCTAGCCTCTTTCTAACAATCTTCTTTGTGAAATTGAAGAGTTTGAATTTCTAAGTCAAGGAAAACCTAAAGAGTCGAGGTCAACCTCAACCTTAACCTAGGTCAAGTACAACCTTGACATTAACCTAGGGCAGGGTCGACGTCATCCCTAACCCTAGGTCCAATTTTCAAGTTCTAAGAGTTTCAGGATATCAAGCTTCCAAAAGTTTCATTTTCCCACTTTTGGGTCGGCTATTTTGGATTTTAGAATGGTAAACTCTTAGATTTCATTTAACATAGGTCCATTTATAGGGGTTAAGGTTAATTGGGATTTAATGCTCCCATGTCAGCCTTCTCTAGATGTTTTTGCCCTAGATCTCTATATAAGGAAGCTTTCTCTCATTTTCTCTAACACAAAAACTAGAAGGAGACATGATATTATATTAGATGATCCATTATCAAGAATTCAAGTTTTCAAGCATTCAAGATCCAATTCAAGGAGGTCCATTGTTAGCTATTGAAGGATTCAATCATTATGGAGCCCTCTTGTTGAAAATTTCTCCATCCATATTTATCCAAGCCTCTTCCTATGCAAAGATCCATTCAAGTTTGGTGTTGAAGATCTAATGCCATTGATTTGAGACATCCTAAATACATTCCTACATTCATTTGCAGAATTCATACTTATGGATTCTAGGATTCGAATCCTCTACAAGGATTTCAACATAAGCAAGGTGAATAGTTCCATTTACTTTGTATATATATTGCAATTTCAATTACATTTTAGGTTGATTCCAAACTGGAGTTTGACCAATGTAAACCCCCATAAAAAAAAACCATTTTTCTTGTAGGTACAAGTACATTATAGTGAATTATAGTGTAGATTTGGATACCCTTTTTGCTGAACATGCAAGATTTGTGAACAAACATTTCGTCAGAGCACGACACACTAAGGTCAACTTTTTGGGTTACAATTGTGCCTTGGGGTAAGATTGCACCCCACTATCTAGGTCAAGGTCGACCTACCTTCAAAATGACAATTTTTTTTAGGGTTTTCTCCATCTCAACATTTCCAATTCAGAACAGGTTGCATAATTTTCCAAAAATTGTACACAGACATTAGAAATCAACATTTTCCAGATTTGTCCTATTTTTAGGTTGGTATTTATCTTCTATTCATTCCAAATTTCAACTATATACTTTCTATAGTAGATTATAGGATTTCCCCCTTTTTCCATATTCTCTATTGTTTGATTCATTTGTGCATTGATCACTTCCTTGTGGTTAATCTAATTGGATCATTCCTTTTGGGAATTTGGGTTAAGGATAGATCCTATATTCTACCCCATCATACTATTCACATATTTTACCCTATTCATATTTCCTTCTATACCATATGTAAAGCATGTTGAAGATGCATATTGATGAGATGGATCATTTAATGCAAGAGAAACTATGTTTAAGAATTTCTTGGAAAGGATTCAAGGAGAAGTTTAGACAAGTATCTAGAAGGTGAAAGAGGAAATGAAATGATGGAAGAATTTGATGATTTTGACCAAACCTAAGATCAACCGTGATGTTTAAGTGGAAAAAGATCAAACTACCTATTTAAGGAGACATAAGGGCTAACCTAATGAGGTTGGAGCAATGATTAATTCTATTGATCAGCAAACTTGAGCAAAAGGCTGAACGATGAAGAGTTGAGGTGAAGAATGATTGCTTGAAGGGTTTCCAAGAACATTAGTGATGGAGATGATGATGGAGGCTAGTCAATGAATTAGATATTGGACTGAATTGCCATCTATATTTGTAAATTGAGTTGTATTTATCAAATCAACTTGTTATTACTTTCTAACCATTGTATTAGTTAAATTGCTTTAATCAAAGTTGATCTAATAGTCATTTATACTTCCATTAATCAACATGAAATTCTAATGGAATGTTCTAAATCTTTCTAATAGGGTTACTCCTAACAGGATGATTCAATCCTTTAATAGGGTCAACCTAATAGTCTGTATTTTAATCTTAACATGGTTGGCTCCTAACATAGCTCACTTTAGAAGAGTGAAAAATTGAGAGCATGTTACTAGTGACTTTTCCCAAATTGCGCTTCCATGTTAAATCCCAGTGTCTTACTTGTGAGGATGTTATTTGAGATGTTTTAGTGTTCATTCTATAAGTTAGTTACTATTAGATTAGTTAACTACAAGTTTATGTTACTAATAAGTTGATATAGAGACAAAGTTGTTGAAAGACATGATCTAAGTTGTTGGAAGTGTTCAAAAGTTTAGTTGTTACATCTAGACCTAAGGATAACTCATTCATCCCCGCCTCAATTATTCTAAATCATTCTAACAATTAGTATTAGAGCTTGTGATTTTTGTAAGGAATTTTTTAAAGGGAATTAAAGCTAAGGATCAAGATATATAGAAAGGAGATATCCAAGTTGAACAAGGATAACTTTCCTACATGAAAAAGTTTGATGAAGCTACACATTGTGAGACTTGGAGATTCAACATTATTATACTTGGAGAATGACTATGTAGTAGTGACTTCACCTATGATAACTCAAAATATAAAAGAAAACCAAGAGGATAATCATAAAATGTTGGAGATTGCATTTAGCCTAACCTACTTTGATGATATAAAGCACTACAATACTACAAAGAAGATGCGGGAAAAGTTAGCAAAGATCCATTGAGGAGATAAGAATGTACTAAGAGAAAAATCATAAAGCTTAAGAGGAAATTTTATGGAGATGGTAGAAGGTGAGAAAATTTCTCAATATATTGGAAGAATAAAATTATCAAAATTTGACAATTCAAAATAAATAAGTCTACCAACTAGACTATCCAAGGTTAGATCATTACCAAGAGTGCATCTTATTTCTTTTATTGCAAAACTCTAATAGCATAAATAGGAAGTAAGTTTCTCTAGAAAGGTATTGAGAAACTTACTTCCTATTTATGCTATTAGAGTTTTGCAATAAAAGAAATAAGATGCACTCTTGGTAATGATCTAACCTTGGATAGTCTAGTTGGTAGACTTATTTATTTTGAATTGTCAAATTTTGATAATTTTACTGCCCCTGCTATTGAATGTTATTTCAAGTCACACATGGTTTTACATAACTCTAAGAAAAATAAAGGAAAGTATTAAGAGAATGAGAGTGAATCTTCTGATAATGATCTTGTGGATCTTGAAGCATTAATAGCTAGGAGACTACCAAGAGGCAAAGTAAAATTCAAAGCTAAACTTTCAATAATCTATTTTTCATGCAATAAAGTTGGTCATATTGCTGCAAGATGTTTTGATAGGGATGACAAGGATGAGAGAAAGATTGAAAGTTCAAAGTAAGGAGAGATGGAAAAGTCCACAAAGGATACAAAGACTACAAGGGAAAATGTAAGAAGTCTTGTTACATTACTGAAGAAGAGATTGATGATGATTTTGATAGTAATGATGAAGAAGTTGTTTAGTTTTCCATGGAAGACGATTTTGATGAGGATGAGAAAACCACAATTATTTCATATGCGAGTATAGGTGATAGATGGATAATTGATAGTGGTTTCTCACATCATGAATGGTGATAAAATTAAGTTTGAAACCTTAGAACACTACAAAGGAGGTAGTGTTAAGTTTGGTAATGATGCACCATGTCTTGAAAAAGGTAAAGAATCAATAAGATTGATTGATAAGATCAGTTGCGATAATGTTTATTGGGTTGCAAGACTTAACTACAATTTTTTGAGTGTGGCATAGTTGAATAGCTCAAGATAGATAATTGAATTTCAGCATAATAAGGTGTTGGAAATATGGTTAAGTAGGATAAGTTAGAGTTGTCATTTATGGAAACATATATCTCAGGATGATAAGGTACAATATACAAATAAAGGCCTCATAGTTAGATATAGAAAATAGTCCAAGTATCAGATAGTCTTACTAGTAGTATAAAGATAGTTTTGATATGTACAGTCTATAGAGAAATTTTGGGCATGTGTGCACTTGGATACAGATAATATAAAGTTTCATGATGATGTGTGTAAGAGTGCAACACGGTATGGAAAATACAACATCAGATATAAAAGTTTCACCAGTAAAAGCAGTAAATAGAGAAGGACAAAGGACATTAGTAATTTGGTATTTACAAGTTAAGGAATTATTCTGGTGACAAAATAATTACTTAATTAATTAGGGATAAAATCTTAGATGTTAACCCTAAGTTAACAAGAATTAATTTTGTATTATGTCAAGCATGTGAATGTATGAAGGTCAACAGGGAAAGTTTTATAAAAAGGAAAGGTATAAGTAGAAGATCAAGATATGGGAAGTAGTGTGGCAGTATATATAATATGAAAATATGTTGAATATGCAAACTTATGTGAAGGCTATGTGAGGTATATATGATGCAAATTCTGATGTATGATTAGAGATATGTGAAGTACAATAAACATAAGTAAAGATATTTTTATATCTATCTCTTCTGTATACAAGAGATACATTGTATAATTGCATGTTTGGTAGTGAGCTTATCTTGCATACATTTTGTAATAGAAACTCCTAACAGGGTTGAGGCTTTTAACATGGCCTATTCCTCTAACAAGGACCATGACACTATATGTACTATTCACTTGATTTTCAACTTAGCCAAAAAAATTGCAAAATACTTATGAAAATTAGGGGGAATGTGTCTAAATTGCCTAAGGATTTAGAAAAAAACTATTATTCATGTTTAAACCCTAGGGCTTTTCCTTGTATTTTGTTTTGTTAGAGTTTTGGTTTTAACCTTTTTTAATGGGATACATAAAAAACCATGCATATATTTCACATCCCTAAGTTTTTGGTTATATTGCCTTGTTATATATATCTATCCTCTAACATATCTTAAGTTGAGATCTTGTGAAAAAGCTACCAAGCAAAGCTTCACTACTTTATAAGTGCTAACATTGTTCATGGGTGCAAAGGTGTGAAACTATTACATTTCAAGTTTACAGGATTTTGCAACGGTTAAGGCTCATTGCATGATTTGTGGTGTGGAGATGTGATTCAATGGATCAAATGGTCATGATTGTTTCCTAGCGATTACATTTTGTGGTGTGACTAGGAGAAATGGTTGCCATGGTTGTCGTCGCCATTTCATAGGGGTTAGATGACTATTAATAGTTTATGTTTGTTGGTGTAAATACATATTTAATATTCAAACTTTACTTAATTTTACTTAGATTAATGCATTATTTTATTATTTATTTGTTGAGATATTTAGGAGTTTGTGTACTTTTATGAGTTGTCATGTTGCCAATATAGAAGTAAGCAATTCTAATTTAGCACATGGTGTCTACAACACCAGAGTTTACATCATTAATTGAGTTGTCATGTAGACAACACAATTATTTGCACTCCTATTTTAGCACATGGTGTCTACAACATTATTTTGCATGCTACACCTTTGTAGGCTTATCCTCTCATCATCACACTTACTCTTGTGCTTAATGGAGGATAATCCATATATGTTGGACATGTGCTTGGTTGTATGACTTATCATGTTGCCGATTCCTATGCATTCTAGAAGCATTTCGGAGGACTTTATATATAGGCACTCCTAGTGTACTTTCACATTGAATCAAATACATATCAATAATTTGATCATACTCTTTCTAGTCTACTATTGTGCTTGTGTTTGAGTTCTTTGATCTTGGGTGGATTTTTCCCAAAGGGAAATTCTTACATGGTATCAAAGCTTGGAGAATTTCTCTTCACATAGCCATTCAAGACCATTTTTGCTTCAACACCTCAACCCAGATTCAAAGTATCATAGTCATTGGGAGTGTCTAGAGCCAGAACGAACCTCGCCATTGCATCCAAAATGTCAATTTGGTGAAAATTGGCTATAAATTCGTCTACCCTAGGCCAAAGTCAATTTTGAGGCAAATTTTTTTTTGCAAATTGGCACCCAAAGGCCCAATTCACAAGTTCTGGTATGATCTTTTAGATCTAGAATTTAATTTTATTTAGATCTGTTATTTAATTTCTCTATATTTCTGTTACAATATTTTTGCATATTTTTGGAATTTTGTCGGCATAGTTGAGGCAGGAGAGAATTTTTTTTTGTAAACGCATCGAGCAGTCACACCCTGACCTTGTACCCTACACAGAATATTCCTACACCCAGTGACATCTGCATCAATCTGGCCTATACCATTTATTCCATAGAGAATATTCTCATTTAAGCTAGCACATAACTCTCAAGTTTGGTGAGACCCATGTCACCTGGGTGGCTTACCTCAACCACCCACTAGCGGCTTTGCTTTGCATTCACTACTAGTAGCGATTACTTTTAAACTCTATAGAGTTTGCTTTGCGGATCAATGTGGGACTAATCCCATAGGGCTCAACCATCACCAAACTTTTGCAATACTGGCATGGTAGTCCCTAACAGACCCTCATCGGCGGTACCAATTTTGTTAGTCAAAATGAACTCCAACGATGTCCTTTTTTTGGCTTGCTTCCCTTCAAGCTCTGATCAATCTCCAGTGTTGACAAAAGACTCTTCACCATCATGATCGAACAGCACCGGCGATGGAAATTTTTAATTCAGGCCAGATAGCGCGTCCCCACCATGTTGCACACAACACCTTAGCAGATAACCACATTGATATAAATAGGCCAACATCACCACCCTCATGGCACTAAAATGTTTACCTGCCATGCAGGCCTTCTACACACATTGACCACCAACTCAACATACTTGCCTACATAGTGACACATCATTGGGTGACTCAGTTGCCATGTCTGTACTTGTCATAATGCCATTTCACTTTTTCCACATAACCAACCATACATCTTAGTCAGTTGTTGATGTCATCTTGATGTCACTGCCACATTAGCAAGGGAGGTTGATCTTTTGCTAATGTCAGCATTGCATGAGATTGAATTTGATAGTTTTCTGACCGTCATTCCTAGGCATTTTTGAACTGCAATGATGACCATTTGACTGTCAAATTTAATCTTGCAGTTATTTGCCTAGACCCCTCTCCAAATGCAGTTTTGATTTTACAGTCTAACTTTGGGAGGCCATAACTCAATCATCCGGACTTCAAATTAGGTGCAATATTTTTTGATTTTGGGTAGAATTTCTAGAACTTTTTAGTGGTGGTGTTCTTTTTTAGTTTTGGTGCAAGGATTTGTTAGAAATTGTGTTTTTTGGAAATTGTACCTATTTAATCCTGCATTTTGCAACTTGAAACACTCTATATGGACTCATCTGGACACATTTTTAGGTTCCATTTTTTTTTGAAAGTGTTTAATTTTTCATCTACTTTCTAGATTTGCATTCAGATGCTAGGCTTGTGTTGACAAAAATCTCACTTTTAGATGTAGGGCCTTTTTTGCATTATAATGCTTTGATTGCTTTTCAAAATTGTTGTACATATGAGCTATAGTTCTTAGTGATATATTTAAACCTCAAAAGATAGTTGTATACAACATAATTAGAAGTCCACTTTGTACATTTTGACAAGTGGCCTATTGTACACACACTACATATAAAGTGCCAAAAGCATCTATTTTGGGGGGTCTTTTGATTGAGTGAAAAGAGGAGGTGTGTATTGTTTTTTTGTGTCTCTCTTTTGTGCTCTCTTACTTTTTTGCATCATGGTTTCACTTAAAGGTCCACTTCTAACTTCACACAATTATTCTACATGGAAAGATATTGCATGGAGTAAATTAAAGGAAAAAGTTCTAAGTATTTATGTTGATGGTACAATTCCCAAACCCACTAATGCTACATCACTCATTGATTGGAAAACTAAAGACAAAAAGACTTTAGGAATTATCAAGGATTGTGTACATAGAGATCTTGTCTTCCACATTTCCAGTTTCAAGGAAGCCAAACCTGCATGGGACAAACTTGAAGCATTGTATGGTGAGATGGATGAGGAAAAGGAATTCTAGATTGAGGATGATCTACTTCTATTGGATCCAAAGAACTTTGACACAATTCAGGATTATATCAACAAATCCAATGAGTTTAGGGCACTACTTAAAGATTGTGGAAATTCCATGAAGGATGAAAAGTTGATTCATCATATCTTGAAGAGGCTAGCTTCAGAGTATGCTTCCTTTGTTTCAAGTTATAATACTCATAGGTTGACCATGGGAAGTGCTTTCCAAAAGCCTACTTTTGATGCATTTGTAGAAATGTTGATTTTTGAAAAATCTCACTTGATAGATATGGGACTTCTCATGTCATCAAAGACCAAAGCATTAGTGGCTAGTGATGAGAACCACTCAAGCCAAGGAGGAAGAAGTTCTAGCAACAAGAAGAAGAAGTAGTGGAAGCAAAAATCACAATCTAAGACACAACAATCCTCCTCACAGCAAGACAATTCTTCTTCCAACAAGAAGGGAAGTACTAAAAAGAAGGACAAACTTTTTTGTGCATATTGTATGAAACCAAATCATGATGAGCATCATTGCAAGACTAAGAGAAAAGATGAGTTGAAAAACCTACTCAAGAAGAACAAAATTCAAGTACCAAATGATTCCAAGGATTCAACTCCAACCACTTCAAAGGGAAAAGGGCAAGAACTTATGGTAAATACAAGTTCTTCATCTAAATGGATTCTTGACTCAGGTGCCTCCTATAATATGGGTTGTTCAAAGGGAGACTTTTCATCATTAAAGCAGTCATAGGTATTGCACATCTTTGTGGGAGATGATACCAAAATGGAAGTTGAAGGGAAAGGACATGTGGAGATGGAAAATGGGGAATTCAAAGATGTTCTCTATGTTCCAAACCTTAGCTCCAATCTCCTCTCAATTTACCAAACAACTCACCTTGGAGATGGAAACAAAGTTGAGTTCCTTCAAGATTCAGTAATGGTGTGAAGTCTAAAAGATGATTCATTGGTTGTAGTGGGGAAAGTCAATCATGACAAGAGTGTTTATTCCTTCTCCCACATTGTGCCTAAGTCTCCTTCACATGCCTTGTTAACTCAATCTAATTCACAAGCCAAATTATGGCATGAGTGATATGGTCATCTTGCCTTCCGCTATCTTCAACAACTTTGCTCCAAAAACATGGTCAAAGGTCTACCTATAATCAAATTTTCTAAGGGCGAATGTTTATCATGTTTAGTAGATATGCATCTTGAGGAGAAGTTTGATAAAGGGAAGCCTTCAAGAGCACTGGTTGTTCTTCAGTTAGTCCACATGGTACTAGTAGGTCCTTTTGCAGTGATATTAGTCAGCCAAGGCCACTACATCCTTACTTTCATTGATGACTTTTCACGCTACTCATGGGTCAACTTTCTTTATCACAAGAATGAAGTGTTTGATAAGCTTCAAGCCTTCAAGATTCATGTTGAACAACAATCAAGGAAAGCCATCAAGGTTCTTCAGATGGACAATGAAAGCAGATATGTGGACAAAAGACTTAAAGACTTTTGAAAAGATGATTCATTGGTTGTAGTGGGGAAAGTCAATCATGACAAGAGTGTTTATTCCTTCTCCCACATTGTGCCTAAGTCTCCTTCACATGCCTTGTTAAATCAATCTAATTCACAAGCCAAATTATGGCATGAGTGATATGGTCATCTTGCCTTCCGCTATCTTCAACAACTTTGCTCCAAAAACATGGTCAAAGGTCTACCTATAATCAAATTTTCTAAGGGCGAATGTTTATCATGTTTAGTAGATATGCATCTTGAGGAGAAGTTTGATAAAGGGAAGCCTTCAAGAGCACTGGTTGTTCTTCAGTTAGTCCACATGGTACTAGTAGGTCCTTTTGCAGTGATATTAGTCAGCCAAGGCCACTACATCCTTACTTTCATTGATGACTTTTCACGCTACTCATGGGTCAACTTTCTTTATCACAAGAATGAAGTGTTTGATAAGCTTCAAGCCTTCAAGAGTCATGTTGAACAACAATCAAGGAAAGCCATCAAGGTTCTTCAGATGGACAATGAAAGCAGATATGTGGACAAAAGACTTAAAGACTTTTGAAAACTTACTTTCTTTATCACAAGAATGAAGTGTTTGATAAGCTTCAAGCCTTCAAGAGTCATGTTGAACAACAATCAAGGAAAGCCATCAAGGTTCTTCAGATGGACAATGAAAGCAGATATGTGGACAAAAGACTTAAAGACTTTTGAAAACTTGAGGGTATTGATCTTCAAAATCCACCAGCATTTAGTCCGCACAAGACACATGTTGTAGTACTTAGGATACAAAATCTTAAGTCCATGGAAAGTTGCATGATACAAGCCAATTCTCTTGATCCTACACTTGAAGTCAAAGCTATAAGTAGTGCCACTCACATACTTAATAGGTCTCCTCATAATGCTTTAGATGGTAAGACTCCTTTTGAGGCATGGTGGCAGAAAACCAGTTGTGAAATACTTTAGAGTCTTCAATTGTCTAGCACGAGAAAACATATCTTTCAAGAGATGCAAGGCACCACCATCTAGGCCTTCTACTTTCATTGAATATGAAGATGGTGTTAAGGCATATAGACTTTTGGATCCTAAGACACATGAGATTTTTGTAGAGAGGGATTTACACTTTGAGGAAAGTTCACCCAGCTTATCCTTTAATCCTCTTCACGTTTCATACATTGTGGAAACTGGTAGTGACACCAATGATAGTGCTTCAATAGATTTAGATACATAGGGTTCTATCAATAGTTGTAGAAGAGGCCACAACATCAACATAGTCCACATGCATACATAACCATAGTGATAGGTCCAACACAACAGGGTACACCTTATCTTCCAGCTCTAGCAATAGGGAATGACTACATAGCAGATATTTTAGTTTTTTTTGTGGAGTCATACATAGTGGATTTGCGGGACATCATCAATGATATATATCTTCTCTTTAATGAGGCAGATCATTCTACAATTTTTGTGAGGGCTCACTCTGACCCTCATGTCCATTCTCTACATGATTGATCTTCACAGGTTGATATGATTGTGGATCCTTATGTACATTAGTTTCAAGAGGTATCTTTATCATTAGAGGAGACATATGGTTCTTTGGGATAAGTTCTAACTAGATCCTTGCACGATTTGACATTTTTCTTTTCAGCAACATTGGAAGGGGTGATAGTCAGTATCGACACAAGGACAGTTGAATGGGTTTCAGAGGCATCATTGATCATTGGGATTCTTTCTACACATAGGGGAAGCATCTCACTTGTACCTTTGCCATTGTTTCTTCCAAAGGGGAGGAATGTTATTCAAAACTCAAGGACCAATTTCTACCTTGGAGCAACTATCACTAATTGACAGTCTTCATTTGGGGGAGGGGGAACTACTTTGTCTATCTTCCTCTTCTTTTTTATGGGGGGGATTTTTTCCTCTTATTGGGTTTTGTTCTTCTCATTCTTCACTCTTGTATATACTTGATGTATGTTGTAATGGGGGGGTCTTGATTACTCCATCCATCCATGCATCTTGCCTTTTCATCTCTCTTTTTGGGGAGGGTTTTTCCCATGAGGTTTTTCCTCTATCTCCACTTTATGAGAGATTGCATTTCATTATGTACATGGGTACCTAACATGGCCTAGTAGCCAAAACCCATTTTGCATTTGATCCTAGTTTTTGTAAGCTTAAGTACATTCCCCTAAGTTGCACTTAAGGGGGGGTGTTGGTGTAAATATGTATTTACTATTTACACTTTACTTAAGTTTATTAGGTTAATGCATTATTTTATAATATTGCATTATTTTATTATTTATTTGTTGAGACACTTAGGAGTTTTCATACTTTTATGAGTTGTCATGTTGACAACATAGAAATAAACAACTCTAATTCAACACATGGTGTCTACAACATTGGATTTTGCATCATTAACTGAGTTTTCATGTAGACAACATAGTTATTCGCATTCTTATTTTAGCACATGGTGTCTACAACATTATTTTGTGTGCTACACCTTTGTAGGCTTATCCTTTCATCATCATACTTACTCCTGTGCTTAATGGAGGATAATCCATATTTGGTGGACATGTGCTTGGTTGTATGACTTATCATGTTGCTGATTCATATGCATTCTAGAGGCCTTTATATACAAGCACTCCTAGTGTACTTTCACATTGAATTGAATACACATCAATATTATGATCATACTCTTTCTGGTCTACTATTGTGCTTGTGCTTGAGTTATTTGATCTTGGGTGGATTTTTCCCTAAGGAAAATTCTTAAAATTTTGCTTCTAGGTGATCAAAGGTTATAGGGTGGTTGTCATAGTTTTTTAGGGGTTAGATAGATATTAAGAACTTATGCTAGGATTGGGTGAAGAGGTTAATCAGATGGTTTAGTTGTAGGGTGTTTGCAATGTCAAAATGGATTAATGCTAACCCAAGGTTAAGGCTATGATATGGCATTTTCCTTGTCGCAGGATCACATGAAGTTAAGGTTAACCCCAACATTAAGCCATGAAGTAGCAAAATGCAATAGATCACATAATCACTAGAGTTAAAGGGTTACCATGGTTTAGAGTTGTGATAGGGTGATGACTTGGTTCATGTGGTTGTAGGGTTTACATTGAGTTAAAGTTTTCAAGTTGCGAAGGCATGACTAGCAGACATTTGTCCCTATAGACCCGTCTTTCTCTTCAGTTTCCAAGTAGTGATTGTGCATGTGTCAAAGCCGTTGATTAGGTGAAGGATCAAAAAATGTTGTTATGTTGCTAATGAAAGTTGTTAGATTTTAAACTAAAGCGACATAAGGATAGCTCGATGCGTAGAAGTTGGTGGGACTTGCTTTATCCTTGGGCCACAAATGAAAGGTGTTAGAGTGATATGGCATACGTGTAGTTTTTGATTAGACAGAGATGCTGATATACATAGAGGAAAGCTTCATTTTTCAAGACCATCAGGTGATCCAGATCTATGACTATCACTTTATCGCAAATGAAGTTACAAGGTTTTTAACCAAAGTGAGAATATGATGTATTGACACGTGGAAATGGTAGGGTATGATCATAAACATGAATTTCTTAAAGGATGCTATTAAAATGATTTTCTAGGTGGCATGATGTGATTCAAGTTCAACATTAAATGTAGTAGAAAAGGTATGCATTTTCCTAATCATCAAATCTAGGAAGATTGACGATTGTCATATTCTTGCATTTTAAAGTTGTAAGGTTTTTAACCAAAGTGAGAATACAATGTGAGGACATGTGTCCTAGTGGGCACATATGACAAAGCCAAATAAACTATAAAAAAATCACAAGCTGACATGTGGCACATCCTAGGAGAGACGAAAGGTCAACAAGAAATGGTAGGGTCGCATTTTGAAAGAGTTTTATGATATGATTGATAAAGAAGATATAAATTCATTCAATATATCTCAATCAAAGAAGTAGTTAAGATTCAAGCTTGTTGCATGTTTGCATAGGTTAATGTTAACTTGTGGTCAATGCTACGAAATGGTGAAGCTTTGGATCATGCATTCACACAGGTTAGTGGTTGAGTTAAGGATTGCATATAGGGTTAAAGTCATCTTTTGACGGAGTGTTGATTGATAAAAGAAGTATTGATTCATTCGATGTCATTTAGCTAAAAAGGAATGGGTTACAATCTTACAATAGTTGTAAGATCATTAAGTAAAGGAAAAGGGCTTGAGATGTTACAATGAAACCATAAACTCAAGATGTCAAGATGATATGATAGTGCCTTCATCATGAGATCGTAAAGATAAATATAAAGGGCTACAACAAGATGATGTGTGCTATGATCATAAGATCATAAGTCATAAAAAATGAAGCTAAGATGCTACGCCAAAGGGGTGTAATCTGCAATCGTAAGAGGCTAAAAGATGTGTTATGATGTCATGGTAACCAAGGTATCATATGGTCATAGAAGCCATTTCCAAGGCTTACGATGGTGATAAAGGGTTTAACTTTTGATGATTGTAAGATCATAAAGCCAATGCTTCCCTCCAAAGATGATACAAAGAGCTTCTTCTCCAGTGTATCGTGAGATTGAGAGTTAAAAAGGTTCAAAAAAATTTCAAATGTTGCGTATGTGGATCTCACTTAATAGTCAGCTAGGGTTTGACTCTAAGGTGGCAGTTGTATTTGGTTTCAAAATATGAAATAGAGCATGGAGCAGGTTGACACAAAATAGATGAATGGGTTGGTGACTCAAGAAGCACAGTTTTAATGGATATCATATTTTTAGTTGGAGTAGGGATATGGTAGAAATTAGATAAAATCAATTTCATGGAATGACCACCAAGAAAGAAGTAAATATTTAGGAGGTAATTGAAGATTTCATGATTAAAGGTAGTAAAAGACAAACCAAATCAAGTTGAAGACTCTTGTATCAAGTTCCACCATGCCAATTTAGCAGTCATTGTCCTGATTTCATCTAAATACAAAGAATGTTTTGAATGCAATATCATTTATATCTTTGCATGTATTTTCTAGTTAGAGTTTTGGCATGTGTCCTCTCATCTGTAGCTTGTTGAAACCCTTGGATTTGCAGGATGAGGAGGAGAGGGTTCCAGTTTGATCACCAGGGGACAAATAAAGTTCCAATTTTATTACCGTGAGACCAATAGTATTCCAGTGTGTACTACTATAATCATAATGTTGACTCCAGTTCTATGACTGCGATACCATTTTCTTTAGTATTTCTTTGTTACGAATAATAGTGTTGTAGTTTCTTGTAAGCAACTAGTTAATACAGTCATATGTTGTGTCTTATCTAAGTTTTGCATACACTTGATGTATTGGTTGAATTGAAATGAATACAAGGAACAAACAACTTCTTAGTTTCATTTTGATTCTTATCTCCTATCTATGTTGTCTGTAATCTTCTATGGTTTCTAAACAAAGAGCTTAAACCCAATTGCAATTCCTTAAAATTGTATGTCTTGAAATGTTTTTCTTTTGTAACAAAGAGCCAACTAAATGCTTAATATATCTGATAGGGTTATAAATTTCACAAAAGGAAAGGTTGAGTATGATGATTTTTATGAACACTAATGTCTATTTGCAAGGCAGATAGATAGATTAGATATCTAATTTGTATGAGTATATTTGGGTATCCAGGTGTATGTCTTGACTTAGTTAATGCCCAATGGATAAGGGACTGATCATCTTGAAGAATGCATGCTTTTTTTGTTCATAGCTTAGTCTTGCTGATAATCAACATCATTAATCAAATCTTTTCCCTTTCATGTTGAAAGAGCTAAAAGTGTTACCCTCACTTATCTCATTCATAGGTTATGTTGTTAGCTATTCAATGCCCATGTTGTCTGTATACGCATTAGAATATTAAAGGTATTATCTTCTTTGTTAGATTTGAGTGTATTCTTTGACAATGGTACCATATAAATGAATTTGAGGTGCACCCACCTAGGTTTTGTAGTACCTAAAGAGAAGAAGGAGATTAAATAGCCTTATGGTTGGCCCTAGTGTTTGAATAGTTGCATTGAACATGGGAATTAGCTACCCCTAGGTGTATGTGTTCTTATCATTGGGTTATTCAAAAGTTGTTAATTTAGAAGCCAAAAAAATGACAACTCAGTTAGAGATGTATTGAACCTGAATGGTGATTCAATATGGTTAGAAGAAAGGCATGTGCAAAGTTTTTTATCAATAGCAAGGTTATGTTGAAGTTTCATTCCTCCTAGTAATGTTTTATCTAGGACAACAATAGCTTTGAGAGTTGAATAAAAATTTCATTGTTACTAATATTTTCATAATCAATTAGTTTAGCTAAAGAATTGTTTTCAAAGTGCTATAGTGTTCAGAGTCAAGAATGAACAACATGGTTGTTATTTTGTTCAAGTTTGTAAATCTACGAGAGTGTTTTGATGATTTGCATGTTTCCTCCAATTGAAAGTCTAGTTCAAATTTTGTCAAGTGACAAATTATGTTTTATTTCTCACAAGTGCAAGTGGTGACTCTGTATCTTTGTACTAGTGTTCCTAGTTGATTTCATGTTATATTTTGAAGGACTTTCAGTCTATATGGGTAGATCTAAGGCTTTTGATAGTTTCTTGGAAAGGAATTCTAGATTCTTGATTAAAGTTTGAGTGTTGTTGCTTTTGCCATTATAAGAAGTTTGAATGTTAGAAAGTGAATCAAAACTATGATTTCATTGTCCTCTTCAAGGAGGTGGTGGATCTACAAGGTATTTATCAATGGTGTGAGAGATTTTCATGTTCACACCCATGCCAAATCAACAGATCGAAAGTTTTGCATCAACACTAAAAGGTGTTTTGCTTTTCATGAGTTTCTTTTTCATGGAATGTCAAATGTTAGAAATAGTTGCCTCTATTCAATGATTTTCTGCACTAAGGAAAGAGGTAGACTTTTTATTTTAAGATGGAGTCAGATTTCAGATTTGAGGTTAGCTTGCTAAGTTCTAAAAGTCTGGAAATTGTGGTTAATAACATCACTATGTTGAATAAGAAAATCCACATTAGAATTGTCAACTTCATAAGAATTGCAGTAGGAAGTACTCATGGTATGTTGAGTAGTGTTATCTAAAGTTTAAATTAGTAATCAATATGATTCCTTTTCATTCTATACCTAAAGAATCTTCCCTATCTAGTGTTTTCCTAGATATTCTTGTGCTTAATTCAGTTAACTGGCTAGGACCTGTAAGATTAAAACAACTTTTGCAAGCTAAAAGATTCATTAAGAAGATGGAAAATGATAACAATAGAATTCATATTTTATATTCTAATGATGATGGTACATGTGTTGAAAGTCAAGGTAGTAATGAATGTAATGAATCCATATATAATGATAATCTATCTTCCAAGTGTGAAGAGATGGATTCAAGTGTTATTGAATTGGATGATTGTAGTCAGCATGAGGAAGATGGATATGTAACAGAAAATGAGTCTTGTGATAGTGTATATGAAGTTGAAGAAACGTGTAATAGTAGTAGAGGTAATTCTTACCATGATAAAAATGAGTATAGTGAAGCTTCTAATTTTTTAGATTTTACTACTAATGTTTTTGCTGCTATGAGTTCTTCATGTCATTTAGATGATAATCATAGTCAGGAGAAGATTTGTGAGGTTATCTCCTTGAGCCCTAATGAAATCTTAGATTTTTTAGCTCGTGATTTTGAAAAATATGTAAGTTCTTCTAAGGATGCTCATATTTTCCCTTATGATGTTTCTTCATTTAGTCAAGTCACTTCCCCAAAGTTTGATGTGGAAAGAGATACAAAATTAGAACAATCTTTGTCAAAATTTGGAGGTGTATATGATAGTACCTCAAATGTCTTTGCACATGATGACTTGTTAGATGTGGGGGATGTTAGTGAAGGGAAGTTTGATGTTGTTTCAATTTTTTCTCATGTTGGTGGTAATGCTGCAATAAGTTTTGATGCTTCAGGTGATCAAGAGGAAAATAATGAGGGTTGTAATTCTGATTTTGGGTTTCTTTATGTGTTGATAAGTCTTGTATTGATAAGTTCAAGGTTCCCTCTAATAGTTTGCTACATGAGAACTATGATTATGATCAACACATGGTAGATCAGTAATTTCAGAATAGTTTTTCAAGCTTGGTGACTAATAAAATTTTTCAATCTGCAAGAGTTTCAACAGATGATAAATTTGATTTGATAAGTAACATGACTACAAGTAGGTAGGGATTAGATTTCACATACTTCTCACACCAGGTTACACAAGGTGAGTTACATTTTCTTCACATGTATAACTTTGTGAATAGAGTGGAATTTGACCAATTTGTGTTTCCAATTGATAGCATGCATAAGTCTTTTGGTTTTGAGAATTCTTAGTTTGATTTTGGAATTCAAGAGCATGCTAATATGAATTTCCATTGTGAGCAAGATGGAGAGAGTGATTCAAGTTTTTATATGCACTATGAGAATGATTTTGTTTAACCTAATCTTCTAATGATCAATTTTAAATTTTTTGGTGAAACAAGTGAAAGTGGTATTTATAGCTTACCTCAGGGAGATGTAAATGAAAATCAAGTTTTTGATAGAGGTAAAAGGTTTTGAGTTTTAATGGCCTAGGGCCATCACCTTGTATAGTTGGAAAAGGTTTCCCTATTTTCAATAAGTTTTTTAGAGAAAGTATTGCTATTAGGTATATGATCTACTTCCTCTAGTGATTCTAAATCCTTGCCATACCCACAAGGGGTATACATCCCTAGAAAGAGCCTCTGTTGGCCTGATTTTTTGCTTACCCAAAAAATTTGTTTTGTTAGGGTTTTGATTTTAACCTTTTGTAATGGGATACATAAAAAAAATGCATATATTTTATATCCCTACATTTTTTGTCATATTGCCTTGTTATATATATCTTGCCTCTAACATATCTTAAGTTGTGATCTTGTGAAAAAGCTACCAAGTGCAGCTTTACTGCTTTATAACTGGTAACATTTTTAATGGGTGCAAAGGTGTGAAACTGTTACATTTCATGTTTGTGGGGTTTCACAGTGGTTAATGCTCATTGCATGGTTTGTGGTGCAAAGATGCGATTCAATGGATCACATGGTTGCAACTATTTCTTAGTGGTTACATTTTGTGGTGTGACTGAGAGAAAAGGTTACTGTGGTGGTCATCACCATTTCATAAGGGTTAGACAGCTATTAACAATTTATGTTAAGACTCAACAATCAAAGGTTATGGTGTGGTTGTCATGGTTTCACAGGGTTAGATGGCTATTAATAGCTTATACTACAACTAGGCAAGGACCTTAATCAAATGGTTTAGTTGTAGAGTGTTCGTAGCATCACAGTAGATTAATGCTAACTGGAGGTTAGGGCTATGATATGGCAATTTCCTTGTCATAGGATCACATGAAGTTAAGGTTAACCTCAATTTTAAGCTACAAAGTAGTTAAATGCACTAGATCACATGATCATTAGAGTTAAAGGGTTACCATGGTTTAGAGTTGTGATGGGGCAATGACTTGGTTCATGTGGTCACAAGCTCTACATTGAGTTAAATTTTTCAAGTCATGAAGGCACAACTAACTGACATCTATACTTATGGGCCCCTCTTTCTCTTCAATTTCCAAGCAGTGGTTGTTCATGTTTTAGAGCCATCAATCAGATGAAGGATCAATGAAAGTCATTATGTCACTACTAAAAGTTGCTAGATTTTTAACCAAAGTGACATAAAGATAGCTTGATGCGTGGAAGTTAGTGGGACCTGTTTTAGCCTTGGGTTGTAAATGAAAGGTATTAGAGTGATATGGCATATGGGTAGCTTTTGATTGCATAGAAATGCTAACATAGACAAAGGAAAGCTTCATTTTTTCAAGATTGCCAGATGATCCAGATCTACGACTGCCACTTTCTTGCAAAATGAAGTTGTAAGGTTTTTAACCAAAGCAAGAATATGATGTGCTTACAAGTGGAAATAATAAGGCATGCTCATAAACATGAATTTCTAAAAGGATGTTATCAAAACAATTTTCCAGGTGGCATGATGTGAGTTGAACTCAACATTAAATGTAATAGAAAAGGTATGCATTTTCCTAATCATTAGATTTGGGAAGATCGATGATTGTCATATTCTTGCATTTCAAAGTTGCAATGTTTTAAACCAAAGTAAGAATTTGACTTGAGGACACGCATCCTAGAAGGCCTAGATGGTGAAGCCAGAGAAAAGGTAAAAAAATCACAAGCTAATATGTGGCACATCCTAGGAGAGTCGGAAGGTCAACAAGAAATGGTAGGGTCATATTTCGAAAGAGTTTTATGGTATGATTGATAAAGTAGATATAAATTCATTCAATATCTCTCAATCAAACAAGAAGTTAAGATTCAACCTTGTCGCATGGTCACTGAGGATTAATATTAACCTGAGGTCAATGTTGTGAAATGGAAAAGTGTTGGATGGCACATTCACATGGGTTAATAGTTGAGTTAAGGATTTCATATAGGGTTAAAGTCATCTTTTGATGGAGTGTTAATCAATAAAAGAAGTATTGATTCATTCAATGTCATTCAGCTAAAAAGTAATGGGTTACGATGTTACGACAGTCATAAGATCATAAAGCAAAGGAAAAGGGCCTTAGATTTTATGATGAAGCCATAAACTCAAGATGTTAAGATATTAAGATGATACCATAGTGCCTTCATCGTGAGATCATAAAGATAAGTATAAATGGTGAGGATAGGATGAAGTGTGCTATGATCATAAGATCATAAGTCATAAAAAATGAAGCTAAGATGCTATGCCAAATGGGTGTAAACCACAATCGTAGGATTGTAAGAGGCTAAAAGGTGTGTTCCAATGTCACAATAATTAAGGTATCATATGGTTGTAGAAACCATTTATAAGGTGTATGATTCTGCAATAAAGGGCTTAATTTATAACAATCATAAGATCATAGAGCCAATGCTTCCCTTCAAAGATGATACAAAATGATTCTTCTCAACTGTATCATGAGATTGTGACATCATGAGATTGGGAGTTAAAAAGGTTTTAAAATTTTTTAGATGTTGCATACATGGATCTCACTTGGTAGTTAGTTGGGTTTTGACCCTAAGGTGGTAGATGTATTTGGTTTTAAAATACAAAACATAGCATGGCATAGGTCGGCACCAAACAAATGAATGGGTTGGTGACTCAAGCAACACTGTTTTAATGTAGATCAAATTTTTAGTTGGAGTAGGGATATGATGGAAATAAGATAAAATTAATTTCATGGAATGACCACCAAAAAAGAAGTAAATATTTTGAAGGCGGTTGAAGATTTCATCATTAAAGGTATTAAAAGACAAACCGAAATAAGTTGAGGACTCCTATAGCAAGTTCCACCATGCCGATTTAGCAACCATTGTCCTGGTTTCATCTAAATACAAAGAATGTTTTGAATGTAATATCATTGATATCTCTGAATGTATTTTCTAGTCAAAATTCTGACATGTGTCCTCTCATTTGTAGCTTGTTACAATCATTTATAAGGATTTCCAAGATGAGGAGGAGATGGTTCTAGTTTTATCACTAGGGGACCAATAAGGTTCCAGTTTTATCACCATGAGACCAATAGTATTCTAGTCTATACTATTATAATCACAAGGTTGACTCTAGTTCAATGAATGGAATACCATTTTCTTCAATGTTTCTCTATTATAAACAAAAGTGTTGTAGTTTCTTGTAAACAACTAGTTAATACAATTGTCTATTGTGTCTTATCTAAGTTTTGCATACACTTTATGTACTAGTTTCAATGAAATGAATACAAGGAACAACCAACTTCTTAGTTTCATTTTAATTCTTGTCTCCTATTTGTGTTGTCTATAATCTTCTGTGGTTTCTGAATAGAGAGCTTAAACCTAGTTGCAATTCCTTAAAATTGTATGTCTTGATATGTTTTTCTTTTGGAACAAAGAGACAAGTAAATGCTCAATAATCTGACAGTGTTATAGAATCCACGAAAGGATAGTTTGAGTATGAGGATTTTTATGAACACTAATGTCTATTTGCAAGGTAGATAGATAGATAAGATATCTAAGTGTATGAGTATATTTGGTTATCCATGTGTATGTTTTGACTTAGTTAATGCCCAATGGATAAGGGACTGATCATCTTGAAGAATGCATTTTTTTTTTTCATACCTTAGTCTTGCTAATAATCAACATCATTAATCAAATCATTTCTGTAGTGCCTGCCCCTAGTTTACATTTTTGCTATTATTGTTGAACTCTTTTAGGCTAGTTTTATGCTTGATTCTAGTACTATTGTTTTGAGATTATCAGATATTGTTTCAGATTTAGTTGATTTATGATGAGATTACTTGGTACTTTGTACTTCATGTATGCATGATGATTATTACAATTTTTTTCAGTTATTGATGATGATTAGTTAGATGGATTATAATATGTGTTTTCTTATGGATACTTACCCCATACTACATGTGTATGGTGTGCATGTATGTTTTCTTTATGTATGGTGTTTTTGATGTGGTTAAGGAAGGGAGTAATAGTCACCTCCTAGTCGGGATCTACACAATGCACCACTTCCTGCCATTGCCTATTTAGTTTAGAATATTGTGTTTGTACATGTGTGAATTTTATGCAGCTTCTAGGTATCGAGTATCGACTTCCCTAAATTGCCACGATGAATGTACCCTATCGCATTATCTCAATGGAAAGAGAGGGGAGATAAATTCTTAAGTCCAAATCCTATTCCTTTAACCCAGCTATCTTAGAAATTTAGGATGAGTATCTAAGTTGTTTACCTTTCGAATGTGTTGAATGACGTTGATTCATGATTATAACCCTTTAGTTTTATCTTGTATGTGTTTTTCTATGATGGGTTTTCATATTTTGTTTTATGAGTCCTTGCTGATTTTTCTATTAATTAAGTCAAATTGAATGATTAAATTAATAATTTAATTTAATGGAAAATTATTAAGGTATTTTTAATATTTAATTATATTTAATTAATTGGAAAAATTAATTAAATAAAAAGAATTAAATTTGAAGATAAAAGTTATAAGAATAATTTCAAAACGTGATAATATTTATTTAATTTAATAATAATATATTTAGAGTTCATTTTTAAATAAATGCTAAATACTATTATTATTTAAGTTAATAAATATTTTATTATTTAACATTCAAAAATAAATTAAAAAGTGAGAAAGATATTAATTTATTAAAAGATTCAAAATTGCATAATGCATGCATGGGATTAAAATTTAATAAATTAATTGAAAAGAGAAGTCAAGTGAAAATTAAATAAAGTTATTTTACAATTCAATAAATGTGCATGAAAAAGATAAAGAAAAAATAAAAGGAGTTAAAGTCTGGTGAGCAAGGAGTCCTCTCGGGTGAACGCACAATTAGTGCCTTGATTTTAGGAGAGAATTCCTTATCACCAATTGAGGGTTCATTTTTGAAGGACCGGAAATTTTTGAAGAGGAAGGATTTCATAAGAGAGAAGGTTTTGGGAGGAGAAATTTCTCTCATAATTTTCTTGGGCGTAGTGATTAGCATAAGAGTCCAAGTAGATGTTTGTGATTATTTGCATAGTTTATTATGTTCTTCTCTTTCTTGTCTTCATCGTGACTGTCAAATGGTTATCTAAATAATTCTTGCAACAGGTGTTTTCAATATTGTGAATTTCTAGTATGCAAGTTAATTCTTTTGTATACGTAGGGATTGAAATATTTTAGAAACCTCGTCTAGTAATTTTGCAAATTAGATATTAAATTGGGGAGGGTTTTGAAATTTAAAAGGAAAAATTTAAAGAGAAAATTAGACTAGTTGGTCATATTTTCCCTATCAGATTAAGGCTAGAATTTTGTATTGAAAAAATTTATATTTTAAAAGGGCAGGGTTTTTTTTGATGATCTTGTTTTGTTTTAATAAAATACTTAAAATAAATAAATAAATAAATAAATATAATATTATACGTTTGAGGGAGGGGGTTACCCCACATCCACCTTTCCTCCTTAGTCACAACAGCTTTGCCGCTAACGTAGGGATTGTGATAGCAACAGTACACAGTACTGCCGCGACTAACAGTTGCAGAGAGGCTGCGACCAAGGCTGACAAGCCTTTAAATAAACATCAATTTTTTTTTAAAAATATTTTTTTATATAATAAAATTTATTTAAAATTTTATAAATAGTTTATTAAAATTAATAATAATTAAGTTGTTAAATTATTTTTATTCTTATTTAAATATTTATTATTTTTAATAATTTATTTAATAAAATATTAAGATTAATATTTGTTACAGTTATTAATTAATTTAATTAAATAAAATTTAATTAAGTTTAATTAATATACAAGAGTACTTAGTGAATTGGATTTATTTTATTAAATGATAATATTGACTTTAATAAAAATTGAGAATAAGTTTTATTAAAGGATCAGTAGATATTATTTTAATAATTTAGTTAAATAAGCGATTATCCTTAGAATATTTTAGGTAATGACTTAATATATAATGGGGGTAATCCTATATTTTATTCAAATAAATGAATGGGTTAAACTATAGGGTAAATGAAGAATCTTTTTACTTGAAACATACACTAAAACAAAAATTGAAACCTTATATTTAACTCAACAATATGTTTTCAAAATCAAACCAAACTATGAAACATACACTATGCTATCTATATGTTGTCTATGTTTTGGGTTTGGGTTGACTAGAGTGTTAACCAATTTTAGGATGTTTACCAGAGGCTTGAGAGTTCTATGATTGTAATATTAAGATGAATCGATCTTGATCTTATAAACTCAACCATGGTAATGTGTCTGGTATGTTGTTTGATGTGTGTTGATCTATTGATTGTTATTTCTTTCTAGTGTACTTGTGTGAAGTTGAGGTGAATGTTATGTCGTATTTGACTTAACCATTTTGAGTCTTCAATCAATATTTTTGGAATGCTTTGCAGTTGCTCATAGAGAACTGATGTGTTATTATCTTTTGATATATTCCAGTCATTTGTATACGATTGAAGTGATTTTTACTATGATTCTTTGATTTGTGATTTCATGAGCCTAGGGTAGGTTATCTATATGTAATGTTGGGAAGTGACTTGCAATGGAGGCCGTGGCCCTAAGTGGCTACCAAGGTAACCCATTGTAAGTTGTTTAATAAGTGAAAAAACTACACTAAATGAGAGTAAAATGAACCTAATAAGAGTCTTTGTATGTTCTCACCCATGCCTTGAGTGCTAATATAGACTAGGATGAGAGTAGAGAGAATTCTTGGTTGTGACCATGCATTGTTAGTATTCCTTGTCAGTACAAGAGGATACTAGTGCTGCATAGGGATCACTAGGGGGTCGGGGTCCTGCAAGACTGCCAAGGTAACTCTAGCATGATCTGTGCGATGACACTTGCTCGCTTACATAGTAGGTTTCCTACCTGTCTTTGTGTGTCTTTGGGTTTAGATGTCGATTTATCTTGGAACCTTTGAGTTAAATTACTTTTAGAACTTCCTTGACTTAAAGAGTACTTTTGATATTTAGATTGTTATCTTATTTGAGATTTGAGACTATCTCCTTAGAGCAGTGGGAGTGGGCCTTTTTGGGTTACCACACGGTCGGGTGATAGTGCTTTCTACTCTTACCATTGAGATCCATCTGTTGCTATCGTGGCTGGAGTTTCCTTATCTGCATTTCCTTTCATTCTATTTTTGCATCATTATGATGGATGGTTATATCTTATGATGGATGTTTATATCTTTCATGATGGATGGTTTCATTTATAGTATTAACTTTGTATGATGAATCCAAGGAGGATAATGTAATTCTATTTTTGTATATTCTTTTAGCCTTTCATACCCTATGCCATGTACAATGGATGATTGAGCATTTTGAATTTTATTGCCGAGTGGCATTCGGAAAAAAATGTATATTATTTAAATTGACATTGGAATTTTATTTATTCTTTCATATGGATGCAGTATTTATTAGATTAGTATTAATTATATTTTAATGTAATTCAATGTCTTGGGATCCTTAAGGAATGTAACTTGTTATGTATGCTTATAAATGATTGTATGTTATTACTTCCACTACTTTATGTTTGATGTGTATGTTATTCTTCCTTGTTAAAAAAAAAAGTTTGGAAAACTTAGTAAAACTTTAGGTTTATTCTTTTCGATCCCTTGGCGGGGTGTTACATTTGGCATCAGAGCCCAAGTTTCTACATTGGAAGCTCTAGGTATATTGGAATGCTACTAGTTGTTAACTAGTTGAACTAAAATAGAGATTTAAACTATTATGTATATCCTATTCAAATTGAAACTTGAACTAGTTGAACTGAAATAGAACTTAAACTTTTAGTTGTATACTTTCAAGCATGAACACTTAAACTCAAAACTGAAATTATACATAAACCTAAAAATAGGCAAAACTGGAAATTGAAACTTATTCTATTTTCAAAACATGTGTCTTTTATATGTGCTTATAGTAGTATGGTTTATGTTTATGATAGCATCTTGTATGTTTTTCAATGGATTAGGGATGTTGATCCTTTGTTTAGAGTGTTTAGGGGATCTATTCTAGTACTTGTTAAAAGAATGAATGTTAGATCAATATGCTTTTCAGTTTACTATTAAACCAGAATCATATTGCTCTAAGTGACTGAAAGTAGTATGTTTTATGGTTATCATAGTACCTTGTTATCTTGGATATTATTATTGTAGTGTTTTCAGTGAAGTCACATCCTCCTATAGGGGGAAAGGGTCCAATAGGACCTGCACAGTGAGTTCTTTAGTTTTCCCATTCTTGTAAGCTTCTAGGTGTAAGCCTAAGTCTAAGGTGGGGTGGATGTAGTGCTTGCCCCTAGTTTACATTTTTGCTATTATTGCCGAACTCTTTTAGGCTAGTTTTATGCTTGATTCTAGTAGTATTATTTTCAGATTATCAAATATTGTTTCAGATTCGGTTGATTTATGATGAGATTACTTGGTACTCTGTACTTCATGTATGCATGATGATTATTACAATGTTTTTTAATTATTGATGATGATTAGTTAGATGGATTATCATATGTGTTTTCTTATGGATACTTACCCCATACTGCATGTGTATGTTTTCTTTATGTATGACGTATCTGATGTGGTTAAGGAAGGGAGTCATAGTCACTTGCTAGTCAGGATCTACACAATGCATTACTTTCTGTCATTGCCTATTTAGTTTAGAATATTGTGTTTGTACATGCGTGGATTTTATGTAAATTACAAGTACCGGGTATTGACTTCCCTGAATTGCCAAGATGCGAGTACCCTATCACATTATCTCAATGGTAAGAGAGGAGAGATAAATTCTTAAGTCCAAATCCTATTCCTTTAACCCATTTACCCTAGAAAATTAGGACACGTATCTAAGTTGTTTACCTTTCAAATGTGTCGAATGACGTTGATTCATGATTATAACTCTTTAATTAGTTTCATCTTGTATGTGTTTTTCTATGATGGGTTTTCATATTTTGTTTTATGAGTCCTTGGTGATTTTTCTATTAATTAAGTCAAATTAAATGATTTAATTTAATGAAAAATTATTATGGTATATTTTATATTTAATTATATTTATTTAATTAGAAAAATTAATTAAATAAAAAGAATTAAATTTGAAGATGAAAGTTATAAGAATAATTTTAGAAAGTGATAATATTAATTTTATTTTATAATAATATATTTAGAGTTCATTTTTAAATAAATGCCGAATACTATTATATTTAAGTTAATAAATACTAAGTTATTAACATTCAAAAATAAATTAAGAAGTGAAAAAGATATTAATTTATTAAAAGTTTCAAAATTGCATAATGTATGCATGAGATTAAAATTTAATAAATTAATTGAAAAGAGAAGTCAAGTGAAAATTAAATAAAGTTATTTTATAATTCAATAAATGTTCATGAAAAAGATTAAAAAAAAATATAAAAAGAATTAAAGTTTGGTGAGCAAGGAGTCCTCTTGGGCGAACGCACAATTAGTGCCCCAATTTTAGGCAAGAACTCCTTATCACCAATTGAGGGTTCATTTTCAAAGGACTATGAGTTTTGGAAGAGGAAGGATTTCAGAAAAGAGAAGGTTTTGGAAGGAGAATTTTTTCTCATAATTTTCTTGAGCATAGCGATTAGCATCAGAGTCCAGGTAGATGCTTGTGATTATTTGCATAGTTTATTATGCTCTTCTCTTTCTTTTCTTCATCATGACTGTCAAATGGTTATCTAAATAATTCTTGTGACAGGTTTTTTCAATATTGTGAATTTCTAGTATACAAGTTAATTCTTTGGTATATGTAGGGATTGAAATATCTTAGAAACCTCGTCCACTAATTTTGCAAATTAGATATTAAATTGGGGAAGGTTTTGAAATTTAGAAGGAAAAATTTAAAGAGAAAATTCAACTAGTTGGTCGTATTTTCCCTATTAGATTAAAGCTGAAATTTTGTATTAAAAAAATTATATTTTAAAAATAATTTTAAAAGGGCAAGGTGTTTTTTGATGATCTTGTTTTATTTTAATAAAATATTTATAAAAAAATATAAAAAGAAATATTATACATTTGAGGGAGGGGGTTACCCCATCTCCTCCTTTCCTCCTTAGTTATGACTGTTCTGCCGCTAATGCAAGTTGCAAAGATGCTGCAGCCAAGGCCGGTGGGTCTTTAAATAAATGCTAAAAGTTTTTTTAAATATATTTTTTGTATAATAAAATTTATAAAAAAAATTATTTAAAATGTTATAAATAGTTTGTTAAAAATTAATAAAAATTAAGTTATTAAATTATTTTTATTCTTATTTAAATGTTTATTATTTTTAATAATTTATTTAACAAAATATTAATATTAATATTTGTTATAGTTATTAATTAATTTAATTAAATAAAATTTAATAAGTTTAATTAATATACGAGAGTACTTAGTGAATTGGATTTATTTTATTAAATGATTATACTGACTTTAATAGAAATTGAGAATAAGTTTTATTAGAAGATCAGTAGATATGATTTTAATAATTTAATTAAATAAACAATTATCCTTAGAATATTTTAGGTAAATGACTTAATATATAATGGAGGTAATCCTATATTTTATTGAAATAAATGAATGGGTTAAACTATAGGGTAAACAGAGAATCTTTTTACTTGAAACATACATTGAAACAAAAACTAAAACCTAATATTTAACTCAACAATATGGTTTCAAAATCAAACCAAACTATGAAACTTACACTATGTTATCTGTATGTTGTCTATGTTTTGGGTTTGGATTGACTGGAGTGTTGACCAGTTTTAGGATGTTTACCAGAGGCTTGGGAATTCTGTAATTGTGATGTTATGATGAATTGATCTTGATCTTTTAAACTCAACCATGGTAATGTGTCTGGTATGCTGTTTGATGTGTGTTGATCTATTGATTGTTATTACTTTCTAGTGTACTTGTGTGAAGCTGAGGGGAAGGTTATGTCCTATTTGACTTAACCATTTTGAGTCTTCGATCAATATTTTTTGGGATGCTTTCCAGTTTCTCGTAGAAAATAGATGTGTTATTATCTTTTGATGCTTTCCAATCACTTGTATATGACTGAGGTGATTTTTACTATGATTCTTTGATTTGTGATTTTGTGAGCCTAGGGTAGGTTATCTATATGTAATGTCAGGAAGTGGCTTGCAATGGAGGCCGGGGCCCTAAGTGGTTGCTAGGGTAACCCATTGTAAGTTGTTTAATAAGTGAAAACACTAAACTAAATGAGAGTAAAATGAACCTAATAAGAGTCTTTGTATGTTCTTTCCCATGCCTCGAGTGCTAGTATAGACTAAGATGGGAGTAGAGAGAATGCTTGGTTGGGACCATGTATCGTTATTATGCCTTGTCAAATACAAGAGGATACTAGTGCTACATAGGGATCACTAGGGGGCTGGGGTCCTGAAAGACTGCCAGGTTAACTCTAGCATGATTTGTGCATGACACTTGCCTACTTACATAGTAGGTTTCCTACATGTCTTTGTGTGTCTCTGGGTTTAGATGTTGATTTATCTTAGAACCTTTGAGTTAGATTACTTTTAGGATTTTCTAGACTTAGAGTGTACTTTTGATATTTGGATTGTTATCTTGTTTGGGACTTGAGACTATCTCCTTAGTGTAATGGGAGTGGGCCTTTTTGGGTTACCACGCGGTCAGGTGGTAGTGTTTTTTACTCTTACAATTGAGATTTGTCCATTTCTACTATGTCTTGAGTTTCCTTGTCTGCATTTCCTTTCATTCTATTTTTGTATCATTATGATGGATGGTTATATCTTATGATGGATGTTTATATCTTTTATGATGGATGGTTTCATTTATGGTATTCTACTTTGTATGATGGATCTGAGGAGGATAATGTAATTTTATTTTTGTACATTCTTTTAGCCTTTCATACCCTATGACATGTATAGTGGATGATTGAGCATTCCAAATTTTATTGCCAAGTGGCATTCGGAACAAATGTATATTATTTAAATGGACATTGAACTTTTAATTATTCTTTCATATGAATGTAGTATTTATTAGATTAGTATTAATTATATTTAAATGTTATTCAACATCTTGGAATCCTTAAGGAAAGTAATTTGTTATGCATGCTTATAGATGATTGTATGTTATTCTTCCTTTAAAAAGACAAAAGTTTGGCAAACTTAGGAAAACTTTAGATTTATTCTTTTGGATCCTTTAGTGGGGTATTACATTTTCCCTTTAATGTTGAAAGAGCTAAAAGTGTTATCCTCACTTATCTTATCTTGTTCATAGGTTATGTTATTAGCTATTCCATGCCTATGTTGTCTATATAATCATTAGAAGATTAAGGGTATTATCTGCTTTGTTAGATTCAAGTGTATGCTTTGACACTGGTACCATATAAATGAATTTGAGGTACACCCACTTAGGTTTTCCAGAGCCTAAAGAGAAGAAGGAGATTAAATAGCCTTATAGTTGGCCCTAGTGTCTGAATAGGTTCATTGAACATGGGAATTAGCTGTCCCTAGGTGTATGTGTTCTTATCACTAGGTTATTCAAAAGCTGTTAATTCAGAAGCCAAAATGTACTTCATAGACTCCTAATAGTGTCAACATCCTTAACATGATACTTTTTTTTAGTGGATCATTTTCTAGGTATCGTCCCCACCAAGGTTTTCCCTTGGCCATATTGTAAGGAATCACGGAGTACTAGTTAATCACAATGGACCTAATCAGAGAAGAAGTAAACCTGTATGTTAGATATGCAATAAATTTAGTCACATTGCAAGATTTTTCAGAATGGATATAAGTAAAATCAATAGGAACCAAAACTTCAGAAGGAACAACAATATAAATGACAAAAGGAATGACAACAACAATAGTAGTCAGAAAGATGCACTCAAAGAGCATGTTGAAGAATTCAAGGAAGTATTTGTGAAGGAAAAAGACCCATTAAGTTTACAATTGGTATTAGAAAATGATATTTTGATGTGCCTGATGAGAGATTGAAGTAAACCACTATGTGTGATTCATCTTATTTGAGTTGAGCACTTTGTCATTCAAGAAAAAGTACCAAAAAGATGGAATAGAGATTAGAGATAGGGTTAAAAGTTTGTAGAAGGAGAAAAAGATCATAAGGAAGCTTTGGTTTAGAGTGCAAGCCATTTGGAGATCACATCAACATGGATGAATGAAAACAAGGTTATTGATGTTTAAGAAAAACTTTTTATGGATTGAGTAGTTGCACAATCAATTCGAAGTTTAATCTAAAAGGATTTAAAGGATGCAAACAAGATATCATGTACCATTCGATCGTGTGAAGATCTAAGGAGTAATTAAGAACAATTTGACAACAATTTTAAGGTGAATTAAAGTATTTTCAAGTGTGAAGTAAAGAAAGTCCTAGTTACATAAAAAAATGGTTGTCTTTGAGTTTACAATTGAAAATTATGAAGCTTTTTTGAATCAAAGAAATGGTGGAGCCTACTATGAGTGATTTTAGCGAGAGGTTGCAATACATATTCAACAAACACCCATTTGTATCCTTGGAAGAGGATCCTTTGGGAGAATTTTTGTAAGTTCCACTGAAGGTATTACATGTGGAGGATGTAAGGGCATACATTCACTGCAAATTTGTAACTATTGGTGACAATGAGATTAATAAGGAGTCAAATGTGGTCTGTAACAATGATTTGTCTTTGAAGCAAGGTTTTCAGCACCTAGAATAGTTGAACATTATTAGGCACATGTTTTATATAGAGTTTGATAAACATGAATGGAATAGAATCATCTTGAGTAGATATCAAGAGGGAATATTTTGGGTAGGAACATTCTTGTTATGATTGGTAATGAAATGATCCATATGCTTACTAGATTGAGAAATAAAGGGGGCAATCAAGTGAATGAAAACAATGTAAAGAAAATGGTTGAAACCAATTTGAAGACTATGTTAGATGGGAGAAATATGAGAAATAACTTGAAAAGGAGGATGATGTAAGAATCATCAAAAAAATTATAGGGTACAAGATAAATTATAGTTCAAGAGTTATTTATGTACCTACTGGATTCATCCATGCAGATATCTGATGACAATAAAGAAAGAGAAAATCAATGTGTAAAATTATGAAGCAACATTCACTTGACAATATTGAGATTTTAAAGATGATAAAGAATGTAGTTTTCAGATTTGAATCAATGATAACTCATCTATTCTTTTAAGTTATCATAAAGTTTTTGGGTATGCTAGACTATGAATGGAATGGAAACAAGTGCACAATGAACTTGACTACTTACAATTACAAAATATAGACATAGGTAGGAATTATTGAGGATATAACAAAGATGATGAAGAGTTTCCAGTTAGAAATGAAAATGAGATTCATAATTCCTCCCTCACTTGTAGAGAAGTACAAAGATGACATATGTTTCATGGTTGAATTTGATGTTACCTATATGGAAGTAGTAGAGCCTAGAGTTAAATTCATAGACCCTATGGGATATTAAATGAGAAAAGAACTAATAGAAATTTATGTGAAGATCATCATGGAGTATGACAGAGATAAGAAATTCCCTACATGGGTCACTTTTGAAGAAAATATGAAAGAATTTCATAGTGAATTGTACAACAAAGACACCAAGAAGAAATTTGACAAAAAGATAGAAGTAATTTTGAAGGAATTTGGTATTACTAGAGAGAAGTTCAATGAAGTTAAAGGTATTTCCTTAGAAATTGAGAAAAATGGATAAACAAAGGTATTTTAAGCTACAACTCTTGGGGTGGCAAGACCTATAGAAGGTGTTACACTAGTAGGGCTATCTAGTCAGATCCCTACTACCCCTTATGTCATAGTTGTACAAGTAAAATTCACTATTATACAACCCATTTAGTCAAGGATTGGTGAAGAAGAAGTTACCATTGTTGAAGAAAATTAAGTGACAAGGAAATCCGTAAGACTTTCTAAGGTCAAGATAGAACCTACTGAGACCCCATCAAGAAAAAGAGTTAAACAACAACATAGTGGACTAGGGAAGAGAAGAAAAACATTGCAAATGATTGAGTCTAAAGTTGATGATGCAGAAGAAGAAACAAAGGACATACCTAATGAGAAGGTAGTTGCAGAGAGAGGAATGTCAACTAGAAAGAAGGTTTGGAATCCTAAGGTAGAGAACCTAAATGTTCAAATCATTGATAGTGATAACTTTTTTCAATCAAACAAGAATTATAGCATGTATAATATTATGGATAGATTATAGTTAGAAAGTGTAGTAGTTAGGAACATGATTTTGAAGAGAAAAATATTTTAGAAAATTCAAAAGAACATTCCATAATATCTATATAATAGCCTTCTAAATAAGAGAAGAAGAGTTGTTGATGAAGAAAAAAGAATTAAAGAAAATATAGTAAAGAAGTTTTGTGAAGTTAATAGTGATGAGGACATGAGTAGAAAAATGAAGGGAATTGAGCCCTTGTCAAGGAGCAAAAGAAAAGCCATTCTCTTAATGGGAGGAAATTATGAAAAAGTGAATAAAGAAACAAAGGAAGCTATTGTCAAATACATGATTTTTGTACCTAGTACTATAGAGGAGAGCTCGAAGTTTAGGGGAGAAATCCCCATTACCATTGAACAGAGTACACCTAAACCAACAACAATGGAAGTCAAGGATACCAAGATGCTAGAATCATCTTCACAAATCTCAATTGGTACTAAAACCATGCAAGTGGATAGTACTAAAATAACTATTGATATTAAAGAAAATCAATTTAAAGAGTATGGACCAAACACTATTGGAAATATAACTAGATACTCTAGTACTAATGAGGAAGAAGATATAGAAGAAGAGAGAAGAAAGAAAGAGGAAGAGGAGAAAAAAGGAAAAAAAGAGGAGAATGAAAGAAAAAGGAGGAGAATAAGAGGAAATAGAAAGAAAGAAAAATAGATAGTGAAGAAAAGGAAAAGAAAAGAGTAGAAGATGGAAAAATGAAGAAAGAAGAAGAAGAAAGGAAGAAAAAACAAGAAGAAAAAGAAAAAGAAAAAAAGGAGGAGGAGGAAGAAGAGAAAAGGAAAGAAGAAGAAGAAGAGAAAAGAAGAAAAGAAAAGGAAACTAAGGATAAAATAAAGTGTGGTTAGAGGATTGTGATGCAAGAGTCATAATTTCAACCACAACTTAAGCATGTGACTATAGAGGTGGATAAGATAATCTCTCAGCATGAAGTAGATATACTGCTAGCTACTACCATGAAAGATAAATCACCCTTGTTACCTATACTATTAGCAGCATTTGATGATGATGATTACCAAAAATGTCTCATATCTTCCTTGAGAAAATTAATAGAAAGGAAAAAAGCAGTGAAAACTCTGGAAATAACCTTAGGAGAGATCTTGAAAAGAATGTAGAACACACTCACTTCAAAGGTGTTTGAGCCAGACTTGTAATAGAAGGAAAATGAAATGGTGATTTTTTTTTTCATGTAGAGTTTACCACTCTATCAAACATTACATCAATTCAGTGACAATTAAAGCATAATGCATAACAATTTGATATAGTTTTCACAAATGTGCACAATGATCTACATACATTAGATGCCTATATAAATGAGTTAAGGAACTATTTGGAAGAGAAAAATAAGTTATATGGGAAATGTACTATGTCCTATAACTATTTGAAAAATATTAATGACAAATTCTTAGTATAGATGAGTTAGCCTCAAGCACTCACAAATAGATTGAAGCAGCCTAATGTAAACATTAAGGATGTTGAGATTGGTATATCAAAAGTTCATGATGTTATTAGGATCATGTAACTAAAGAAGGAAAGGGAAACCAAAAGGTTCTCTATATTTAGAGAAGATCTATCACTAAAGATTAGTATGCTACAGAAGAAATTGGAAGAATGTCTTGCTATGAAGACTTCTTATGAGAATTTTTATTATACTGATATGAATGTAGATGAGGTAGCATCCTATGCACTATGTGCACTTTTGAGCACCATAGAGGTCATGAGGGCCACTTGGAAGAAGGATCTTGAGAAGTTAAAGACTGATTTTTTAGATTGCGTACCGAGAATCTCAAGTTAAGCTAGAAAAGGTAACCCAAAATTGTAAATAAAAATTTGATACCTTTTTCATTGATGTCAAAGGGGGAGAGTAGTATATGAAAATTGTATAAAGTATAATGTAAGAGGGAGTAGTAATATATAGTATTTGGAGTTATAAGGAAAGATGGTTATAAATGTAATGATCCACAAGTTTTGAATTTTTTAAGTTTTGTAAACTTTTGAAGACCAATTTTGAAGGAAAACTTTTGTACAACATTTTGGGACTTAGCCAATTTTTCCATATGTTTCCATCAATGCCAAAGGGGGAGATTGCTAGAAATATGGCCAAGTAGGGTAAGTTGGAGTTTTCATTTATGGCAATATATATCTCAGATGAGAAGGCACAATGTACATATAAAGGTCTCATAGTCAGATATAGAAAATTGTTAAAGTATCAAATAGTCTTAATGGTAGTAGGGTATGTGTAGGATCATGGTGGGCCAAAGTATGGACTTAAGTGGAAATGAGAAATTAGGACATCAATGTTAGTCAACTTGATGCGAAATATTGAACTAGTTATGAACCTTATATCAAAAACTTGTTAGAATAGAATCTATAGTAAATTGAACATAGTTTCTAAAACAATAGCCATTTTATGAGAAAAAAGAATTTAATTAGTTAAAATTAATATTTTCATTGAAAAACTACAAAAAAAATTCAAGAAAAAATAAGAAATAGGTGTATGTATGACCACCTTAATCAAAATCAAATTGATAATTAAAATAAAAAAAATTCTAGATATAAGAAGTAGACTCATACCTAGATGTGACGAATATTTTTTTAATAATTTTATTTCAAGTAAATAATTAACTTTGAATTTTCTTAAACAAAATTTTTTAGAACAAAAAAAATCTCATGTCTGACCACCTTAACCCATTCAAAACCATATAAAATTAAGATTTGTTTTTGTTTTCCTTATATAGTAGGAAAAGCATAGAATGTGATACATCTTTCAAATTTTGAAAAGTTTATACAGTTTGAAAGTTATAACTATTTTTCAACCGATATGTAAATCAACACTTTATAGGTAACTCTATTAGAAAATAAGTCATAAATAATTGATGAACTCATAATTTGACAATAATTATATCAATGGAAATTAAATAATGTCTTTAAGAAACCCTTTTTATTTCATCAAATTTGGAAGAAAAGTGATTTTTTTCATATTGCCACTTTTGCACTCACCATGAACCTACACATACCCAATACATAGATAGTTTTGGTATGTAAAATCTATAAATACATTTTAGGAACATGCATACTTGGATATAGATAGTATAGAGTGTCATGATGACATGTGCAAGAGCACAATATGGTATGGACAATATGACATAAGATATAAAAGTTTCACTAGTAAAGGTGGTGAACAGAGCAAAACATAACACATCAATAATTTTTTATTTATAAAATAATTACTAATTAATTAGGGACAACATCCTACATGTTAACCGTAAGTTAGCAAGAATTAATTTTGTATTATGTCAAGCATGTGAATGTGTGCAAGTCGACAAGGCAAGTTTTGTAAAAAGGAAATGTATTATAAGTAGAAGACCAAGATATGCAAAGTAGAGTGATAGTATATACAAATATGCGAATGTGTTGGATATGTTATGAAAACTTATGTGAAGTCTATGACAGCTATATATGATGTGAATTTTGATTTATGATTAGAGAAGTGAAGTACAACAAACAATAATAAACAAGTTTTTGTATCTATCTCTTTTGCATATAAGAACTACATTGTATAATTACATGTTTGGGAAGTGAGCTCATCTTGCATACATTTTGTAATAAAAACTCCAAATAGGGTTGAAGAAACTCCTAACAAGGTTGATACTTTTAAAAGGGCCTAGTCCTCTAATAAGGATCAACATACTATTTGTACTTCATGGAATCCTAACAGGGTCAACATCCTTAACATGATACTTTTGTTTAGTGGATCATTTTGTGGGTACCATCCCTATTGAGGTTTTCCATTGGCAAGGGTTTCCATAGTTAAAAAAAATAGTGTTATGAGTTCTCTTTGTGTATGGATTTGTTTACTGTTCAACATTGTTGGTTTACTTTCATATGCATGTTATACAGTAACTAACAAGATTCAGTTGTGGAAATTTTTTTTGTAGAATACTAATTCACCCCCCTCTCAATATCACCCATTTTTAACATAAGGCTAAGATATACAATGGTTCTAGAGAAATAATTGGAAGTGGTGATCAGAGAAGAGACACCTTGTTCTACCTAGACCTATCTAATGATACATGCTTGTTTCCACAATGTAATGATCTATGGTTATGGAATAAGAGGCTATGTCATGTCAAATTTGATAATTTGGTAAGAATTAATAAGAAGAAAAGAGTGAGATGTTTACCAAGATTGAATAAACCTGATAATGTAATTAGTAAATAATGTCAATTGGGAACAATGACAAAGTCTAGTTTCAAGAGAAGGACCTATACTTCTGTTGTAATCCTAGAATTGGTTCATACTAACTTTTGTGGACCTATTGGAGTACAAAGAAACTGTGGTGACCAATGTTTTATTCTATTTGTTGTTGATTTCTCTATAATGATGACTATGATGTTTCTTAAAGAAAAATATGATGCATTTCAAATTTCTATGTGGTATTTGTGAAGAGTTGAAAAGGAAATAGGTAAAAGCTTGAAGCGTATGAAATTTGATAGAGGAGATGAATTCATATTTGATGAAATCAAAAAATTCTACAATGATAGAGGAATCAAGAGAGAAATGTGCACACCTAGGAGCCCTCCATAAAATGCTATAGCTAAAAGGAGGAATAGATCAATCATGGAATGTGCTAGGATATTGATGATGGAGAAGAATGTTGTACCGAAGTACTAGAGAGAAGTTGTAAGTAATAAAATTTACACCTTGAATAGAGTACAAGTCAAGAAAGGCAAAAATATCATACACTTTGAGTCATGGAATGGGTATGCATCTAATGTGAAATATTTCAAAGTCTTTCGAAGAAAATGATACATATTGAAAGATAAAAGAAATGGAAAACTTTATGCAAAGAGTGATGAAGGCATATTCCTAGGATATTCCACTGAGAGAGAAGAATACAAGTGTTTGAATTATAACACTATCAAAGTTGCAGTAAGTGTAAGTGTGAAAGTTGATGAATATGAAGAGAAAAACAAAGTTGAAAGCAAGCAAAAACTTGGAGATTATAGAGACTTTATATACATCAATGAAGGAGTGATCAATAATTTACCTGAACATAAGAAGATGGATTCCAAGAAAATGCAACTAGTACATGTTGAGTTACAAAATCATTCCAAGCATCAAGAAATTGGTTCCAAGTATAAAGTAGATCATGTTGAGCATCGGGAAGAGCATGTTGAGCATCAATAAGTGATTTCCAAACAAATCAAGGAACACAGAGATACATGAAGTTGTTGATAATTGACTATATGTAGACATGTAAATGTTGTCATTAATGACAACACATGATGTACATGCTTGTAGAAAACCCTGGAAATAGAGATACTTAGCTTTTTGGTACTCAAAAAATTGTCTATGTATGAAAATGGTTTACAACAGTGTATTGTTTTGTATGCAACTTATTGTTGACATCATATTATGAATAACAAGGTTACATGGAGGTAGTATGAAGTGAGCAAAACATATGGTTAACATTGCTTGTGGGAATACTAACTCTGACACTTGTTATTCAAGTTCTAGTGAATGTAATTATGTATTTATCAAATAGGAATAAAGAATAATATTTGAAGTATAACTTGTTTGTATGATGTTATTTTTGAGAGAGAAGTTATCTAGAAATAGTATACATGTTGATGATGATGTGTATAACCGTAGACAATAGTACATAAAATATGAAAAATAGATATTTGCGATTTACTAGTATAACAATGTAAGAAAAAGTGGAATAAATGGTAAAGATTTTTTTTTTTTACAAAATAATTACTTGATGAATTAGGGACGACATCCTAGATGTTTACTCTAAATTGGGAAAGTTTATTTTGGTCCTAGCTGACCTAGCAAAAATTTGTGAAAAGACATGGTATTTATGCAAAGACATATTGCAAGGTTATTTGGAAATTATGCACGAAAGTTATGAATGCAAAGTTTTGTATCATATGTAGAGGTGAGTTTTTGAAAACCTAATTTTGTGATCTAAGATTGAGTTGAGGTCATAGATCAGCTAGAAAGAAGTTACAACATCTATACTTCTATATTTGAGAAACTTAAAGGATAAATTACTTGTTTGGGTAGTGAGCTCTTGTTGTAATTGAAAGTGCATGTTTGGGTAGTGATCTCTTCTTGCATACATTGTACCACAACTCCTAATTGGGTTGGAATCTCCTAACAGGGATTCAAAGTCTCTTAATAGGGACTCACATGTACTGAATGAGTTTATAGACTCCTAATAGGGTCCATCCTCTAACAAGTAACATTTATATTAGTATATAATCTTATGAGTATCATCCCCACTAGGGTTTTTCCTTGGCCAGGGTTTTCCTAGTTAATAAAATATAGTGTTATGAGTTATCTTTGTGCATGGTTACTTATACTATTCAACATTACTTGTTTACTTTCTTATGTATGGTTCAAAATAATAAATAATATCTAGTTGGTAACAAAAGTTTGTAGAATACTGATTCACCCCACCCTCTCAGTATTCCCTATTTCTAACAATTGGTATCCGAGCACAGTTACTTAGAAGAGGCTTAACAACTTGAGTAAGATCCCTATGCATATGTAACAATTGATGAAGAATCTTGAAGAGGCACTTGAAAAAATTGATCTTCTTGCTGAAGAAAGAGATAATTTGAGAAACATATACAAAGACACCAAAGTCTACATTGGACAATTAAAGGACAAGATTGAACATTTCAAATCCAAACCTGAATCTATAGAATCTAAAATTGGTGATGATGAATATTCAAAGCTAAAAAAAAAGTACAAGATCTTGAAGAATGAATTGAATATTACCAATCTAAAAGTGAATCTAATTTGAAGACTAGAAATTCAAATCTTAGATCCAATCTAGCAAAGAAGACATTTGAACTAGAAGCATTAAAAGTAGATCATGAAGAACTTCAAAAGTACAACACTATTATGAAAGGTGAACTAACTCAAAGCAAGGTACATCTTGAAAAGCTTTATTCTACCAGAGAAAATCTTGATGAACAAATGTCCGTAGAAAGACCTACCTATGATAAGATTGGTCCTGGTTATCTATTTAGCATGTCTACAAAGAAACCTAAAAATAGATTAGATCTAGAAGAAGACAATAAATTTGATGATAGGATTGAATCCTCTCAATCCTCTGATAAATCTAAAGAATTTGGACAAGACAAGGAAACTAAGAAATTGGATGAACCTAAGCAAGTTGAATCTCCTAAAGAAACTGGGTATGAATTTAGAGGTAAGTGTTTTTCATGTAATGAAATGGATCATGTGAAAAGAGATTGTACAAATAAGTCATTTAATCATGTTACAAATTTTTATTGTCATAATTGTCATGGTATTGGTCATAAAGAAATTGATTGTAAGAAACCTAAATATGATAATAATAAAAGGAATAGTAGAATGCTTTGAAATACTACCCATGTAGATAGAAGAAAATCTAATAAAAGGACATCAATAGAAAGAAGACCTTATGAAGAAAGAAAGTGGATTGTGTGTTATAAGTGTAACAACTTTGGACAAATAACCTAGAATTTTCAAGCACCTATTGATCAACATAATCGTAGAAGAGGAACCCTAGTAAGTCAGTGATGAAACAACTTTGAACATATAGAAAAGTATTATAGAATGGATAGAATGAATAGTGGAAGAAACTTTGGAAATGATAGAAGGAATCAAGAAAGGAACTTTGGAATGAACAAAGATAATGAAGATCAAAGAAACATACAAAGATAATGAAAATCAAAGAAATGTAGTTAGTGAACTTTGAGAAGAACTTGATGAGACATTTGTAAAGGGATTAACTATTGGATCTAAAAAAAGTTTGATACAAAGAAAGGAAGATTGAAGTTAGTAATTGAGTTTGATTTAACCAAGTTGAATTAAGCTTGTTCATAGAATCATAATTTGAAATTTCATTTAGAGATCAAACTATGAGTAGCGAGGTTGGGAAAATATGTATCTATATGAGTTTAGATTGTAGCTAAGCTCACTTGCAAATTGGAGCTTATCGAAATAAGTTAGAAAGGAAATAAGAGTTATTGTTATAATAGATAAAGTTTATTCTATGATAGAAGATGAAACCTATATTTTTACAACAAATTTTGTGGAGCATTTTCATGATGAAAGGAAGCTATGGTTAACCTTGGGTAGCATTTGAAGATTAGATAGATGATTTTGAGCAGATATTTGATTTCAGAATGAAATGAACAAATTTTTTGATTTAGAAAAGTACACAATTAGTGCAAGTTCAAGTTGGATAATTAAATAGAGTATAAATGTTATTACTTCCACATTGTTATTATCTTAGAAGCTTAGAGCACCTAGAAGCAATTTTGAGAAAAACCCTACTTTGAAAAAGATATTTTATCATTTTCCATGCAAAATTTTTTTGATAAATTTCTATTTGGTGAAATCATGGATATGATAGTAGTTCAAAATGTTGAAAATGTTGAGAGACCAAAATTGAAGGTTTTCCATGTAAAACCCTTAGAAGAAAATCTTAATTGGGCTCTATCAATAACTCTGAACAATGTAGTTTACTTGGAAGGCATAGGAAGTTACTTATCTGACAAGTTTGAAACTGTTGGAGGTGAATTTATGAATAAGGATATGGAAATTGTTTTCAACCATGATATGACTATGAAGCCCATATTTGAACATCTAAAAGATTTAGACCTAGTGAGATATTACTTCTACTGTGAACTTGAGAATAAAGAATGAACTCAAATTATATTAAGCATAATTCATAATGAAGGGTTTTGGATGGGAGACACTATAGTTGACATCTCTACCAACCTTATTCATGAAGTTACTAGTTTTAGAAAATAAGGTAGTATACCCATTAGTGAGAAATTGTTGAGAATAGATTGAAGAAGCTAATGAAAGAGGGAGATTGTAAAGGGAGATTGTTGAGAACATACAAGTATGACTAATATGCTTCAATAATTTTTTTGTCATTGATGTCAAACCTACTATTTTCTAGTAAGACAATTGCTTATAAGATTTTAGTACTATTGCTTATTTGATTGATGAAAAGGATTTGATCAAAAGATGTAACAATAACACCTAGAGGAAAGGTTGAGTTATGATTATGTAAAGTAGTACAAGAATCAATTTAGATAGTGACAACATGATGTATTGATAATCTACTTAAGGTTACAAATGCTGGTTACACTAAGAAAGTTAGAAGAACAAGTTACACAAAGTTTGTTTGCTAAGCTCAACCAAGTGGATAGTAGGTGCTGAGAAAAGTCAGTGTAAGTTGAGCAAACAATTAGTTGGAGCCAAGTAAGAGTTCATTCTAGTGTATACTAAGTAGAATAGTGGATGCCAAGTAAATTTTAGTTGATGCCAACCACCAGTAAACTTTAGTTCATGCTGAGTGGTTTTTTAGAGGATGCCAAGCAATGCAGTATGTACCAAGTATTAGAAGCAAGATAATGCCAAGCTACTACATTATTTAAAAATTGTGAATTTGATAGATTTGAGTTAACAAGTTTGTTTTCTTGGATTATGTGAACCAGGTGGAAGGTAAGATTGATGAGCTAGAGGCATAGAATTCAAGGTAAACCATTTTTAGGCAAATTTAAAAAGGATTGAAGGAGAAGTTCCCAGAAGAGATATGGATGTGGGATAGACTCATTGTATCCTACTTAATCCATCCAATCCCTAAATTGGACAATGGAGAATGAGTGACAAAAGATATTAATTTCCTATTTATAGGAATGGCTAGTCATGAAGCAAGGTTGTCATGTGTGAGAACCTAAGGAGGAGAAGGAGTCAAGGGTTTTGCTTCATCAAGTGACCTAGAGAAGAGTCTACAATGACATGTTAAGCAAGAAAGCTTAAGGATATGAATGCTTGAAGGGTGAACACACTATTAGAGTTGCAATGTATGAAGGCTAAGAAGAATGGAGGACTAAAAAATGATATGTAATTTGCAAATGAAGTTGTAAGTTGTTATTAGATAAAGCCTTATTATTACTCTCTAACAATTGTATCAGTCTAGGGTAAGTCCTTTTGATTAAGGTTGACCTAATAGTCATTTGTAAATCCTTTAACTAGGTGACATTCCAAGTGAATGGTATAAAGTCCTCTAACAGGGCTCACTCCTAATAGGGTGATTGAAATCCTTTAATAGGGTCACATTTAACAGTGTGTATTGTAACCTTTAACTAGGTTGACCTTTCATAAGGCATCACTTCAAAAGAGTGAAAAAGAGTAGCATAATACTGGTCATTTTCCCAAATTGGATTTCCACATAAATCATCATGTCAAGTGTAGTAACCGACAAGTTATAAGTGTTTGCATAATCTTATGGATGCATGCATGATGTTTTATGGGATCACTAAGTTGTGAAAAGTTTTATTTATACATCTAGACCTTGGATAACTGATTCACCCCCCCTCTTAGTTATTCTAAAGTATTCTAATAGAAATTAATAAAAAAGAAGGTTGAACTCAATACTAAAGTAGTTTATAATGGAAAGGAAATGGTAATCATCACTGTTAGACAACATGATGTGAGAGTCTTGAGTAGAATCATTGCATATTCCATTTGTGCAAGTTCTAAGAATGATGAGTTGTTAGCAAGATTTATCTATACAGCCTAAAATATTTGTATTGAGAAAGAAAAAGTAAATTTTGATTGAGATTACATATCCTTGAGAATCTAGAGAAGATAAAGAGAACTAAGAATGGTGTGTTTAGATTTTAGTCACTAATAAATCATATTTTCTTTCATGTACTTAAAATATTTCCATCTCTATCACTTACAGAAATCATGAGTAGTGAAAGATGTATTATGGATAACATAACAGATGTCTGGAGAAGATATCTTGTAGATAAAGTCTTGGATAGTGGCAATTTGATTATGAGAACATTCCAAAATGAAATGAAACAAAGATTCAGAATTGCACCAACAATTGTTGATAGATTTAAGGATGACATATGCTTTATGGTAGATATAGACCTAACTTATATTAAAGCAATAGAACTGAGGGAATCTTTTCTTGAACCATTAGGTTATGAATTGAGTGATGATGTAGTTATTGGTTACATTGATGTATTGTTGAACTTTGGAAAGGAAAAAGCCTCATATAGATTTGGAACATATGAGGAGATAACTTAGTAAGCTTACCAGACATTTTTAGAAAAAGCATCTCATAAGAAGGTTGAGACTGTAATGAAGAAAACATTGATTAAAGATAGTATGTCATAAAGAGAATCACATGCAGTCATACAAACAATCTCTAAACTAAAACAAACAAGTGAACAAGGTGTGATGTATGTGACACCTCTACTAGTTGGTTAACCATCCGATGTATCCATTGCAACAACTCCTACAACATAAAGCAACCCATATGCTACTGTATCAGCTAAGCAACCTAGTGAACACAAATGAAAGTCTAAAAGGTTAGTAGAAGTTGAGGCTCTCAAGTCAAAAGAGTCACACAACAAGCTATTGGACCTAGGAAAAGGGAAAAAAAATTGTTGACAATTGAAGATTCTAGTGAGGAAGAAGAAGAGGAACAAGAAGTAAAACAACCTAAAAATATTATTTCTTGTAAACATCGAAAACATAAAACAAGCCAACCCTGGAAACTAAAGATAGAAAAGATTAAAACAACTATTGTCAATGAAGGGAACTCTGTACAAATGAATAAGTTTTATGATTTATAAAATGATATTGAGAAAGAGTAGATTGATATCTCTACTGTGAGATATATGATTCTTAACAATTTGAAATTTGAAGACATTAAAGTCATAGTGAATCAGAAATTTTATGATAGACTTGTTGGAATTATCATATATTTGTCATTAGTGCAAACACTTATTCGATTCGGAATGCTTACCAAGCTCATCACTTAGTCTATAGTGTATACCAAGTATTCAGTGGTTACCTTGTAAGTTCAATGGGTAAACAGTTCTCACTGAGCCTTCTAGAGGATACCGAGTGAATGGGCAGTTCAACAGTGTTTACCAAGTGAAGAAGGTAAATGAAGGACTCAATGTTTACTGAGTGAAGAAGGTAAATGAAGGACTCAATATTTACTGAGTGAAGCAAGGTAAACGAAGAAGGTGTTTAGCGAGTGACACTATATCTACCGAGTCACCAATGGTTATCGAGTTTAGAACTATGCCAAGTGATTAGTATGGACCGAGCCTTCACTTCTATTGAGTGCATGATGATACCAAGTAATGTAGTAGATGCCGAGTATCAGAAGGTCATCGAGTTAGTTTAGTAAACCCAAGTTATTTACTATTGGGCTAACTCAGTAATTCTTTGTTTACTTGTGTTTTGGCCAACCTTGCAATTGTAAATATTGGAATGGTATATATGTAATGTATGATATCATTTGTAGTATGACATAGGAAGATATAGACTAATATAGAGAGTAATGTTCGCATATGAAGAACGTATTGCTATATTTTGAAAAAAGTGAAAGCGAATCACTAGCAGAGTAACAGGAATACAACAAGGTCAACATAGGAGCAGAAAAGTTACATCTATCACATCAGGTGATCAGTGAAAAAAGGATCTTATTAGCAAATAGTTGTAAGCAGATCCACTGCTTCATCCTAACAGCTGAATTAGTTTATAAATCCTTTAACAGGGTAGACTTAACAGTCTTTTTGTAGATCTCCTAATAGAGTGCATACTTCACTGTATGTTTGTAAATCCTCTAACAAGGTGGATCTAGCAGTCCTACTTGCTCCTAATAGGGCAGATCACCAGAAGTGATCATTGTAAGCCTTAACAGGCCAAATTTATACTGTAGTATTGAAGTTTTGTGGGCATCATCCCCACCCCAGTTTTACTTTCTAATTGGAAGGTTTCTGGGTCACTAAATCATTATGTTCATATGTTATGAATATTTATCCTTCCATGCATACAGTAAACTAGATACATAAAAGGTTAATGCTTTCAGTGCTGAATTGATTTAAAGTTTTAAAGTTACTGATTCACCCCTCCCCTCTTAGTAACCTATCTTATCATGAATATTTCTAACAATTGGTATTAGAGCATTTTGGTTAATAGGACAAAGCTTGACAACTTGAGCAAAGATCAAGGACAATGGAGATATTCAGACTTGACAAATCTATTGAAAATGAAAAGCTAGATCTAGAAATGGCCATGGCCCAACTCAAAGAAGCAAAGGAGTATCTTTCTCAATCTCTAAAGAGAAGGAAGGAACTTGTAAAACAAATGAATGATCATCAGTATGTTGAAGAAAAGATTGAAGACCTTTTACCATCAAGCAATTCAAATGAAGCTAATGAAACAATCAAGGAGCTCCTAGCAAAGAATGGTTCTCTGCAAGAAGAATTAAGAAAGCTTAAAAGAGAACAAGAAATTCAATCAATCAGGCTATGTGAAATTTTGGAATAGAGAAACAAGGTAAATGAAGACTTAGAGGAAAGAAATAATCAATCCCTATAGCATGAAGATCTTGTAGGTCAACTATCTAATGCAAATGAAGAAATTATGAATCTAAGATCTGAGAATGAAACTTTGAGAAATGATTTAATCACTGAAAGAAAAATCAATGCAAGCCTACAAAGTGATCTAAGATTTGAAAGACAAATAAATGAAAGTTTGGAAAATGACTTGATCACTGAAAAGAAAATCAATGAGAGAATGATGAAATCTCAAGCAGACATGACTCAATTAAATCAACACAGTGAGCAAAATCTTCATAGACAAAAAGGCAAAGCTGGACTTGGCTATAAGGAAGAAGGTGAAACCTCCAAACAAGGTGCCCAAAGGAATCAAAGACCTACTTGCAATCATTGTGGTAAGCTAGGTCACACATCAAATAAGTGTTGGAGCAATGGAAAAGGTAAATTCAATGGTAAATGCTACAATTGTAGTCAACATGGTCATAAAGCTAATGAATGTAAGGAAAAACCAAAATTTGAAGGCAATTGTCACAAGTGCAAGAAGCATGGTCACAAGGCATCCCAATGCAGATCCAAATCATTCAATCTAGCTGAACAACTTGTCAAAGGAATCTTTGGATGGGACTACAATACCTGGTATAGATGTCATTATTGTGGGGAATATGGACACATTGGCAAAGACTGCTCAAGGCATCACTTAAGGAAAAGAGATACAATAGTAAGATGTTATACATGCACTGAACTTGGTCATATAGCTAAAAACTGTATGAACATAGGAAGAATTGAAGATGAAAAGAAAGCTAAAACTGATAACATTCGGAAGCACATGAGACAATAGTGGATTCTTAAATCTACCGAGCAAGATAGTTCAAGTAATGGTCATGTCACTCAAGAAGTGAGTGACTCCATCATTTCCAATTAGATTCATAAAGGATCTAGAACTATATCATCAAGCCATATCTTAAGCAGTTCCAGAATGAAAGAATGCAACTAATCAAATTAGTATTACAGATACAAGGATCAAAGAATAGTTATCATTCATCATGTTGCATCTACTGAGCATGGTTGGCTAAAGACCTTACCGAGCTAGGTCAGTAGTATCAAAGATTCTATTCGACCATCGAGTTGCAAGGTTTTATCGAGTAAATCAATGACAAATTGGCATGGACTATGTCACCTCATCTACCTTCATACTAAGCATTAATGATGGTATTTCCATCAAAAGGGTAGAATTTGACTTCATTCTTCACCGCGACTATAGAGCTAAGAGATTTCCAGTTGCACACCAGTGATTCCAAAGCGATTTGAAGCAAATTTCTTGTGAAGAATTTGTTTGAAGAATTTATCATTCACTGAGTAGCAATGGCATCCACAAGCACCAATAGCACCAAGGCAGAAAGAGGTTCAAAAATGTTGGTAAAGGGTACAAAATGGAAAGCACCCAACTTCAAGATTGTTCTGGCCATTGCAGAATCACTCGACCCAACTGGAGCTCAATCATGAATACCACCCAAGGTACTTCTTATCAATGATATTCATACTCATTTCAAATGTTCTATTCAAGAAATCAAAAACCTAGAAATGGACAATGCCCTAGGTGAAATGAGTGTAGATGGCTCTCTGAAACCTGAGTTCAAGCATCTTGAAACCAAAGGCTTGACTCATATCTTGCATATGCCTAGAAACTTCCAAACTAAATGGATTAGGTATATTTTGAGTCAAGTGGATAATGGACAATTATGGTTAGAGCAGCCAGTGCCAATCACAAAGAAGATGATTCACAAAATCACAGGTCTTCCTATGCTCAACAAAGCCAAAACCACTAAAACCCTAAGTCAAGATGAGTTGCAGAAGCAAACCCTAGACGAGTGGGATGGTAGAGGTTTAAAGGTCAACACTGTATCAGATGTCGAACTAAGATTTGGCATTCATGTAATGGCATATAAATTATACAATTCCATCAGATTGAATAGTGTACCTTATGAAGCTATAGATTTGGCCCTCAAGATTGTAAAGAAAAACCTTGAATTTGATCTGTCAAAAGTATTGCTGAGACAATTGAATAAAAATATGGATAGTATACGGACTTCCAAGAATAACCCTTGTAAATTTAGTTCTTTGTTGATCTGTTTATTTTTCTACGTTCAAAAATTCTTTCCATCTAAAGGAACTATCATATGGAGAAAAGACATTCCAATTCTATATCTGAAAAAATGAGTTTGTAGCAGAGATGGGTGAAAATTTTGATAGCATCATGGACAATTATTTTGAAGATTTCAAGGAGAGAATAAATAATAGGTTCCGAATTCCACCAAATTTAGTTGAAGATTATAGAGATGATGTATGCTTCATGGTTGACTGTGATAAGGTGTACATCCAGGCAGTTAGACCCTGAGTTGCATGGTAAAACCTCTTCCCTATGAGGTAAATATTGATGAAGCTAGAGACATCATAGTGTAGACACCTAAAAACCTTTAGAAAATAAAGTATTTTTATTTTCTGAAAAATTCCTGATGACATCATCATTTATTAATTAATTAATTTATTTTTATGCCATTAAATCCCTTTTTCTTAATTAAAAATATTTAATTAAGCAATCCCTCCCAAAAATGTTTAAATCTTATTTAAACATTATTTCCTTATTTATTAATTATTTAATTAATAAATTGACCAAAAATCCCAAAATAAATAAAAAATTTATTTTTTGCCCAAAACTTGGCCAATTTCCTTAAGACCACTAACCTCTTCCAAAATCTCTTAATCCTTCTTTAATTTTGATTAAAGGCTAATCCCATCATTTCCTACCCCTAATCCCAACTCAAAATATTTAATTAAGATTAAATATTAATCCTCATGTTTATTAAAAAAGTTTTAATAAATATCTCCTCAACCCAAATCCTTGAAATAAATAAAACTTTATTTATTTCCTAAAAATCTAATTTGTCCTCATCCTAAGAAGTTCTAGACTCTTCTAGAAAGTCTTCATCCTCATCCTAGGAAGTTCTAGACTATTCTAGAAAGTCTTTATCCTCATCCAAAGTCTAGACTCTTCTAGAAGATGTCTTTAAACCTAATCCTAATCCCCTCCTAACCTTGTCACATTCACTAAACATGGGTTAAAACTTAGTAACCCAAGCCAAAGTTAACAAATATCTCCTCCTTCACCCACCCTCATTAAATGCCATCCACTTGCCTATCCCTAAGCTAATCCTAAACCATCCTAATCCATCCTCTAATCATTTGCACAAGCCTAAGCAAGCTTAAAACCTTCCTGATCAAGCCCAAGTCGAAATTCCTCTCATCTCCTTCAAAATATCCCAACCATAAAACTTTATGAAGCCCACTAGGCCATAAATGACTCTTCCAAGCCCTTTTATTGCTCTTACAAGCCATTATGAGGGTCTTTATGAAGATTTTATCCCTTGAGCCTCCTTTGTTGACTCATTCTTCCCCTTTCCTCCATCCTCTCACCCTGTGACATGTGTCACTCCTTGATTGGCTATAAGGAAGCACAATCCATGTGCTCTCCTCTCATGCAATCTGAGCCCTCCATGAGCTTTTTCCCATCCTTGCATCTTAGCCTTCAATCCCTCAAGCCTCTTGCCTATAAATTGGATCCTTCCCCTTTGCAAAACAACACACAATCCATGAAGTAAAGTCATAATGCCATTTTAAGAAGCCATTTTACATCAAAACCATACACTCACACCCAAATTTCAACTCCATTTGAAGCCCTTTTTTAAGCATAAGCTTGAGCATACATCCTATCTATTTAGACAAAGCCACTCAATAAGAGAGCTTCTTATTGAGAGAGTCCATTAATGGCTCATATTCTCAATTGAGAGCTCATCTTAGTCTATCTTGAAGTTTATGAATTTTTTTTAGTTTGTAGAAGCTTTATTTAAATTTGGTTTCTATTAGCATACTAACATTGCTCATATACACATAGAAGCACTAGTAAATGAGCCAGTAGACCCAAGGCAACCAATTTTTGGAATCTATGAAGAAGCAAAGGCTAGAATTGAGCTTGAAACTAAGCTACCACAAGCCATAAGCAAAGGCAAGAGGAAGATAGCCAAATTTAAAATTGCAACCGATCCTCTCATGCTAACAAAAGGAAAAGGTGAAGATGAAGAAGGTGATGAAGAAGAAGGAGAAGAAGAAAAAGAAGAACAAGAATCTGAAGAAGAACAACCAAAGAAGAAAGGTAGGGTAATCATTACCAAACCTAAGAAAAATCCTATTGCAGTTGTCTCTAGAAGGACCATAAAAGGTAAGCAGGAACCTATATTGGTCAGGTCTGCACCCACATTTGAGGAAAGGCTCAAACAATTGGAAGAAGGAGCTGGCATCACAAATTTCAAGGCATTGAAATTTGAAACAAGAATAGATGCTGAGAAAATGCAGATTGAGGAACTGGTACTTAGCAAGATGGGTAAATGGAAGTACTCCCCGAACCAGATTGCCCCTCAAATATCCAAAGAACTATTGGAGAGATTGCAATCGAGATGGGAGTTAGCCACCCAAATGGTAAAAGACATCTATGAGCAATCTTTGAAGAATCTTAGACCAAGTCTCACTAGAGAAAATATAAAGACTGAAATGAAAAACCATGAAAGTAAAATGATGATCAGATTTCACACCTGTTTGATTTTAATCAAAGACATTAAGCATGTTGTAAATGATGCAACAAACATGTGGAAAAACATCTATCATCTGCATAAGCCCAGTGAAGACCCAGTAGAAATCAAGAATGATGATAGTAGTGACAGTGATGATTCTGATAACACTCCATCCATTATAGTCTCTCCAGGAGAGCTGCATGCATTAATGGAAGACACGGAGGAAGAAGACAAGGAGGAAGAAGCAAATAAGGAGGAAGATGATCTAGTAAAAATTGTAGCAGTAGTTATTGCATCCCTTCCTCACTATCCACCTAAATTGTCACATCATCAAGGTTGGAGTCAGCTTCAGTAGGTTTGATAGCATCTACACCTACTACATCACAGCTCCAAGTATCATCAAAGGAAGTGTTTACCACTTCATCTACCAAGCTACAATCCTCTTCTTTAGCTACCGAGCCAACCTCCTCAACTCCATCATCATCAATAAATCTATCAGTAAGTCCTACAATTTTGATTTCAACAAGTTCTACAGTTTTGTCAACATCTACTATTAGTTTAGATTCTGCTATACCGAGTGTATCATCATTTTTGGGAAGTATTCCAGTTTTTGATCTAGTTAATACCTCTATTGGCATTCAATCCTCAAGTCCTATCCCAATTTTTACTACTAGTCCTTCCATCTCAACTATTGTGTCTATTCCTAAGGTCAAACCAGTCATCATAGAAGTCCAACAAAAGAAACCATTAAGACTTCTGATCACTAGAAAGGAAATTCTAGAAGATATTGACTTAGACACAGAGATAGTGATTCCAAAGATTGACTATGAAAATGCTACCATTGAAGAGATGAGGTTTGCTAGTCAACTAATAGAGATGAAAGCTATGTAGAAGCAGTTAAGGTCTGAAAGGGATAAGGAATACAAAATAATTGAGAATGCTAAGAACATTATTACAGAGGCTATAGGTGTTGATATTGATTCATCTCAACACATTTTGTTACAACTGGAAGAGGCTATAAATAAATTCAAATAGGACACCTCTGGTCAAGAAAAATTGATTGAAAAGGCTGAAAAGAAATTTGATAATAAGGTGCTTGAGCACATTGCTTAGCATATTGCAATAAAATAGGTAGAATTGTCCACAATTTTGGTCAATCTTGAAAATTCCTTTAATAATGTAACTTCACTTTTTGCCAAACTTTGTGATGTTACCGAGTACACCAAGGAGATCAAAGAAAAATTGAATAAAATTGATGAGGATATGAAGGTCAGTGCCAAAATAGTGCAACTTGACCCCAATTCAAGTTCATCCCATCATCTCAGAATTAGATTTTTGTCAAAAAAGTAGGCATAATTATTGAGAGAGGAAGCAAGGATTAGATCTACCTTGATTGACATTCAGAATATGATCCTTCCTATCATGGACACAATGCAAAAACACATTGCTTACTCCAAAGCATTGATCCATGACAAAAATTTCTTAGTTGCAGATCATATGATTGAACTTTCAGCTAAAGTTCAAATAGCACTCTCCACCTGCAAAATTTTGCAAGAGAATTGGGATAACACTTTGGCTCTTATTCTAAAGGTACACTTTGAGTTTATCTCTCATTTTGGTGTCTCTGTGTAAATACATATTGTTTAATTTGGCATTATTGTCAAAAAGGGGGAGATATAGAGATAGAATACCAAAGAAAAGATAGAGATATTTGTAAATACTCTGTGCATATTGTATGGGGGAGATATATGTAAATTAGTATGTCAAATTTTGCACATAAGTTTTTGGCTCATAAGTGTTTTTGTCACTAATGCCAAAGGGGGAGATTGTTGGAATTATGATATATTTTTCATTAGTGCAAACACTTATTCGATTTTGAATGCTTACCAAGATCATCACTTAGTCTACAATGTATACCGAGCATTTAGTGGTTACCTTGTAAGTTTAGCGGGTAAACAGTTCTCACCGAGCATTACAGAGGATACTGAGTGAATGGGCAGTTTAACAGTGTTTACCAAGTGAAGAAGGTAAATGAAGGACTCAATGTTTACCAAGTGAAGAAGGTAAATGAAGGACTCAGTGTTTACCAAGTGAAGCAAGGTAAATGAAGAAGGTGTTTACCAGGCGACACTATATCTACTGAGTCACCAATGGTTACCGAGTTCAGAACTACACCAAGTGATTAGTATGGACCGAGCCTTTACTTCTACCGAGTGCATGATGATGCCAAGTAATGTAGTGGATGTCGAGTATCAGAAGGTCACCAAGTCAGTTCAGTGAACCCGAGTTATTTACTATTGGGCCAACTTAGTAATGTTTTTTTCAGTTGTGTTTTGGCTAACCTTGCAATTGTAAATATTGGAATAATATATATGTAATGTATGATATCATTTGTAGTATGACATAGGAAGATATAGACTAATATAGAGAGTAATGTTTGCATATGAAGAAGGTATTGCTATATTTTGAGAAAAGTGAAAGTGAATCAGCAGCAGAGTAACAAGAATACAACAAGGTCAACATAAGAGCAGAAAAGTTACATCTATCACATCAGGTGATCAGTGCAAAAAGGATCTTATCAGCAAACAGTTGTAAGAAGATCCACTACTTCATTCTAACAACTAAATTAGTTTATAAATCCTTTAAAAGGGTAGACTTAATAGTCTTTTTTTAAATCTCCTAACAGAGTGCATACTTCATTGTATGTTTGTAAATCCTCTAAAAAGGTTGATCTAGCAGTCCTACTTGCTCCTAATAGGGCAGATCACCAGAAGTGATCATTGTAAGCCTTAACAGGCCAACTTTATACTATAGTATTGAAGTTTTGTGGGAAATCATCCCCACCCTAGTTTTACTTTCTAATTGGAAGGTTTTTGGGTCACCAAATCATTGTGTTCATATGTTATGAATCTTTATCCTTCCATGCATATAATAAACTAGATACATAAAAGGTTAATGCTTTCAGTGTTGAATTGATTTAAAGTTTTAAAGTTACTGATTCACCCCTCCCTTCTTAGTAACCTATCTTATCCTAAATATTTCCAACAAGACTTATAGAAAAGAAGGCACCAATTCATGAAGAAGACATGGAACTTCGAAGATCCGTGATAAGAACTATGTGCAAAATTGATGATGAAGAAGAAATTAGGAAATTAATGAACAAACTAGCACCTTACTTATAGAATAAGAGGAGGCCAATTCTATTTATGGGAGGTTATAAGAATGGCATAAGAAGTGAAACAACTACAACCATCAACAAGATGATATTTGATTTAAAGGAAGCACCTACCACTATAGAGAAACCTTTGAAAGTGTCAATAAGTGGTAATATAGTTGAAATTGATCAAACAAGTGTTACTATTAATATTGATGATGATCCTTTTGTAAGTTTTGATTAGCCTGAGTCCCATTTCGAAAAAGTTCAAGATCAACTAAAACTGATTGAAGAGGAGAAAAGGCTATTAGAAGAAGAAAAGAAAAGGATTGAAGAAGCCAAGCTGAAGTTGCTTGATGAGGAGTAGAAGCAGAAAGAAGAAGAAAAGAGGAAAGAAGAGGAAAAAGAGAAGAAGCTAGAAGAAGAAAAGAAAGAAAATGAAAGGAAGGAAAAATAGGAGAATGAAGAAGAAGAGAGAAAAACAAGGAAGGCAACAGAGAAGAAACAAAAGAAAGATGAGACTAAAGCATCTAGCTCATCTACTCCACTATCTCTTGCCAACCTTATAGGTGATGATGATGATCAATCTGAATTGATCTCATCTTTGAATAAGTTGATTGAGAAGAACATGAAAGTCAAGAGTCTACAAAGGAAATTAATGGAGGTGACTAATAGATTGCATAGCACTATGGCAACCAAACATACAGAAGCAAACTCCAAAAAAAGAGCCAAAGAAGTAGTCAAATATTTTGATGATGAATTTATAGATTTGTTAAGTGTTTCAGAGTATAAGGCTCAAATTTCTCATGATGCTAATATTTTTAGCACTGTTTGTCGAAACATAAAAAATGATTTGCTATTTCTTGATACTTGTATCAAGGAGCTCCGAAGATGTCAATAAGTTGGAAAGGTACTATACATTAAATGTAATTTATATCACAATTTGACTAAAGATTTGGATACTAAGATTGAAGGGAAGCTAAGTGAGCTAGAAGCTTTGACAAGTTAGTTACAACAACCCTCTAGCAGAGTTGATGATTTTGAAGGAAAAGTTGCCGATGTTCACACTAACATCAAGAAACTGCAACTTGAAAAAGAACAAATTTTGAGAAGATTATCAGAATTCAAAGAATCTATTGCTCTGAAACTATTAGCAATTGAGAAACAATTGGAGGAATGTGTCAAAACAAAGGTCATTTATTCCAATTTCATATATTCTGGCCTTAATGTAGTTGAGATTGCATCATATGCCTTATGTGCAATTCTCACTACTACTAAAGTAGCCAAGGATGCATGGGAGAAAGGAATGGATAGTATAAAGGAAAATTTTGATGATTGTATGAAGGTGATATTAGCTTGAGACAACAACACATTTATTTTGACAAGTTTTGATAGTTTTTGAGAATAGTTAGACAAAACCTTTTGACAGTTTTTCTTGGACATTCTAACCTTTTTCATTGATGTCAAAGGGAGAGAAGTTGTATAATAAAATTGTAAGTAAGTTATGTATTTTTTAGTCATATCAAAAGGGGGAGCATTTTTAATACATGAAGATGGAGCATTTGTAATAAATGAACATGAAGCATTTGTAATAGATGGTAAGTGTAGTAAGTTTTGGTAAAGTTTTGATACTTAGCCAATTTTCCCTACTTTGTTACCATCAATGCCAAAAGGGGAGATTTTTGACAATTGGCTCTATGTAGATATGTAAATGTTGTCATTAATGACAACACATGATGTACATGCTTGTAGAAAACCTCATAAATAAAGATACTTAGCTTTTTGGTACTCAGAAAATTGTCTAAGTATAAAAATGGTTTATCAGTATGCAACTTGTTGCTGACATCATATTATGAATAACAAGGTTATATGGAGGTAGAATGAAGTGAGAAAAACATGTGGTTAATGTTACTTCCAGGAATACTAACTCTGACACTTGTTATTCAAGTTCTAATGAAACCTGTTATGTGTTTATCAAACAGGAACATATAACAGTATTTGAAGTATAACTTGTTTGTATAATGTTATTTTTGAGAGAGAAGTTGTATAGAAATAGTATACATGTTGATGGTGATGTGTGCAACCATGAACATTAGTATGGAAAATACAAAAAATATATATTTATGATTTACTAGTATAACTATGTACATAACAATAGAATAAAAGGTAAAAAATTATTTTGTTCACAAAATAATTACTTGACCAATTAGGGATGACATCCTAGATGTTTACTCTAAGTTGGGAAAGATTATTTTCCTACAAAACCTAGCAACAATTTGTGAAAAGGCATGGTATTTATGTAAAGAAATCTTGCAAGGTTATTTGGAAGTTATGCAAGAAAATTAGGAATGCGAAGTTTTGTATCATATGTAGAAGTGAGTTTTTGATAACCTAATTTTGTGATCTGAGATCGAGATGAGGTCAAAGATCAACTAGAAATAAGTTGCAAAATATATACTTCTACACTAGAGGAATTTAAAGTATAAATTACTTGTTTGGGCAGTGAGCTCTTCTTGTAATTGAAAGTGCATGTTTGGGAAGTGACCTCTTCTTGTATACATTGTACTAGAACTCCTAATAGGGTCAAAATCTCATAGTAGGGATTCAAAGTCACCTAACATGGAGTCATATGTATTGAATGATTTTACAGACTCTTAATAGGGTCCATCCTCTAACAAGGAACATTTATATTAGTACATCATCTTGTGGGTATCATCTCCACCAGGGTTTTTCCTTAGCCAAGGTTTCCCTATTTAACAAAATATAGTGTTACGAGTTCTCTCTATGCATGGTTAATTTTATTGTTCAACATTACTTGTTTACTTTCTTATGTATGGTTCAAAGTAATAAATAATATCTAGTTGGTAACAAAAGTTTTTAGAATACTTCTAGGTTGCTTCTAGTGCTACCGTCTCTTATTGCTGAACAACAAAATGGTTTTGTCCCAGGTAGAAAAATTCTTAATTCTATTATTACTATGCATGAGAATATTCACTCTTTATCTTGTTCCAATAATTAGGGTTTTATTAAGAGAATTGATATTGCAAAAGCTTATGATAGAGTGGAATGGGCTTTTCTTGAAAACATTTTATTGGCCTTTAGCTTTAATAATAGAATAGTGAGGGTGATTCTTTAGTTGATTTCTACAACCTTGATTGTTGTATTGGTGAATGGGTGTTAATCTAAATTCTTTAGCCCTTCTAGGGGATTGAGATAGGGAGACCATTTATCCCCTATTCTCTTCACTATAATGGATGATGTTTGGGGAGGTATATTGGGAAATTGGTTTTGCAAGGGGATATTAAAGGTCTACAACCTTCTTCTCAGCCTCTTACCTACTCTCATGGAAAATTTGTTGATGATACTATTTTTATGGAAAAAGCTAAAGTCAGGGAAGCTAGAAATCTTTAAAAATCCCTCAGCCTCTACTCTTCTACTTCAGGTCAGTTGATTAATTGGAATAAGAGCTCTTTGTTTTTAGTTAACACCCTAACTTTAAGACATAACAAAATTGCTAAAATTTTTGGGTTCTCAATAGGTTATTTTTCTTATATTTTCCTAGGTCTCCCTTTGGGGCCTAAAGCTCTAAATTCCTTTTGGGATGATCTCATTAAGAAGTTTAATAAGAAACTTGCTGGCTATAAGGGCAACCTTTTGAGCCAAGCTAGAAAAATCACACTCCTTAAAGCTTGTCTCCAAAGTATCCCTACTTATACTTTTCGTCTCTCTAGAATTCCTAGAAAATTTGTAGATACTATTGACAAAATCCAAAGGAATTTTCTTTGGTCTAGCACTGAGGAAAGGAAGAGAATGGATTTGATAGCTTGGGATCAAATTTGTAAGCCTATTAGAAAAGATGGTCTAGGAATCAGTTCAATGTGAAGTATGAATAAAACTCTTCTTGCTAAGCAGGGATGGAGAGTGTATCGTGATGATAAGGAATAGAGCACTATATGGAAACACCTTTTTAATGCTCCTTCTTTATGTAATTTTCTATCATATCCTAATGTTCTCTCCCCTTGTACCATTTGGGGGGTTGTGCGGGGAGCTAAGAACATCTTAAGTAAAGGATGTACCTGGAAAGTTGGAAATGGGAAAAAGGGTAGATTCTAGGAAGATGCTTGTATCTTGGATCATCCTTTGATTGAGGAATTTGAGGATAGGATCTAGATTGATAAATGTAAGCAATTGTATGGCACTCTTGTGGGACATTACTAGTATAATAATAGTTGGGTAAGCCTTGTTGATATTAACCAGGATTTTCATAATAGCTAGATTATGTTGAATGCCCTTTGTTTGTATCCCCATAAGGATGATAAAATGATACAGAGTGCTGATGTAAGTGGTTTTTTCGAAGTTTCATTTGTGTTCAAATCTAAGGAGAAAGGTGTTCGCTCTTTGTGGACTAGAGCTTGGATAAAAGGTCTTACTCCAAAATAAATATCTTTTACTAGATATTGCTTTAGAATAAAATTCTTACTCAGGACAAGCTGCAAAAGGGATGCATTAATGTGTTTAATCAGTGCAGCCAATGTAAAGAAGGTTATGAAGATAGAGATCAGTTGTTCTTAAATTGTACTTATAGTCAAAATGTATGGAGTTCTATCCTCAACTTCTAGAATATTACTTGGGTCCATCATAACAACATTGAACATTGTTTTCAGAGCTAGAATTTTCTATCTAAGGATAGTGATGTTGATTTCTTGTGGAAAATTACTCTTCCCCATCTCTGGTGGGGAATTTGGAAAGAAAGAAATAACAAAATCTTTAGAAACAAAGAAATGCCTAAGTGGGTGTTTGGCCAAAACATTGTTAGAGCTATAAAGGAAAATTTCAATTCCTAGAGAAAGTGCAATGAAGATTTCCAAATTAACAATCCAATGCATACTAATGGTTCTAAAATGAAGAAAGAAGATCAAAGATTGAATACTAAATGGAAGGCTCCTCTTATGGGATGGATCAAAGAGAATTTTGATGGTGCTACTAAAGGAAATCTTGGTAAAGCGGGTTGTAGAGGGGTTTTGAGGGATCACACTTGTAATATTGTAGACGCTATTGCTATACCTATTGGTACCTTTACTAGTCATAAAGATGAGGCTACTACAACTCTTTATATGATGAGGCTAGTAGTGGAAACTGGTTAGCGGTACCTCTAGATAGAAGGAGACTCCTTGAATATCATAAATATGCTTAATGGTAAAAGTCCTATTACATGGTCTATTGAAGCTAGTGTAACAAAAATTAAAACCTTAATGGATAAATTTGATAAAGTCATTTTCTCTCATTCCTACCATGAAGGAAGTGCTGTGGCTAACTAGATTGCTAACTAGGTTGTCCAACGGGAACATAAGATGAGATGGTATGATGACCTAGGTAGAAGCATGGATTTGAAAGCACTAATTAATTATGACAGAACTCACACGATGGAAGGTAATATTTTCTAAGATTGGCAATTCAATGATAAGTGGAGGTGGGGTTATGGAGGACAATGTTATATTCCTTAGGAAGTACCTAAAAGTGATTATTACCTTTGCTTGGCATGTAAGTGTTTTAATGAGTGCCTTGGTTATTTTAATGAGCACCTTGAATTTTCTCAAATCTTTACATCTCCTAGTCTACTCTACTTTGGCATTTCACAGAGAAACAAAATTTTTAGAAATGGGTGGTGAACTAAGAAAATAGGAACCAAAGAACTATAAAGCATGGAAGGCCAAAGCCTCTATTTGACAAATTCTAGAGAAAAGTATTGTTACTACTTCGCTAGAATTCCTTCATGGCTACAAACAACATATCACAAAGGCCTTCTTTAAAAATTGGTTTGGACAGGGTTTCTATGCATGGGATTATGGTTCATTTGACTGAAGATTTCATTGCAAAAGTCACGAGGCTTCCCAAGGAGGGCATAAAGTTTAGCAAGGAAACTAGTATTTCTAATGTTGCATTCAAGAAATTTTTGAAGATAGAAGAGGAGGAAAAAAATTTGGAGAAAAATGATGACTTTTATGAGCTGAGTCAAATAAAATTTATTTGGTAGGACATCCTCTCTTGCATCTGTGAGTACTTCATTTTAGATGGTAGGGAAAAAATAGTTCATAAAATTCATTTTATTTTTCTAAATCAGTTTTGGTATAAGGATAGGATCTCTTTTCCATTTTATCTAAGGTTCTCCTTGCTTCAAAGCCTTCAAGCCCATAGGAAAAAAGATTCCTAAAAAGTTTTACATAAAGGGCTAATCCTTTTAATTGAAAACTATTGTAAGAGTAAGGCCATTGTATCTTCCCTACCCTTTGAGAAAAAGAGAGGTTCTGTTAGTGAAACCCATTCAAGGAAGACTAAGGGAGATGAAGTTACGTGTGAAAAATAAGAGTTTGAAGTAGGAAACACTTTAGAATAATGCTGAGGAAATTATTGAGTCTGAGAATTTAGAAAAAAATGATGAAATAAATATGGAGAATGAGGAGAATACGGATATGGGGGAATTTAGTTCAAACTTGGAGGGTTACCTTGGTAGCAAAGGTGATCTTGGAAAGGATGAGGCTAAGGAAAGTTATGACAAAAATATAGAGTCAGAAAATATTGGAGAAGAGGATAAAAACAAGAGTGAGCAACCCTAGAAAGCTAGGGAGGAAGATATGGGGAAGGAGAAGGATGACCTCACTAGTAAGGGTGCTACGAGTATGGAGGAAGATACAAGGAAGGAGAAGGATGACTCAACTGGTAAGGATGCTATGCTTTCTTTCCTTCACACTACTAAGCTCAAGGTAGACTCCTCTCTACAAGGTGATTCCTGGATATATAATGAGTTAATAAATCTGAAAAATAGAATGGGAAAGATGCAACAAGACCAAGAAACTAACTGGGCTAAGATCATCTAGTTGGAAGTTCAGGTTGGCAATATCTCGAAGAAGTTAAAGGAATATGAACATGAGCTACATCTTTTGATCAAAGAGAGTGGTAACAAGATGGAATAGGTCACTTCAAGCATCTATGTAGCTGCAGCTAGCTTAGGTAAGAGAAATAATAGTGAAATCATGTCTCTTGGTGGGCCAAGCAAAAGAACAAGAGAGAGTTCAAGGAAGAAGGTAGCTGGGGTAATTGGGGGATTGGGTTCTCTATTGCTGACATTATCCAAAATACTATGGAGGTAGGCAAGGAGGTGGTGAAAATGATCAAGGAGTTGCAATAGCTACTGGTGGTGGTTTTGGTAATTGGTCTTTGGTTTGGATTTCTTAACTAGTTTTTGTTCCTTCTATTTAAACTCTAGGTTCTAGGTCTTTATAAAACCTAGTTTCATTACTAGTCTTTTTTTGTGGTTTCAGGTCCCTGTAAAACCTAGTTTTTTAACTTTCATACTGTAGATTTTAGGTCCTTGTAAAACTTGGTTGTGCTTAGTTGATTATCTTTTGTTTTTCTATTAAGGGTTTTGAGTCCCTTCAAAATCTATTTTTACCTTAATCTAAAACAAAAGTTTGTAGAATCTTGATTCACCCCCTCTCAGTATTCCCTATTTCTAATAGAAGGGCTACCTAAAGTGAATGCAAGAGATGAAACTAATGAAATACTATTAGAAGAAAGTGTTGGAAGCATGAATGTTGATGATATTCCTATGGGGGAGTATTGTAGAAACATGATTAGATAATTATCATGATGATATGTTACATCCATGATTGTGTTTTTCATTGATGTCAGCGTAGTAGTTTTTTATGTTATCTAATAGAAGAACAATAGTAAAGATCAAGTTGTTACGAATAGATCATTGAGAATTTTCACCAGCGAGGTTAATGGGAGATGCTACTATTTTTTTGGTATATGTAGCTAACCTTAGAAGAAAAAGATATTAAATCTGGAAGAAGTGATGCAATTTTTGGTGAAGGTTGTTACAAGATAGAGTTTATAGAAGCATGTTTTGGTAAACTTGTTATATCTCTTAGTAGAGTTGTTATTCTAAGAAGCAAGGTTAAAAGTGTGTAGAAGACATGTTGGAGATGATGTGGCTAAGATTTCTTGTCATAAAATTATAGATTCAAAAATTTATTCAAGATGCAAGGAAACAATTTAATGTTATCACTAAGTGAAGTGTGTTCTTAATGAGGTCCTATAATAATTAATTGAGAAGGTGTGTTAGCCGATTCAAGGGAATTATTTTATGGAATTGGTATAAATAAAGGATATTTCCCTTTGTTAATTATCAAAAAGAAGAGTGGACAGAAAGCACGAAGAGTGGAATAGGGTAGAAACAAGTTGATAGGCAGAGCAGAGCAAAGTTGGAGAAAACTTCATTGCTAAGGTTTTATTTGGAGATCTAAAGTTTGGTATTTGGATCCAAGGTTTGTGATCTGGTCTACAAGGTCTAACAGTCATTGGTCTAGTTGATAGGATAAAGCACAATATAAACAATTATTCTGCAAGGAGTAATTAAGAGATCAGTTGGACAATGAAGTTTAGTGGTCTTGCCCCAGACACTATTTGGATAGTGGGTACTTTTACTTCCTACAACTCCTAACAGCGTTGGAATCTTCTAACAAGGATTAAAAGTCTCCTAATAGGGACTCATATGTATTGAATGTTGTAACAAACTCCTAACATGATCTATCCTCTAACAAGGAATATTTATATTAGTGCATCATCTTGTGGGTACCATCCCCCCCAAGGTTTTCCCTCTGATCAAGAGTTTCCCTAGTTAACATATTCAGTGTAATTGTGTATGTGCATCTTGTTACGATTATTGTTTACTTTGGATGAATAGTTAAGAATAATTAAGGTTGATAGGGTAAAAGCATAGATCTGTGTCACCATTTGTGATACAAAAACCTGTTTTGGTCAAATCTCATTTCTCTATCAAAACTCAATTTTAAAAAAAAACTAAAAATACCCTTTTATAGATTTCAGATTCAATATCATCATTACATAAATTTTTGAGTGTTTTGATTAGTTATAATATGCTATTATCTAAAAATATTATAAGTCGATATTTCAACATTTCAGAAGATGCTCTATCAAAAAATGAAAAAAAAATAGTAAACCATATCAAAAAAATAAAAATAAAATTTATCACTAGAGGAGAGAATCCTCTTCATGAATATGTAATTTTTTTTCAAGAAGGTATAGATTTGATAGGGAAGTTTTGACGGGAGGAAAAAACTATTGGATTTTGACAAGGTCGAACTTGAGTACTTATAACAAAGAAAATATACATCAAAAATAATTATTTCTTTTTTTGTGCACTAGCTATACATGTCATCTATAAAATATTTTCAAATCATAACAAAAAAAGATGATTTGCACATACTTGTTTGACGGGAACTACATCCTATATTTTTTACAGTTAAAAAAGGGACTTCAAAATAAAATAAAATGAATAAATTCTTAGTCAAAATAAAAATAAAAATTATAGGCATAAAATTCATACAATTCTACACATTTCATCAGTTTACATCATCTTCATATTTTAAATGCAAATACCATTTTTTTTGCCATTAATGTTGAACTGTCACATTCTGATATCACTTTTCTTTATAAAAGGTGACACAGGTTTGTGCTTTTGCCCGATAAATATTTTAATTGGATAAGTGATTCACCTCTCCCCCCCCTCTCAGTTATATTGGTGGACTATTATTTCTAATAGAAAGAAGAAAAGAACTTGTGCTAGCAATACATGTAAGAAGACATCAGGCACCAAATAAAATTATTTGAGATAAGGATTAAGGAGCTATGGAAAGAAAAAGAATTAGAAGTGATACATGCATATTATGTGAATTTGAACCTAAGTCACTCAAGGATGCACTTGAGAATGAAGATTGACTTGCATCCATGAATAAATAGTTAGAGAAAATAGAGAAGAACAAAACTTGGAAATTGGTATCTAGACTAAAGAACTAGAATGTCATTGGTATAAATTCATTCTTTAGAAATAAGATGAATGAGAAAGGAGAAGTCATAAGAAACAAAGAAATTTTAATTTGTAAGGGATATGCATAAGAATAAGAATTGACTAGGGGAGACATTTTACCCTATAGAAATATTAGGAGTGATAACTGTACTTGCATATGCTACTTACAAAGGATTCAAAGTATATCAGATGGATAGTCTACATTTCTAAAAGGAATATTAGAAGAAGAAGTATATATTAATCAACCTAAAGGATTTGTTGATACAATCTAGAGGAAGATGGTATGTAAGTTGCAAAAAGCATTGTATGGATTGAAACAAGTCTCTAGAGCATGGTATGAAAGATTGCATACATATCTAGTAAGGATTGGTTCTACAAGAACAAATGATAATGCTAATATATAATTAAAAATTGAGATATTTTTTGATGATATCATATATGGAGGACAAGATTCATCATGTCAATCATTTGCAAATGAAATGAGGAAACAATTTGAGATATCTATATTTGTAGAGATCAAATTTTTATTGGTTTGCAAGTATACCAAATGAAGAAAGGTATCCATATTACACAATAAAAGTATATGAAGGAGATATTGGAGAGTTTTGGGATGGAAGACTCAAGACCAGTTGGAACAACTATGACTACTAGACATAAATTCTTAAAGAACGATGATTCTACTAATGTGATCAAAACCTTATATAGATGAATGATTAGAAAGTTGTAATATCTTGTCCATAATAGACTAGATATTGCACTAGAAGGTGATATTGTTGCTATATTTTCTAAAAATCCTAAAGAGAATCATATATGGAAGTAAAAAGGATATTGAGATATCTAAAAGGAACAAAGGATTATAGAATGTATTACATGAAGAATGACAAGTTTGAACTAAGAGTGTATACTGATGCATATTGGGCTAGAAATAATAATGACATAAATAGTACAAGAGGTGGATCTTTCTTTCTAGGAAAGAGATTGGTTTCAATGACCAGCAAGAAATAGAATTGCATCTCCCAATCCACAAGAGAAGATGAATATGTTGTTGCAATAGTTAATTGTTCAAACATACCATGGATCAAGCAATTTTTGAAAGGAATAAAGGAAGAGATCATTGAATCTATTGTTACATTCTATGATAACACATGTGCTATAAAAATATCTACAAATCTAGTGATGCATACCAAGACAAAACACATTGCTATCAAGTATCATTACTTGAGAGAGTTGGTACAAGACAAAGAAGTAAGATTGGAGTATGTGAATACACATGAATATATAGCTAATATATTCAAAAAATATTTACCTAAGGATGCTCATGAATATCTAAGAGGTAAAATGGGGGTGATTCCCATAACTAAAGCTATCTAAACTTAGATGGATCTCTGTATCAAATGTTGTGATCAAAATATCTTATAAATTAATACAAAAGGACATACTTTAGGACCTACCTAAAGCTATGAGGAGATAAGAAAAATATGTTGAATTGGTCATAAGAAAGATGTCAAAGGGAGAATCCATAATTGATAAGAGATATCTACATATTGAAGATGTTGAAATTTCTTTGGCATTGTTGTCAAAGAGGTAGAATTTATAGAGTTACCATATGAAGTATGAAAGAGGGAGTGTATGTTAGTAATGAGGGATATATTATACACTTATTATAAGAAGCATAAGTAAAGAGGGAGAGATTGCCTAATAAATCAAAGGGGGAGAGTATGTTACCTTATACTAAGATGGAAAAATAATGAAGTAGTTACCTATGTACTAATCAGGGTGAGATATATATTAAAGAGGGAGCTTATGTTATGATATGACAAAGGGAGCCATTGGCATTGTTCCTAGAGGTGTTGCATATCAAAGTTGGATGAATGCGAATCATTATAGAACTAAAAGATGAGATCGGAGAAATTTTTGGCTAATAAGATAAGAATTAGAATGAAACTAGCAATATTAATGAAGATCATATACTAGACACAGAGGGAGTTGATTGGTGTTTAGTCAAGTATTTTGGATTCTATGGTAACTAGTGGTATTTCCATCAATGCCAAAGAGGGAGATTGTTGGAAACTATAATTGGAATTTTATTTTTATGTTTCATTGGTCTCAAACCTTATTCATGAGATCATTTCTACCTAATTAGAGTTCTATATCAAGTTGATTGATGAATAGGATTTGAGAAGAAGGGACAACATGAGGACCCAGTTGAAAAATTGAGTTATGTGGAACTATAGTGAGCACTTGATCAGCTGCACCTTGATAAGGCAAAATTTTGTTTAATTATAACACCAAGTGGAGAAGATATTTTTTATAAATCCTAGAAGAGATGATCATTGAAGGATCAAATGCATAGTCTAATCTAAGCTTAAAAGAAGAAGATCAAGAAACTTATAGTTGAAGTTGAGACATAATAATATTGATTGAGTAAATAGTAGAAGCTAAGACAATAAAGTATTAATTGAGAACTAGTAAAGATAGAGTAACAAAACATTTGGATCGAGTGTGATTAAGACTGAGAATAAAAAGTGTAAGACAAGCAATATAGTTAGTATTGACTAAATTATCTAATGATGACAAAGGCTGAGGAACACAATTTTGGTTGATTGTCAACATTTGTTGATGTGAAGGAATTGAGATTCTTGGCCAACATAGCTTTAATTCTTGAAATATTTAAAGCATGTTGAATATAAGGATTGATGATCTAGACTATTTAATGTAAGAGAAAGTATTTTTGAGCATTTCTAGGCAAGGATTCAAGGAGAAGTTTAGACAAGTATCTACAAGGTGAAAAAGGAACAAAATGATGGAAGAATTTGATGAATATGACCTAGTCTAAGATCTATGGTGATGTTCAAGCTACCTATTTAAGAAAAAATAAGGGCTAACTTAGCGCGGTTAGAGAATTTTTTGATTCTATTAACTAGCAAACTTGAGTACAAGGATGAACAATGAAGATTTGAGGTGAAAAATGATTGCTTGAAGGATTTCCAAGTGAATTAGTAATGGAGATGATGATGGAGGACATTTAATGAATCAAACATTAGATTGAATTTTGGTCTATATTTGCAAAGTGAGCTGTATTTATTAGATCAATTTGTTGTTACTTTTTAACCATTATATCAATTGAAATCCTTTAATGAAGTTTGACCTAATAGTCATTTGTTAATTCTTTAATCAAGGTGACATTCTAATGGAATTATCTAAAGTCCTTTAATTGGGCCACTCCTAATATGTTGATTAAATCCTTTAATAAGGTCACACCTAATATTGTGTATTATAATCTTTAACTGGGTTGGCCCCTAACATAGTTCACTTTAGAGGAGTGAAAAATTAGTAGTATGTTACTGGTGGTTTTTCCCAAATTAGGTTCTAATTTAAGTCTCTGTGTCTTACTTGTATGGATGTTATTTGAGACATTTTACTATTTAATGTTCTTCATTCTACAACTTAGTTACTATTGGGATAGTGAACTACAACTTTATATTACTAATAAGTTGATATAGAGGCCAAGTTGTTTAAAGACATGATCTAAGTTGTTTGAAGTGTTAAAAAATTTAATTTATACATATAGATCCAAGGATAATTGATGCACCCCCTCTCAATTATTCTAAAAATTCTAATTAATATTTAGTTATGGAGTTGTTTCTTCACTATTATACTAAGGATGCTAGGGATTGGTTTAGAAGGCTCCCCGATGATAGTGTTATCTCCTTGAAGGACCTTGAAAAATATTTCAAACAACAATATGGGGATAACACCAATGTTTCCTTTGTAATGAGTGAGTATAACAACATCAAGAAAAACCAAAATGAATCTACCTTTAATTTTAATGTTAGGTTACAAAAGGGTATGTACAAGTTGTTTCAAGTGATGAGGTTTGATGAAAATGTGTCTTACAATTCATTTCAATTATTTTGACAGTAATATGGAATACATCTTAAGAGATAAAGACTCTAAAACCCTAAGAGATGTTTTTTAGAGTTGTAATAAATATTGAAAATAATAGGAGAGCCTCAGGTAAGTTGGGGAGAAGGGATGGTCCTAAGCTTTTTAATAATATAGGTAACAAAATGGAAAGTGAAAATTTAGTGGGAAATAAGAAGTTTGAAGAAGACAAGATGGATTGGATGTTACATACATTGAAGACTATGAAGCCTATAACTAGAAATGTTAATAACACATCTCCTAATGAGAAGTCCTAGTTTAACAACAACAACTTTAGTAGGCAAAATAGATTACAAAACATCTATTATAATGCTTAGTAGAAGGATGTAAAAACCATCAATAATATTACCAAGGGAACCAATGAGAAGACCACAATAGATACCTTGTAGAGAAGCTTTGTAAATGTTGCTGAAGAAGTCCCTTGGTGCATAAATTATCAATCCCCACATGCTTCAGAGTATTGTGTAGTTTCCCAAACTACTGTTGCCTCTTAGAATTATAAATTGAAAAAGATTGTTGATGAATAAAACCATGATGTGGCTTGCAACCTGGTGAGCTCTTACTATGAGTCTGATAATGAATCAGATCTAGATGAGTAATAATTGGATGTGAATGATCAAGAAAGATTATGAGAGGGTTCATCAATAATTTTTTTATATCTATGTTGAGGAAATAGATAATAGAGAATGTAACATGACATTAGATGTAGGCCATATTAGTTTGAGAAAACCACCAAAAAAAGAAATTGATAGAATAAATGTAGATATGATTACTTAGGTTAAGAGTACTTATAACCTAAGGAATAAGGTTATAAATAGTAATTGTGATAAATCATCTAACATTTTAATTAAGGATGTCACTCACAAGGATTTTTATGTAAGTACAAGAAAATATCATTTGGTTATGAAAGAAATAGATATCAAAGACAAAAGATGGGAACCAAAGAGGAACCAACATGCTCAAGATACTAACAAGAAGAAAGAGCACGTTGAAGCCAAAATACCTAAGGTAAAGACTAGAAAAAAAGATAGGAAAACAATTGTTCAACTATAGGATGATAAAGGTATGCTTATTGATATCCCTCCTTATACTCCTGTAGATATGCTATCCATGTTATCATAAATTACTATAAAATTTCCATTGTTTGAAATGTTTAGAATAGAGGAGCATAATGATAAAGCCCTAGCATGGTTTTGGGTGTTGTAAAGGGTAGTGATATTTAAAAATAAGAAGCCTGTAGGGGAGAATATATAAAACCTATCCAAATAAAAGGAGCATGAAGGAGTAGTGTCTTAGATCCCCCTATGTATATTGATAACTCTATAGCATCTTAAATTGAAATTATTGACCCTTTCTTCTTGAGTCTAATTATAAATGGAAAAATAGTTTAAAAAATATATGATTGATTATGGTGCCTAAAATAGTATTATACCATTTTAGATTATGGGGTCTATAGATCTAAAAGTAGATATGAAAAAATGGAGATATTGTGCTTTATATTCCATAGAAGTTCCTATCATAGGAATAATTAGTGCACTTCATTACAAATTGACAACATACTATTAAGCTGTCATTTTGCATGATGTTGAACGAGAGAGATCCTTTTGAATTCTTCTCTTGAAAAGTTGATCAATGACCAACTCCAAGGTTCTAGATGGCTATTTTTCAACATGTTGGGTAACTTAGTTAAAGAAAGATTTGTATGTTCATGAGGAGGCCTTTGCTAGTTCTAACAATTCTATACAACTTGTTGTTGAAATGTAACCACAAAAGAGATATATTTTTGTATTTTTTGTTTTATGATAAATACATTCTTATCAATGCAACTATATGAATTCCTATTTTAACCAAGTGTTTGAAAAATAAATACAAAGATAGGGTAACAAGAGACTAAAGAAAATTTCTTGAAAGGGAAATTCCTAATAGACATAAGCCAAAGTAACAACACATCTATGGATTAAATTATCAAAAGGATTTGGTAGGAAACTAGTGAAATTAGGAGTAGCACTTTCTCAACTCTATTGGTGCGATCATCAATGGGAAATTCAATAACAATAAAAAGATGTTTGATGTTTCATCAAATCGCGAGGCCATTGAAAGTATGCTCACATGAGATAAAATGTTATGCAAGAACAAAGATGATCCTTTCTCCAATTTGTCACAAACAGAATTTGGTAATGCAAGTAAAACACGAGAATAAAAAATTTACACAATGATAGAAACACAATAAAACCATTGGCTTCATTAATATTCATGAACACACATTCACAAAAATAACACACTCCAAAAAGAATAACTACACTCAGAATGAGAGCCCCAATAACATATATTATTGCATCAAAATAATGACCTAGAGTACATATTACATCTATGTATTTAAAAGTGTTAGTGTAAATAATTAATTATTATTACACTTTACTTAAGTTTACTTTAGGTTAAATGATTATTTTATTATTTATCATATAGACACCTAGGAGTATGCATAGTTATATGAGTTGTCTTGGTGACAACACAAGAGTTGGCATATTCATCTGAGTTTTCATGTAGGCAACACAGTTGTTCACATTCTAATTAAGCACATGGTGTCTACAACATCTCCTTATGAGATACACCTATGTAAGTTTATCCTCTCATCATCACACTAACTCCTATACTCAATGGACGATAATCTACTCTTGGTGGACATGTGCTTAGTTGTGAGGCTTATCACTTTGCTAACTCCTAGTCATTCTAGATGCCTTTATATACATGCACTTCTAGTGTGTATGTACACATATGATATTCACTCATTATTGTTATTCTGATCATACATCATTTGGTCCATATTGTGCTTTGTTTCTGAGCTTCTTGATCTTGGCATCATTTTTCCCTAAGGTAAATTATTACATGGTATTAGAGCTATACCAAATTCTTAAATGGTATTAGAGCCCAGGGAGCTTCTCTTCATGTAGCCATTGGAGACCATTTTTGTTTCACCTCTCAAAGGAAAATGATTCAGGTCTAGAGTATTTGTAGTTATTGGGAGTGTCTAGAGCCAAAGTGAACCTCACCATTGCATCTAGAGGATTGATTCGATGGATTTTGACTATAAAGTTTGCTACCCTAGGCCATAGTCAAATCTAAGGCAATTTTCTTTTGCAAATCGAAACCTGAAGGCTTGATTTGCAAAATTGGTATAATCTCTTTAGATTTGTGCAATTAATTTTTTAGATCTGAATATTTTTGCATCTCTACATTTTTTCTTTTTGGATTTGCATTTTATTTCTAAAATTCTATAAAAAAATTGGCCTTTTAAGCTAGTAGGAGATTTTTTTTTTTATAGGACAAGATTGGAGCTTTCTGGTACAAATTAGATATTGGCATGATATTTAGAAGGTCAAAAAACCTCCAAATTGACTTTTGTTTCATCAAAATCAGACATTTGAGGTGAAATCTAGAGTCAATTGATTTTTGGAGGTGCGACAACGTTAAGAAAAATAATTGTAGAGGTGATTTTCAAACAATGATATCTCCCTCATATGGACTCCTTTTTCAGAGAAATTTTTTGTTTTGTTTTGGGGTAGAATTTCATGATCTACACATTGGTGTAGGAAGTTTAACATCTTTGTTATGAAATTTTTCTACAAATCATAAATCCCAATTTTTGCAACTTTAAAGGCTTAGTTTAGGCTCATCTGACACATATTTAGGTTCCATTTTTTTTGAAAGTGCTTAATTTTTTGTCTACTTTCCAGATTTGCATTTAGATTATAGGCCTGTGTGGACATAAATAGCACTTTTAGAAATAGGTCCTTTTTTGCATTGTATTTCTTTGATTAAACTTCAAAATTGTTGTATATCTGAGCTACATTGCTAAGTACCAAATTTGAACTCCAAGAGGAGGTTGTAAATAAGAAAATTAGAAGTCCACTTTTGTCCATTTTGACAAGTGGCCTATTGTAAACACACTACATATAAATTTCCTAAAGCATTCATTTGGTGGGGGGGGGGGGGTGTTTCTTTGATTGAGTGAAAAGAGAGGGTGTGTCTTGTGTTCTTGTGTCTCCTTGATATTGTGCTCTTTCTTTTGCATTATGGGTTCTTTTTCTAAGTTAACAACACATAATTATGCTACTTGGAAAGAAAAGATAAAGGAACCATTGGTTAAAAAGGTTTATTGTATTATGTAACTAGTGCAACAAAGAAACCTGATGATAATGCTAATGAGTCTCATAAAGAAGACTGGGCCTCAAAAAAAGAAATGGCCCTAGGAGCCTTGTTAAAGATTATCTTAGATCCTATCAAATATCACATCAAGAACATTAACAATCCAATAGAAGTCTGGGATAAACTTGAAGCATTGTATGGGATAATAGATGAAGATATGGCCTACACCATTGGGGACAATCTTCTCAAATTGGATCCTAGGAATTTCAACACCATCAAAGATTATCTTACCCAAGTAGACATGTATAGGGCACAACTTAAGGATTGTGGTGAACCCATCAAGGATGGAAAGTTTATCAAATATGTGATGACTCACCTTCCTCCTTAATATGTAGCTTTCCTTTCTAGTTATAATACTCACAAGTTAACAATGGGTAGTGCCTTCACTAAGCCTTCATTTGCGTCATTTTCAAGAATACTGGTTTTGGGAAATAAAAAGTTAGTGAGTATAGGAATTCTCTAGCCTTCCAAGACCAAAGCCTTGGTAGCTAATCAAGGGAATCGAGGTGGTAAAAAATCCAACAAGAACAAAAAGTAGTGGAAGGCTAAGCCACAAGATGACACACAACAATCTTCCTCTACACAAAAATCTCCTTCACAAAAAGGCAAGTCTTTTTCCAAAAATAATAAGAAGGGGAACAACTTCAACAAAAGGGAGAAGAAAACTTTGCATATTGTAAGCAGAACACTATAAAATTAACATCAGTGTAAGGATAAGAAAATTAATGAGTTGCTAAAATTGATGAGAAAACATAAAATTGATGTACCAAATACCTATAAGGATAATGGATCTTCAACCACTTAAAAAGGTAAGGGACAAGCTTTGGTATCAAGTACAAACAATTTTAAGGAATGGGTTCTTGATTTAGGAGCTACACATCATATGGGTTTTTCAAGGGAGCATTTTTCCTCTTTGAAACCATCACATGTACCTTACATCTATGTGGGAAATGAAACACAAGTGGAAGTTGAAGGAAAATGAAATGTTGAGTTGGACAATGGCATCTTCAAGGATGTTCTTTATGTTCCCAACCTTAGCACCAACCTTCTTTTAATCTACCAAATAACACACTATGGTTCTAGCAACAAAGTGGAGTTCCTTCCTAATTTAGTTGTGGTGAAAGGATGATTTTGTGGTGGCAATTGGAAATGCTAATCATGAGACAAGAATTTATTCTTTTTCTCATTTTGTGCCTAAGTCCACTTCCCTTTCCTTGTTGACCCACTCAAATTCACAAAGTAAACTATGCCATGAGAGGTTTGGACATCTCAATTACCACTACCTTCAACAACTTAGGAACAAGGATATGGTCATTGATCTACCTCAAGTCAAGTATTCAGAGGTTGTATGTTCTAGTTGTGAAGAAGCCAAGCATCCCGAATAGAAGTTTGACAAGGGGAAGTCTTGGACAGCTAATGTTATTCTTGAATTGGTTCATAGTGATGTAGCTGGTCTATTTCCAGTACCATCATTTGGAAAGGCTCATTATGTTCTCACCTTCATTGATGATGTTTCACGCTACACCCAGGTCTTCTTTCTTTCTCATAAGAGTGAAATGTTTGATAAATTTATCACCTTCAAAGCTCAAGTTGAGAAGCAATTAGGGAAAGCCATCAAGATTCTATGAACAGATAATGGAAGGGAATATGTGAACTCAAGGCTTATAGAATTTTGTACTCATGAGGGTATTGATCTTCAACATTTAGTTGCATACACTCCACAACAAAATGGTGTTGCTGAAAGGAAGAATAGAACCCTTAAGGAGATGACCACTTGTATGCTACAACATAAGTCTCTAGATCAAGTTTTTTGGGCAAAAGCCATGAATTGTGCCAATTACATCCAAAATAGAATTCCCCATAAGGCCTTAGATGGAATTACACCTTTTGAGGCTTGGTGTGGAGGAAAACCAAGTGTAAAACACTTTAAAGCTTTTGGTTTTCCAACATGGGCAAGGATAACTCCACAAAAATGGAAGGCATTGGAACCTCAAAGAAAACCTTGTATATTTGTTGGATATCCTGACCATCTTAAGATATACAAACTCATGGATCTAGAGACACATGAAATATTCTTTGAGAGGAGTATTCATTTTGAAGAGAATTTTCCAAGTTTGGCTCCTTTAACTCCTTCCTCCTTCATGGAAAGTGATGATAGTGATAATAGTGACTTGGAAGATGATATTCCTTCAACTTTGATTCGTAGGATACCACCTTTGCAGGGTCCACAAATAGTTGAGGATATTCCTTCTTCTTTCACTAGACCTCATTGGGTGCAACAAACACTTGATTCAATAGGTTTGTTGGTGGGAAATCCTTTAGATACTAGGAGGACAAGGTCACAACACAAATCATTTCCACATGCATATATTGCCATTGCTTTTGATCCATAGTCATTTAAGGAAGCATTAAGGATTTTTGAATGGGACAAGGCCATGGAGGAAGAATATGACTCTTAAATAAAAAAAACACTTGGAACTTAGTTTCTCTTCCTAAGGGAAGAAAGTTGGTTCAGTGTAAGTGGATCTATCAGACTAAGATTTTAGTGGATCGAAGTGTAGATAAGTATAAGGCTAGACTTGTTGCTAAAGGTTTCTCATAGGTTCTTGATATTGAATATACTGAGACCTTTGAACCAATAGCTAAGATTAACTCCCTTCATTTGACACTAGCTATTGCTATAGCTCATGGTTGTGTTGTTCATCAGATGGATGTGAAGAGTGCATTCTTGTATGGTGATCTTCTTCAAGAGATTTATACGGAAAGTCTCAAGGATTCATACAAGATTCTACTTTTCTTTGCAAGTTAAAGAAGTCTATCTATGGTCTTAAGCAAGTTCCTTAGGCTTGGTATGCCAAGATAGATTCCTTTATACTCTCAGCAAGATTCACCAAGTTTCATTCAAATTCAAATGTCTACATTCTTTAGAGGGATGACTCGCACTTGATAAAGTGCTTTATGTAGATGAATTGATCATTATAGGAAGTAATTCATCCATCATTTCTAGTGTTAAGACTTCTTTGTAGGATAGATTTCATATGAAAAACTTGGGTTTATTTCATTATTTCCTTGGTATTGAGATCACACAGTCTTTAGTTAGGATCACACTTTCACAACCCAAATATGCTCTTGATTTACTTGCTCGCTTTTGCATGAGTGATTGTAAGCCTACTCCTACTCCCTTTCTTTTAGGTGTTAAGTTAGAGGTAAAGTGTTCCACTCCACTTGTTGATGCTACATTGTATAGACAGTTGGTTGGGAGTCTCATCTACTTGAAACATACATGCCCTGACATAGCTTTTGCAGTTGGGATGGTTTCTCACTTCATGCAAGAGACAAACGAGCTTCATTGGAAGGCCACCAAACACATCTTGTACTACATATAGGGTACACATACACATGGGATATACTATGCAATAGGTATTGGACTTTAGTTGGTTAGTTATACAGACTCAGACTATGCAGGAGATCTTGATTCTCACAAGTCTACTTTAGGTTACATGTTTCATTTTGGTTTCGGCCCCATTTGTTGGTAGAGTAAGAAGCAAAATACTATTGCTCTTTCTTCAATTGAGATAGAGTATTGAGGAGCTATTACTATAGCTATAGAAGCTATTTGGTTACAATATATTCTAAAGGAGTTTGGATTTCACATACCTAAATCCACAATCATTCACTGTGATAATTAGAGTGTTATTGAGATCTCCAAACATCTAGTTCAACATTAGTAGACCAAGCACATTGAGGTTCATATACACTACATCAAAGAACTAATACATGAGCAGGTCATTTCATTATAGTATTGTCCTATAGCAGAGTAGGTCACAGATATCTTCACCAAACCCTTCAATGAGGTCAAGTATCTTCATTTGCAAGGTCTCTTGGGGGTGCAAGATATTTCTCCAGGGGGGTCACGTGACTCTTATCTTCTTTATTGTACTTATCTCTCTTTTTGGGGGAGGTTTTTTCCCATTAGGTTTTCCCTCTTTCTCCATTTTTAGAGAGATTGCATCACATTATATGTAGAGCATTGCATTTACATACATGGCTACCTAACATGGCTTAGTAACTGGAACCCATCATGAATTTTCATCATAGCTTTTATGAGCTTAAGTGCATTCCAATAAGTTGCACTTAAGGGGGGGTGTTAGTGTAAATAATTAATTATTATTATAGTTTACTTAAGTTTACTTAGGTTAAATGCATTATTATATTATTTATCATATAGACACCTAGGAGTATGCATAGTTATATGAGTTGTCTTGGTGACAACACATGAGTTTGCATATTCATCTAAGTTGTCATGTGGACAACAAAGTTTTTCACACTCTAATTAAGCACATGGTGTTTACAAAATCTCTTTATGAGATACACCTATGTAAGCTTATCCTCTCATCATCACACTAACTCCTATGCTGAATGGAGGATAATGCACTCTTGGTAGACATGTGGTTAGTTGTGAGGCTTGTCACTTTGATAACTCCTAGTCATTCCAGATGCTTTTATATATAGGAACTTCTAGTGTGTATGTACACATATGATATTCACTCATTATTTTTATTTTGATCATACATCATTTGGTCCATAGTGTGCTTTGTTCTTGAGCTTCTTGATTTTGGTGTCATTTTCCCCTAAGGCAAATTCTTACATGGTATCTGAGCTATACCAAATTCTTACAAAAAACAATCCTCTCCTCTAATTTGTGTTAGGACTGAGAGATATTTAAATGAAAACTTATGCTAAACCTAATAAAATAAATCTAAATATATACAAACCGACTCTCTAAATTGTGCTAAGTAGGTCTCAACCCTTGGTAATTGTTGAATAAAATTGATGAATTGTGTATTATCTTTGATGTTACACAAAATGTCATATCATCAACAGTTAGTGTATGTTGAGCTCATCAGGCATTGAAGACAATTTTCTGTCTTTGCCGAGCATTCTAGAGTTTGCCTAGTCTAGAAGATAGTATCTATCGAGTTCACTTGGGTATCAAAGGAAAGTTTTTGAAAGTTGAGTATTAATCGAGATCACTCAGTTAATGAAGGAAATGTTGGATGGAACTAGTGTTAACTGAGCTCACTCAATTACCAAAGGAACTTTGTGAATATGTAGTATTGATAGAGTTCACTTGGTTAACATAGGGAAATTGTTTCTGAGTTAGTGTCTACTGAATAGGATTGGCTAACGAAGGATTTTTTTGTTTTGGCATATTGAGTTCAATTGATTTATCTGTTGGTTCTATCCGAATGAGAAGATGAATATTAATTATTCTAAGTTATATTCAAGCCAACTTGACAATATGAAAGATATAAATATAAGGTCAAGTTGAGGATTAGAAAGTGTATGATAGTGGAACATGATTGAATATTTGATAATGTCAAGAGGAAGCGAATTAGAAGGATAAGTAGAATATCCTTGTTGAGATGCAAAGATATATTCAATCAAGAAGGATCAAATATACAAGCCACAATTGAGATTTGTAATTAGCAATTTAGTTGCATAAGGAATCAGGTCATCTCATTGTTATTCGCTAACCATTGTAGCAATAATCTAAATCTCTTAATAGAGTTGGCTTAACAACTATTTGTAAATCCTTTAACAAGGTGAAATTTCTATTGAAGTGTCTAAAGATCTCTAACAAGGCCACTCCTAATAAGGTGATTAAACCTCTAACAAGGTCACAGTGAACAATGTGTTATGTAACCTTTGAAAGGATTGGCTCCTAACAAGGCTCACTTTAGAAGAGTGAAAATCAGTAAATAGTTGCAATTGGTGGTTTTTCCCAAATTGGGTTTCCATGCTAAATCTATCATCCCCAAAATTACAAGGAAAAACAAAACTAAATTTTTAAAATTTTAAAATTTTAAAAAAAATATTATTATTATTATTTTGAAGCTAAACTTAAGGTATTACATGTTGACATGTGATCATTGCAACCAGGTAATAGTTTGGTGACACTGTCAGATGATTCATTCATTCAAATACTTTTGTATCATTACTTAGATAGCTTAATGGAAGATCATATATCATTTATTGGAGTTCAGGTTATGAGACATGGGATATATTATAATTGCTTCTAGAGAAATAGGCTTTCTCAGAGGCCTTGTTGTGTACATGTTAATAAGTGATATCACTTTTGATCCCATAACCTATCCTAAAAGTAACATCATTTTCATAGATGTGGAATATCAAGTCTTTATATAGGTTTGCAACTTAATATAGGTAATTTATTGATGATAGATAACCATATTTGTTCTAGTACATATATTTATTTCAAACATTTTTAAGGAAACCTCAATTCATTATTTTTCTATTCCAAATTTTATACCTCAACATAAATGTTTTAATGAACTCTTACATTCTAGGTACACATTTCATAGGTTATTGGCATGTATAGTATTTCCTTGCAAGTTTAACATTACAACACTAGAGTATAGAGTAATTATCATGACAATGTAACATAAACCATTAGATTAATATAGGGCTATCGACCCTTTAATTATGAACTACTAATATCTACTAGTATTAGTACACTTACACTTTATTATTTAATCAAACTCTATCAACACTAATAACCTACTAGTCATGCTATGGGAGTTATTTACTAATTATTTCACAACCACTACTACTAGCATTATCAACTAGCAAAAACCTATTTTTCACCTATCATTTATTTCACCCATTTACCATCTTATCTAATTGCTAATTTGATTACAACATTAACCAATAACTTAAGAGTATTAGATTCAGATATTAATAACCCACAATTTCTATGTTACTAACTAGTCCCAACTATATATCTTATACTCTTACTAATTAACTCACCACAGACCATTTATCAACAATCATTATCTATTTAATATACTATATTTAGTTTCAATATTATATTATTACTAACTTGTTGCTTGACACTATTTATTCCAATACCAACATAATTATAGAATATAATCTATATCATCCCACCAAATATTTTTTATTTTTTTATTTTTATTTTTAAAATACTAACTAACCCTTCATTACATCCCTTATCTAATCACTAAGAATGCCTTCCTCTTATCAATCCACTACTAAAAAACATATACTCTTTTACTAACAATAACTAAACTAACTACTAACCACAACTATTATCTAACCCAACTCTAACTATTAACACACTTATACTTATCAATTACTACACTCTAAACTCTAATTATCTAAACACTATTTAGTAACTTTAATTTGTAATATTTTCCTATTTCTATCAACTAACCCACACAACCCTTTTCCTAATATTATTTCCTAAGCTCCCTTTTACTTATCCTTAACACTCACCCCCTTACTAACAAGAAAACTTACTTCCCTAGATACCCCATGCTAGCTCTAACTCCTATCCCCTTTATGTATTTACTAACCCCAAAATCTGCATTTTTCTTACCAATTTGACCCTCCCTACTATTTCTTCTCTTGCCCTCACATGAATGGAAGGAAAGAGACATGGAAAGTGGTGAAGAAGACCTTTAAAGGTGTGAAGAAGACCAATACATGCTTGGTTAGGGATTGGAGCCATGGGAGTCACATTCCAAAGCATCTCAACTCCATTTTATGCATTTTTTTTTGTGTTAGATGTCTTTTATTTTTAAAAGGATTAAGTGTTGTTCCCTAGGGGATTTTTATTGTTGGTCATGCATAGTGAATATGTCTTATGGTACATAAGATATTATTTTTTATTTTATTTTCTTTTGGGTTATAATGAGATGTCAATCTCAACTCACATGCTTAGGTTGAAAGTCTTCTTTTTTTTGTTCATGGTAGTAATATTTTATCCTTTCTTTTCAAGTAAGATAAATTATTTCTTTCTTTTTCTATATAATTGATCCCTAGAATATTCCATATAATTATAATATGGGTTAGTAATATTAATTTGACAATATCTTTATTTTTTTCAATCTCATACAAAATCCAGAGACTGATTTTGCACTTACAGGATAATGTTCTTATGGTGTATTTATGCCATATTATCTATTGATTTTTTTTTCTCTATGCATACATGTTGTGATGGGGCTTTATTTGATAGTTATGTTACATTCTAATACCAAGCCTAGGTGACAATTTTATTAAAACTACCTACAATAATAAGCTGGACACAAACATTTTTATTTGAAGAAGACCCATTGAACAAGGCCCATGGGAAGAAAATAGATCATTCTTATGTATCAATGATCTAGGTGGATCTTGAAGACCTTAAAAATTCAGCCCACTTAGAATCTCCCAAAATTGGCATCAATGCATAGAGCATGGAAAAATATTCATGACGCAACTTGAAGTGTGTCAAAATGGGTTCATTTTCTTGAGATATGCTTGGTCAAATAGGAGTAGAAGAGGTTGACCAAAAAGGTAAAATTTGACCATCTCCAAAGTGGTCAACAATGGGTTTTAATTTAAAGAGCTCATTGAGAGCTTTCCAATGGCATTCGTTTAATCGAAAGTGGAGTTCATATATGAAAGTTACGGTCATTTAAAATTGGAGGAAAAATGCAAATTTTGATGATGTCATCATGATATCATCATCCTCATTTTATACTCTTAATAATATAAAAAGTTTTAAAATAAAGTATAAATATAATATGTGGTTAATATGAACCATTTATTATTATGATTATTATTTTATAAAAAAGGGGATGTGTATTGTTATTTTTTAAGGGGTTGGTTTATTTTGTATGACTTAAAATTATAAAAGCCAAAAAGGGAGGTTATTTACTTGGATATGATTTTGGATGGGTTATTATATGTTGGATATTATAATATAAGTTTAAAATTATAAGGGCCATTCTTTCCAAGGATAGTAGTAAAATTGGGAGATTTGGGTTATTTGGTTATTTTAAATAAGAAAAATAGTAATTATATTGGTTATATGGTTTTAAGCCAAATATAGCCAATATCAAGTATAAAAGGGGAATTATTTTCCTTTGAAAGACAAGCCTAGAGAGGAGAAAACTCCAAGGAAAAAATTCTTGTAAGAAGAGAGAGTATTCTTATTTCTTAAATTCTTGGAAAGTTATTTTACTCTTGATAAAGAGTTTTGGGGAAGTGAGAGTTTTTCTTGTAAGTAAGCTAAGTGGTCTCTTTAGAGATAAAAACTTAGTGAATTCCTTGAGAGAGTTTTCATGACTTTTAAAGTCATTTTTGTAAAGGCTTAATGCCCATTGAGAGAGAGTTGCAGTTTTATTGCTTAGCATTGTAAAAATGGTGAAGGAGCTATGCATAAACATGTTGCTAGTAAGTCCCTATCATCATAGTGTGGAATTGAGATGTAGATTTTAAATCTATGGAAGACCATGGTGATGTATGAGTTTTTCATCATAATAATGGCATTGATCTTGTGAGTTTGTAGATTCAAAGATATAGCTAGAGTCTGTTGAACTCCGAAATCAAATCTTTTGTCTCTTGTTCTTTTTGATGCATGTTTTGTCTACTTAGTTATTTTCCGTATTTCTAAGTATTATTTTCTTAGTTCAAAATAAAAATTAGTTACAATCTTTTTATTATATCTATATCCTAGTGAATCTTGAAATTTTAAGTAATTCATAACAAGGAGTTTACAGATCAAGTTTGGTATCAGAGCTAGTTTGACAAGTTGCAGGTTTTGAGATACTTGGAGAAAATTCAAACAAAGTGAGGCAAGATGACTTCACATAAGGAAAATCATTTTCCTTTTGTCTTTGATGTAGAATTTTATGAGGCCTTCATGATGATGAAAGCCAAGGTTGATGAGATGTATGAAGAATGGAAGTCTGAAAAAAAATGCTTCTCCAATGAAGCTAAAGATGCATACTTAGTGAGATCTCCTCATTCTTCTTATTCTCTTCCTTATTTTCTTCATGATTCTTATAAACAATGTCAACGTGTTGGATTGGGGTTGTTAACCAAGATTGACAACAAAGGAAAGGACCTTAGAGTTCATGAATAAATTATTGTTGAACCTATGAAGGTGAACGCTAGATCTCACTATACAAGATTGGGGTATGGTGAAGGAGAATGCTCCCATTTAGTGGATGCAAATAATTCTCTTAAAGAAGAACAATATGAGAGAGGAAATGGTACATCATCTTTAGGCAGTGGTGACACATGCAAGATGTCCAAGAGAAGAGCAAAGACAAATTCTTCTTGGCATGCATGCACCAAGGGTGACCATGAAAGGTATAGAAAGCCTAGTAAATCCAATGGTTCTTTTTATTTTAAGAAATTTGGAAATGTAGAAAGTTTATGGTTTAGAAAACCATGCACATTTTGTGGGTTGAATAACCATAGTCTTCCCAAGTGTTGGAAAGGAATGACTTTGTACAAGAAGGTCAAGTTAGCTAGTAAATAGACAGTGCATCAAGACCCATCTCCAAATCTAAAGAAAGAGAAGGGCAAGAAAGGCTGGATGTTGAAAACACCTTGCTCTTATTGCAACAAAGGTGGACATAAAAAATCTCATTGTTGGAAGCTTCATCTAGAGCTTTGTCCAAAGAAGGACAAGAAGAAGATTGTAGTTGATTCTGCATTGGTGAACACTAGGCACATGAAGAGGTTCATTTATGTGAGAAAAAATTCTTCACTCATGTCTATAAAGGTGGGAAAGAAAGGTGATTCAAAGCATGAAAATGATGTAGTTTCTTGTATGCCTAATCATCATGTGCCATAGGGATCATCAATGCCACAACATGAGCACTTGTCATGGAAACCTATTACAAGGATTAAGGGAATTGTTAACTCATTTTCATTATCATCTTTGTATTTTTTAGTGCTGCTAATGTATTGTACATGGATAGTAGCTAGGGTAGTGAATATAGAAAAATGTGGGAAAATGCAAATGGGTAGCAACGTGATTGCAGTTAACATAATTATTGTACAACTTTTTGGTGAAGCAAGTGCACAAATAAGGTGGATAGATACTAAACACATGGGATAGTGTTTCTCTCACTTATTGTCTAATTAAGAACCTTTTGGAGGTCCCAAATTTCCTTTAGTAGGGAAGAATGATCCAGGTGGATCTTGAAAACCTTAAAAATTTAGCCCACTTGGAATTTCACAAAATTGGCATCAATGCATAGAACATGGAAAAATATTCATGATTCAACTTGAAGCATGTCAAAAGGAGTTTGTTTTCTTGAGATATTCTTGGTCAAATAGAAGTAACAGAGGTTGACCAAAAAGGTGAAATTTGACCATCTCCAAAGTGGTCAACTATGGGTTTTAAATTAAAGAGCTCATTGAGAGCTTTCCAATGGTGTTCATTTCATGTCATGCCAAAAATACAGGGCAAAAACACACTAACAATTTATTTTTTAAGGAAATAAAAGGATAAAATATAATACATAAGTATATGAATAAAATCACTTAACTACCTCACACTCAAGTATAATTACAAAATTAAGTACTAACCAAATACAAAAATCTCGAGATGTAATTTTCATTCATGCAACTTCAAATTTAATTGACATAATTCAAATTTAAACTACTTTATTATGTACCATTATTTTGTCCAATTAACATAAATCAAGTGCATGAAATTTCAAAACATATAATGGCACAGTAAGGTAAAACATCATCTCATCAAATTTGAAGTAAACATATGCAAAGAAAAATTGAAATACTAGACAACTCATATGCAAGAATGCTACTCTTTCCTTTTCCAACAATGTGGTTCAATCATTTTTCATTTGTTTTATTGAACCACTTGATTCAAAGGCTTTGCTGTGAAAGAACCAAAAAGAAAACCCGATGTCGTTGCCATTACAAAAAAGGTTTTAAAAATACAATTTACACAGGATTTCAATCTTGAAATTTCAACCATCAAATTTAAATTTCCTTCATGACCCTTAACAAGGGACCCATTTCATTTTCTATAATACATTGTTGAGGTCATTGACCAGGTGACAAACAAACATAACAAGGAGACAAAATTAGACATTCATATCCATACTAGGTTGTCACAATAGGATTCAACATTGAATCAAAACTAGGGAAAGGTGGATTTTTCCAATAGGAGATGTCAGACACAACACCAAACTAGGTGCCCAATCGGGGCTGTAACTCAAGAACTTCCATTCTTCCATTCTTACATGCCAAAACTCATACATGGTTTGTGCTGACAGGTAGGGGTCCATAACACCCTACCCTCTCTCCCTCTTCTTGTCCTGAGAAGAGACTCTACACTGTTGGAGTCCAACGAAAAAGACCTTTCTCGAAATTGGCCACTTTTGCCCTATCCAAGGGTGAGTAATGCCAAAACACCCATACAAGAAAAATTCAAAATTTAAACAAAACCATGAAAGAAAAGCATTCAAGAAAACATGGTTTCGATCCTTCCCAAGCATACCCAACATACATACAAGCATACCAATAAACAATACAATAACATAAGCATGAATCAAGCATGAAACAATATGAGCAACATGAACAAGGAAGATGAAGAACTCCTACCTTCACAAAAAGGTTATGGTAAAATGAACAAATTGAGAAGAGCTTTTCCTTCCTTGCCTTTAATCTTCCAAGACTTCTCTCTAAAAGTAGAGATTGGGTAACAGCCAAAGCTTCTAAAAAATGCCTCTAAATAATATCCAAACTCAACCACCCAAAAAAAATAATAACTTCTCCCTCTTGCCTAAAAATCTAGAGGTTTCTAACTCAACTTAACCTAAGGTTAACCTCTAAGTGGAGTTGAGGTTATTCAACCCATGGTAACAACTTTCAATTTTTGCACAAACAAAAATAAACTTTTTGAGTGACCATAAAAGTCAACAAAAGGGGCTAAGGGGGTGGAAAATTCCCCAAACCCATACCCATACCCCTTGGGTATTAATATTTCATGATTTAAGGCCTTAGGAATTGATTTGGGACCAAATAAATGCTAGGAATATTTAGGAGCATCTAACAACTCCAAAATGTAGATTAAGCTCTAATTCGGATTAGGGGTAACTAAACTTGATTAAAAATAGATTAAGAAAAAAGGCACTAACTTAGTTTGACTTTGGTCCATAGGTTACATAGTTAACCCTAATTAACATGCTGGAATGCATAAACAATTTACGAGTGTCAAGTGACACTATAAGAACATGGTTACAAAACATTAACATTTACTGATCATGGAAAGATACATTCATACATCTCACAATACAATTAAGATATGAAAAATGGGGTTTCCATAAATGACACATAGGGATCAGTTCCATTCCTTTGTCGGGTTTCTCGACTAAAATATCCTACACACTGATTGCACACATCAGTAGCTCAAGAAAATCTCATGCATATATATATATATATATATATATATAACTTATCAGGGAAATCACATAACTTAGAACATAATGCTTCAATTAATTAACTATTTAATTCATTTCTACTCACATTTAATCATCAGTAATCACATAAATTATTTATTAATTCAAATTAAGTACTAGTATAATCATCATTAGGTATGCATATACCTAAACATCATAACATCACCAATTAAAGAATATTGAATTTTCTGAAGCATTAAACTTAATCATAGAGGTATCAAAATCAACATCCTTATCATCATGTGAAAATGCCTTGTATCATTGTTAGTGAAATTTTAATGTTTAATTAGTCAAGATAATGTAGTAGTTCTTGAATCACTGAGCATTAAAACATGGATGTATCAATTACTCTTAATTTCATTAGGACATTCACAACATAAAACATTACTTCATATCCGTTCAAATCTCCTGCAACAGATTTGACAGAGAAATTCATATTTAATAACTACGTGCGAGAAGGGACCTTACATTTCATCAAAACAGAAGTTCATATATGAAAGTTACGGTCATTTGAAATTGGAGGAAAAATACAAATTTTGATGATGTCATCATGATATCATCATCCTCATTTTATGCTCTTAATAATATATCAAGTTTTAAAATAATTTATAAATATAATATGTGGTTAACATGAACCATATATTATTATGATTATTATCTTATACAAAAAGGGGATATATATTGTTATTTTTTAAGGGGTTGGTTTATTTTGTATGACTTAAAATTGGGTGACCGCAAGAAGTTGGGTCGCAATTCTGCGGAAGTCAAATCCACAGAATTGTACTTCTCAAAAATGGGTACCAGATTTTTCTAGAATCGGGTACCCATTTCTAAATTCATGCTTCAGGTACCTAATTTTTAAAACTCGGATCGGGTGCCCAAGGAACATTAAAATCAAGCACCCAATTGCTTTATAAATCCAATACCTGATTTTAAAAATAATATAACCCCCAATTTTGGCATTTTTGAAGTCATTTTCATGACTTCAAAAATGGGAGCCTGATTTTCAGCTTTACTGACCACCCCCTATTACTAGTCTTCAATATACTAGGTATTTTAATATGTTTTGTACTATTTTACTTTTCTTTTTTTTTTTCAATTTTATGTTTTATATGTATGTTAATTTATTGTTTTTTTTTTCAGTTTTAATATATGTAAAGTTGTAAATTTACATTGTTAATGAGTATATGTTTAGATTATTGTATCTATTAATTAAAATATAGTTTCGTAAATGTTCATTTAAAAAATTATTATTTTAGATGTTTTGAAATGTATTTAATTTATGTATTTATTACAATGTTGAATGATTAGATTAGATGTAAATTCATTGTTTAAACATGTAATTACAAATAAATATAACCTCGACCTAGAACCATATAAGCTTAACCTAAATTCATTGTTTAAACTATAACCTCGACCTAAATTCATTATTTAAACTATAACCTCAACATAACCATATATAGTTATGTACAATAAAACCCTAAACATATATAACTAAGTACTTAATCACGTAACACCCCACCAAGGGATCCAAACACAAAACTTAGTATTTAATGATTTTACTTAAATTGTATTGTACTTTGTTTCATGGATCAAAAAAGGATGATGTAAACTATTTTATAAATGTATATTCTTTCAGCCTTCCATACCCTATGACATGTACAATGGATGATTGTACATTCTGAATTAATTTTCCAAGTGGCATTCGAAACAAATGTATATTATTTAAATGGATTGAACTCAAGTAGTTATTCTTTCATGTGGATGTGTTATTTATTTTACTTTTAGTACTTATAATTATTTAAAAATGAAATGTAAATGTGCTCATTAAGGAATGTAATCTCTTATGTTTTTTATAAATGTAAATTATTGTATGAATGTTATTGCTTTCTTAGTAAAAATTTTGATTAGTTCTTTGGATCCCTTGGCTGGGCATCATTTAGGATTAACTATAATCCCAATTTTAACCAAAACTGTAGATCATAACCCTTACTGTCATCCTAACCATAATCTTAATTTGCTAAAATGTCAAACCATAATAGTAACCTTATTTATGATAAACTAAATTATCCTAGAGGAGCATCATATCTACATCTACATGTCATACATGTGAATCTAAAAACATTTACATATCTAATTACATCATTTATTGCATAGGAAGGATTTAAAAATTTCATTATATTATCCATGTATATCATATAAAAAAAATCATATAGAGATATGTCATTTACTACATCCATCATAGATAATCAAGAAGGGTACTTAGGTAAATTTATAAATACCACTATATTATAAGAAAAGAAAAACACCACATAGGAGCATCTCATGTATAAACTAAAAAAATTTACCATGACACATGTAATGAGATCAAATAATATTTGTAAGAGTCATCGCATATACTATCAATGTATGGGGGTGATATAATCAAAATATCAAAAAATGAGTGATATCGAAGCATTATATGTTAATAAAACACTAAAATAAACTAACCCCTGGGTAACCCTAAACCAAATTGAATATCAAACTAGATTGAAAGCTAACCTTTGCCCTTAACTAATTAATATTATACTTATAAACCAAATTAAATTAAACAATGATCATAAACCTAATTATACATCCCAACAAGTTAATAGTACAAACCAAATTTAGCCTTGAATCCTTTCCCCAACCATTAACCAAATTAGGCCCTTACCCTAAGATTGAACCAAGTTAAATGTTGACCTTAAGACTAAACCAAATCACCCTAAACTTAAACCTAACTCAATAAAATATTCAACACTTTAAAACAAAATTTAAACCTAACATTTTTGAATTAATGTCGGTTTTTAATCTAAACGCTCTAACTATAATTCTATATCTAAAACCAAGTTTAGCACTTTAAAACTTAATTCAATTTATTAACTCTTGTCCTAATTGAAACCTAAGCATAAACCTAATCAGACAGTAAACCAAATTGAACCCTAATCCTAAAATGAATTAAACATTGATATCATGGTCTCAAAATGATACATCATAAAAAAATTAGAAGAGAAGAACGAATCATGCATCTAATTAAATAACCCTTCCTCACCATCAAGAGGTGGAGGTGGAACATTAGTGCGAGTAGGAGGGACTACACCCTTGGATGCATAAGAATATATCTAGAGAAGTGAATAACTTGTCTTTCCACTAGATGCCTAAACCTTTATATCCTAAGTGAGTATTCATCATAATAGTAAACCTTGCTAGCTCAAATGACCACCTATGTCTAGACTATCACCTGGTACTGTGCTACTCTCAATATTCTCTAGAGTCCCCTAATGACATCTTCTTATGTGGGCTCTCCTTTGGCTTCCTACTCTAGAGGCCCATGACAAAACATCAATAATTTAATTTTAAAAAAAAAAATTTTAAAAAAGGGGCATTGATTCATTAATTAATCCTAACATAATTAATCAAATCAAGTTTTTAAATCCTATGGCTAGAAATATTAATTAAAATGATCAATTATCCATATAATCACTAATCAAAAATGAAATTAATTCCCACCAATAAAGCTTAATCATGTATTGATCAATCAAGGATTCAACCCCCACCACTCATGGAGAATGAATCCAAACCATTGAACTCCCAGAGATTTCTATAAATGTGCCATCAACTTAAGCTTTTGAGATATCTACATTTTTTGTAATAGGGTTATGCAAATCATTCTAGGTGATTGGCAAGTGCTTCTGAGTGAATTATGGGCATTTTCAAGAGCTAATCCATATTACAAGATCATAATCTCATTACACTTTATAGCTTTCTAGCATCATGTAGGGTTTATTTAGTAAACCATAACCTTTCCATAATTTTAACTTTGTTTAATCCTGAGATGAACATATAATCCATAATGAGAATACAATCCCCCAACGTCACAAAATAAGTGTACATGAAAGAAAAATTAGCTAGGTGGCTCCTGTTTTAAGAAAAGAAACCTTGAACTAACCTAGATATAGTTTTTTGGAGTATTATTTTATGATCAGACTTAAATTCAGTATTTAATGTTCAATTTGACTGAACTATTTAACTTTATTTATTTAATTGATATGATTATAATAAAGATATGAGCATTTATATCTAGTTGATATTTTAGATTTAAATTTTATTAAATAGTAATTTTGTCATTTTTTATGTTGTTTAAACATATATGCAGATTATATTTGATGGACCCACCACCACCCCCTCCCCCTCCCACACCCCCACCTCCACCCCCTCCATCTCCACCTCCACCCCCACTCCCACCTCCACCATCCACCGCAGATGAGCTCCATGAGAGCATGAGTTGTAACCTTAATGACCTTATGCATGATATAGAGGCTATCTGATGTGAGACCCACCCCCCTCCTCACCTATTACGTCTTGCAGATAGCATGCAAGGTGTGATTCACTGCATACATCATTTAGATTTTGACATTGATTCATTTAGATCATGGAGGGAAAGCATGCATGCCTTCTATTCTGACGGCTTATCATACAAACAGGTTCATAACCTCAATATAGGTAAAGGGAATTTTAAAAGTTATTTTGTAAACCCTAAGATGGGTGAGGAAATTAATGAGAAGAAGCCTCGCATTTCCATTAGGTGGTGTACACATCCACATATAGCAAGACATTTTTGGGAGCAATGGTGGATGGTATTTGACCATCCACCACATGCTAACCATGAGGTGCCCATGTACTTCCGTAGGAAGCTATGGGCTGATTTTGAATTGGGTTTGAAACCCAATTATTTTGATATGAAAGCATTTCAGGGGGTTGGTGGAGGGATGCCTTAGGATAGGCCTGGGGAAAATTTGAGTGATAGAATGAGAAACCACAGATGAGCCTAGCCCCTTGTACCTCTTCCTACACCTGTTGTGCCTACTTCTCACCATCATCGAGTAGTTTCATCTGCTCTTACCCATTTGAGTGCCCTTTCAGGCAATTTAGTATAGCAATGGATGTAGGCGACACATGCTCCTCCACTTGGACATATTTTTACTAGCTATGGAGGCATATGCACAGGCCCCTAGAGTGATGCTGGTGCAACACATGATGACCATTATGCTGAGGGTGCTGATTTTGATGATGATATATATGATGCCCATGGTGACGGTAGTGACGGGATAGATGTGTCATCATTTGTTGACCTCATGCAGCACGTAGAGCCTGGAGAGAGTCAAGAGCAACAGGTAAAATTTTAATTTTAATTTAAATATAAAGTACACATAATTATTTACTTTCTACATACATGTGTAATTGTATTAACCATATTAATTTGTACTTTTGAAATAACAGTGGATGGATGATACTGTTCCTCCTAGGAGACAATATACTCTTTTTCTAAGACCTACAAACATTGGCATCCCTTATACAATATGCACTTTGAATTACACTATAAAAATGTACATTCAAACTTGAATTTAATAACATGTGATCATATGTTCTTTTTATTTGATTTTGTAGGGATTGTCTATAGCTACATAGTTTGATGTTAGTACAGGCCCTACTCCAGTTACCATTGAGGCACAACTTCAAATACATACGGTATGAACTTTTGACTAAAGAAAAATAATTTGTACTATTTTTTATGTATGTACATTGTTATTAACTTATAATCTGAACAATTTTGACTCACATGTACATATATATTTTGTGTTTTGATTTTACGAATAGAAGCCATATCGTACTCATCCATACAGGCCTCGATATAGTCTATTTTTGACTCCATCTTATGATCATCATGCTAGCATACCTATAGACACATCTGTGACATTGCATACTACTCAGGTATCATATATATACGTGTTAAATTTATAGTGTGTAAAAAATGTAGTGTACAAATTATGTACTTTTTAGTTTGCATACTTTGTAATTATTCATGTATATATAATTTTGACTAAACGTTTATGTATCCATAATTTTAGGACTATGTCACCATGAGTGTTGCTAAGAGCACAAGACTTAGCCAGATGGAGGTACCTACATCATCCTTTGAGGTCAGAATTATGATTTATGTACATAATGTATAGTTCATTATGCTCTAAAATCAAATTTTATAAATGTATGTATTGTAAATTACAAGACGTCACCAGTGCTGCATTTGGTAGTTCTCATAGTGTACACAAGATGTTGATGTTCGATCCACTTTAACATTTAAATTTGCATAAATTGTAATTGAGACCTGAATAAGAGGTATATATAAGTTCTCTAAATTTGTATTGAAAACACAAACATACATGTAATTAAATTATATAAGTACATATATATAAAAATAATACAATAATGAAAAAACTTACATGTGTTTGATTTAAATGCAGTCATCCCACCATACCATCTACATCCTCTCTCTTTTGCAATGCATCTATGATTGTCTCATGCTCATCCATCGAAATTGTCCATAATACCTTATTGGCGGCTCTCCCTTTGTATCTTTCTAATTTCATATTTGTTGCCACTACCAAATGAGAATAGTGTAAAATCTTCTTTTCGGTTTGGTAGTCTTCAACTGCTGGCAAACCATTTCTTCTTAGTACGTATCTATGTAGCCAAGTGCCAGCTACAATGACAGACCCAATTGGATACTCAAAACCATCATCATCTACTTGACGACATGTCAATTTTTTCCTAGGTTCCACACATCTAGTTAGCCAATACTCAGTCTATTCATCGTTATCACTAGGTGCAATAATAGCATAAAAATGTCCTACAAGATAAGATAAAGTATAGAAACACTTTAATCACATGAGTGTACATATGTGAAGTATATAAATACAAAAAAATCTAATTAAATTGTGCATAACAGGTTCTATGAGGTCTAAAATACGATCATAGTCTTTTGATGCAAAAGTAACATTCTGGCCTTCATTTACTATATCATCTTCAAAATGTGTGTCAGTAGGTGCTAATGATCTTTGTTGCCAATATTCAACCCATTCTATATTCTTGCATTCTTCCCATTCACTTGCAAGACAAAATTGACAAAAACAAGCAAGCTCCCTAGTCCATATAGTTTAAGTGTTAGAATCTGAACTCCTAAATGAATGCCATTTAGCTGACCCACTAATTGTATCATAGTCATATCTTGAAGGGATACTATTTTCTTTAACTAGGTAGAAGAAATGTTTGATTGTAGAGTTTTGACTTGATCTCATGTATAAATATTTGTTACACCATTTGACAATCTCATGTGTATTTTTGAATTTAGCTTTTTCCTCAGATTTTAATTTCTCTCTACTAAGGGCTCTCTTCACACATGCACCAACACCATCATGTTCTCCTTTACCATGTCCAGCCTCAAAAAAACACCACACATGTTGGATGTTAGTTTGCCTATGTATCCTACTCAACCAATAGAACATTCTAGCATTCTTGAATTGCCCTGTACAATTATCTGACCATATCCAATGTTGTGTCATTTGAATTTGTCTCTCTTTTAAATTATCATAAAAGACCTTGAAAAAATATTGGACAAACTCAGATGAATGGAGTTTATTATCACTTATATAAAAATGGTACTCTCTCAATATTTTTCAATCCTCCTCTGTACTATCAGGTGCATGCCTATAAACTATATGAACATAAATTGTAACTTGCACTGAATTGTAATATTGTGGTTGTACCTCTTCTTGTGGTGCAAGTGTGTAGTTCTCTACAAAGTCAAAAACTAAAAGTATAGTACCAATTGGAAATGTATTCTTACATATGCAAAATTTTTCATCAAGCCATCTAGAATACTGAGAGTGTTTAACATATTTTAGTATGATCACACTCTTAAACTAATCCATAAATGCATGACAACTAACTTTATTTGTAACTAGATCACACCTTCTTCCAATCTTCCCATCCTTCAATGGATATTCAATAGTTTTGAATCTTTTTACCTCAACTAATTGTTATCCAAAAGTAGTCAAAGCATTTTCATGCAAACATTCATCTAACAAAGAAAGATTGCTGCACATATCACATGTACTAGAAAGACATGCATTGAAAAGAAAGTATTGATCATTACGTGGCTTACAAATTTTTTTTTGATATGAAATCTTTTATAGTTTGAGGTGATATTTTTATACCACATTCCTACAACATTTCTTTACTATGCATGGTACCACGTATAGATCAAAATACATCATAATGGTAACGAAATTGAATATGAGTTTTACAACAACATGTGATTCTTTCTTTGTTAATCCTTACATACCATGGTTTACACTTTTCAAAAGGTCTTTGACTAATGGTAATATTTAATACCTTACCATCTACAAATTTTTTAAACAATTCAATCTGAGTCATGTCCAAAATGTGTTTAGGATGTGGATCACGTATTTTTGACCCAATTCTCAATTTAAGAAAATCTCTTGATTTAGGTGATACTCTTGTATTATCATGTCAGAAATTTTTTATCAAGCTTTTGACTTCACTAGTAAGTTTCATATCACATCTCGGGAGTCTAACACTATAAGTCCATAAAATATTTGTTGGATCACATTCAAAGTTAGCCCTTCTCTTAATAGCTCTTTCTAAATTCTTATGATTCACATTAAGATATCCACTTATGTTTCTAATCAATCTTTTGTCAGATGTTGATTTGTTAACTAAAGCTGTTGTTATTGCTCATCGTGCTGTATTCTTATCTTTAGACCGACTTCTCTTTCCAATAACATCAAAGACACTAGCAATAGTGGATACAACTTGTTTTAAAGACTCATTTTTATTCTTTGGTTTTTCTTACATTCCCAACCTTCTCATTACTTTTTGCATTTTAGACATTTTAATTAGTTGCAACATTAATTGACATTGAAACCCAAATTTCTTATTATAAAAAAAATGCCTATACAATCTATTAGCATGTGGCCTAATTTTTCTCCATGAAACCAATCCCTCAAGATTATCTAACACATCATTAGGAATATGAAAATTATGTTTAGAGACTTTACTATCATTCTGACATGTTTGTTCAGTAGTTGGTGTTTCTATGTCTACATTCATGCAATTTTTATTTTTAGATACTTTATTATTTTCACTGTTATTTGAGATTTGAATATCATTTTTATATTTTCTTGGTATTTCTTTCGGGGCATGCATTTCAATTGGTTTTTTTTGTGCATGATCATTTGACAATTGCTTCTCATGAAGAAAATCTAAATCATCTAAATCGTAACCTACTTCTAAAAAATACCAATTTCATCATGAGAGAAAATTCGAGGGTTTGGAGACACCTATATTGAATGCATGATTAGAATGTGCACCTAAATTTCTTGTATTGGGTTCTCTTCTTTGACCTATTCATCCATCGTGGTATCCTCAATGTCTTTCTCCTTTGAAACATTGTTCAAGTCTCTAATTCTTTGTCTTCTCTCTCATTGACATCGTGCTTCATTCTCTTTATTTGCTGCAATCTCCTCATTTGTCAGAACTTTTGCTTTCTTCTTTCTTCGTTGTTTTGATCTCATGTTTGCACCAATTTTGAATTTGAATTAGTAGCTTGCAAATTGTAATTGTATAAGAGGACAAGAAAACATAATAAACATGATAGAATTCACTATTGTAGATCGAAACTATTATTGAATCATTTCAATCATTGAAACTCAGTTTGTGGGATAGCTTTTGTGGCCCAACGGGTACATTAGAAATGGATATCCGATTGCTTAAAAATTGGGTACTCGATTCTTTAAAAATTGGGTACCCATTTACAAATCGGGTACTCGATTTTAAAAAGAATCGGGTACCCAATTTTTAGATAATTGGGTACAACGGTTGAAAGCAATCGGGCACCTAATTTTTGAATTACAAATCAGGTGCCCAATTCTTGAGACATGAGTGGGAATTTGGTATGGGACCCAAATTTTACATGGGGTTTTTCCTTGGGAAAGGCATGGCATAGGCTTGGTCCCACCAAGCCATGCCTTTATGATCTATTTTTTCCTAAGGCATTTAATCGACAATTTCTAGCATTGTCGTAATTTTTGTATAGTCGTCCCCATTGAATTTTTTGATCAGACAAAAACCCATTATAGGTCTTATTGTTTTGATTCCAAAAATGTAAATTTTATAGTGTTATTGGTTTATTTGCTATTTTTCCATTATTTATTAATCAAAACTATCTCCTAAATGTTAAAAAGTGACATTCACTAAAACTTTAATAACTTTTTTATATTATAATTTTTCTTAAATTAATTTATATGTCATCAATCTACATAAAATTCTTTTTATGTTAATTTTTTTTGTTTTTCAAAAAAGTGAGATTTTGATCAAATTATGTGGTTCATACATGAGAGGTTTTAAAATTTACTTTTATAGCCAATTAATAATTAATAATAAAAAAATTATTCAATAAAAAATTAAGAAAAAATATTCTCATCAATCTTAGGTGTATTAGGTAACTCCCTTTGAAAGGATTTGCGAAAATTCATTTATTTGTGTCAAATTATGGTGTCCATACATGAGCGTGGTATGGTCCTGAAACAAGTATTTTGAAAAAGTGGTTTTTTAAGATCCATACCAAAAAAAAATCTATCATATGGGTACACAAATAAATTACATATTCAAAAACTAGATTCCGAACACTAAAATTTTTATTTTTGGAGTTTTTTATATTCAATCTTTAAATACCTCAAATTTTGAAATCAATTGACAAAAAAATTTAAAAATAGGAAAAACACTTCCAAATTTTGGCCAAAAGTGAGATCCAACTTCTTGCACTAACCCAATTATAAAAGCCAAAAAGGGAGGTTATTTATTTGGATATGCTTTTGGATGGGTTATTAGATTTTGGATATTATAATATAAGTCAAAAATTATAAGGGCCATTTTTTTCAAGGATAGTAGTAAAATTGGGAGATTTGGGTTATTTGGTTATTTTAAATAACACAAATAGTAATTATATTGGTTATATGGTTTTAAGCCAAATATAGCCAATATCAAGTATAAAAGGTGAATTTTTTTCCTTTGAAAAACAAGCCTAGAGAGGAGAAAACTCTAAGGAGAAAATTCTTGTAAGAAGACAGAGTATTCTTATTTCTTAAATTCTTGGAGAGTTATTTTACTCTTGATAAAGAGTTTTGGGAAAGTGAAAGTTTTTCTTGTAAGTAAGCTAAGTGGTCTCTTCAGACATAAAAACTTGGTGAATTCCTTGAGATATTTTTTATGACTTTTAAAATCATTTTTGTAAAGGCTTAATACCCATTGAGAGAGAGTTGCAGTTTTATTGCTTAGCATTGTAAAAATGGCAAAGGAGCTATGCATGAACATGTTGCTAGCAAGTCTCTTTCATTGCAATGTGGAAGCAAGAAGTAGATTGTAACTCCATGGAAGACCATGGTGATATATGAGTTTTGCATCATAATAATAGCATTGATCTTGCGAGTTTGCAGATTCAGAGACATAGCTAGAGTCTGGTGAACTCCAAAATCAAATCTTTTGTCTCTTGTTCTCTTTGATGCATGTTTTGTCTACTTAATTATTTTTTGAATTTCTAAGTATTATTTTCTTAGTTCAAAAGCAACATGAGTTATGATATTTCTATTATATATGTATCCTAGTGAATCTTGAAATTCTAAGTGATTCATAACAAGGATTTTATAGATCAATCAATTGGAGAACTTAAAAATGATATTTCCTATTTAACTAAAACTTCATTATATGAACCATATTTGGAGATACATTTTCCTTCATTGATTCATAATTACAAAATAAGTGTGATGCTACATTTGCAAGATCATTTTGAGTGTCAACAATAATTTTCGTTTGTAAATGAATCTTTTTTACTTTCAACAATGACTATCATGCTACTACTACCATTTTATATAATTACATCTAGATGCATGTATAGACACATATGTTAAAATAAAAACTTCCTCAATTCTTTCATGAGTCCATCCTTCACATATAATAGAGATCTACACGTTATACAAACATTCATGGAGATTACCTCATTACAATACAATACTCAAAGGGCATGAAGGAAGGTTCATAATTTTCAAAATATTACTCAAAGGAAAATATTTGTTTTCCTTCTCCAATACAAGGGAATAACAATAGCTTCTTTTGTATCCCAAGAGCACAAAACCTACAAAACACTTACACAAGAACCATGGAGGCTCACCTCCCATCCTAGGCTTCTAAGAAGCCACCCACTGAGCTTGGGAAACAAGACTCAATTAGGTTACATTCAAGCACCAACAATGCATACAACATCTTATTATAACACATATAACTCCCTTCCAAGGCTTAACACAATGGTTCACCATTGGAATCATGAAACAATGGGTGAAGGTGGGTTCTCCAAATAGGAGAATTCCATATCCATATACACATATTCATTTGCAATTGCATACTGCCTCTTCAAGGCTATCAAATACATCATCCTCATCATATCATTACACTTATACATCCAATAATACAAAACAAGGCATATGGCTTCAATGGAGCCCATACTCCATGAATTAAAAAACCCTCTCCAAGAGGAAAATCTCTCAACTTCAATGTTGAGCCGAACTAGCCCCTTCACCCAAGGCATCTCTTCTCTCCCAAAGGGTGAGTGAAGCCTTCACACCCATTAACAATCAACACTCAAAAACAAGAATAAGGAGATAAATCCAAAGAAAGTAAATGCAACACAATCTACAATCACTTCAAGACAATACAAAATCTAATTTCTCCAACAACAATTTAACAAGATCACAACACCATTATGCAAGTGCACAAGAAAGTCATGGCATGGGCACCAACCTTGGTCCAAGCTAAAGGCAATTATAGTTGATGAAGAGCTCCCTTAGCCTCCCTCCAAAACCCTAACTATTTCTAAACTTAGAGAGTGGGTGAACACCCACCAGTTTGTCCAAACTCCCTTAAGAAGATGTCCAACCCCACTATCTCCTTTTTTGGCAAAATATGAAGCCCCCTTTCTCATACACTTTTGCCCCTTCTAAACATAGGACCTTGACCAAGTGTGAAGGAAAAGTTAAAGTCATATGACAACTCAAATTTGAAATTGGTGAAAGAATGCATTGGTAAAAGGGTCCCTAGGTTAGCTAAGCACTAAAATGGTCAAATTTAGGCCCCTAACATGTTATGCTAACATATGGGTAGTTTATTTTCACAAAAAAAGGAACTTTGGGACCACTTATTGACCCTCTAAAATATTTGTCAAGTTTAAATTTGAAATTCCCCTTGATGGTGACTCATCCTATTCTCTCTCCAAGTGGATTTGATTAAACTTGTTGAAGGGCATTTAGTTTAAGGTTAAGTGTTGCCATGACCAAGACCCTAGGTGACATGTCATTAACACATAAGCAAGTGTCAAGTGACACATTAAAACACATTACACACCACAATAACATGTTGCTAATTCATTCATGAATATATATTTACTGTACACATGTAACTTACATTTACTAAATAAACACATCATAGTGAGGCTTTGAATCTTCCAAAGATTCACCTTGGCTATACTATGTCCACATAAGTTTGGGCCTTGTTTCCCCAATAAAATTCCATGGTTCAATTGCCTGCACACTAAACTCGAACATCAATAGCCCAATGAAAAAAATCATATAAAATGCATGTGTATAGGTGCATGACAAATTTTCATATTGAATAATTTGCATTAACATAATCAATTATCCTAATCAACTTTATTTTCTAGTCATTTTAGTATAAAGCATCTAAATATTACAATATCAGAATCTTCATATCAATATTACTATCTAGTCAAATGTTCCAACTAACATTCTAAACCACATCATAATCCATTTTTGAGCATATTGATGAAATGTTGAATGTATACTATTAAATGAGTAAGCATGAAAATTAGTTCTAAATACACATTTTATGTCAAAATGATGAAAATGTAGACATCTCAACTAATATCCTTTGATTCAATTAAATATAATTTGGTTGCTAATATTATCTTGGTATTATTATGAGATAATTATAAAGTGTATCGATTATATCTCATGACTATTAATATTATTCACCAGAGTGGGTGTTGAATCATCTTTCCATACTAGCCATCTAATTTAATTATCCTAATAGGCCATAAAATATCACAAACCCATTGACGTAGTTTCTAAGTTATGACATCTCAAGCTTTTATTACATAGGGTCTCAACGTATCAACCTAATGTAACTCCAAATAGGGTACCTAGCATAACAATAACTATATCAGTCTTAATAAGATCTCTGGTTCATTTTTGATAAGGGAAATGCTAATCATGACATACTTAGATCTTGGAACCTTCTTACCATTGCTGAATCTTAAGGTATATGGTGATAGTATATAGTTCACATTAATTACATCAGACACAAAACTTGACATCTCATCTCCTTACGCTTCCTATCTTTGACCAAATTTGGGTTATTAAGATTCATAATAGGGTATCGGGGAAGGGGACTTACAAAATCTTGATGTCAAGTGTATTCATGCTATTTATTTTATGTATTTTCAACTAAGTTAAAGTAATATTAATCACAAATAATATTTTAAATATTTTTGTGTTATGCATTTATCAAGCTATTTATGTGTTTACTGAGTTACATCATTTTTCTGTGTTTATTGAGCATCAATATAATTAAGTTTTCAACGAGTTTTTTTGTACTAACATCTAAGGGATTTGGGATTTATTTTAGTGGTAATTGATTCACCCCTCCCCTCTCAGTTACTCCTCTTATATTTCCAACAATTGGTATCAGAGCATTTGGTGCTTGTAGAGAAGGTTTTAAGGACCAAAGCTAAAGATCAGGATGTCTTATAGAAGAGAGATTCCCAAGTTGAACTGAGAAAACTTTGTAGCATGTCAAGGACTTATGAGGTTACATCTAACAACTATCAATGACTCAGGCTGTAAGTGTCTTTACACTAAATACAAGACTCCTACTAGAACACTATCAGTTGAAGATATTGTTGAAAAGAAAAATCATAAGATCATGATGATTGATATTGCTTTTGCTCTTAACTATGTTGAATTTGATGGAGTCAAAAGTTGTACTATAGCTTATGATATGTGGATTAAACTGAAAGACATCTATGGAGGAGATGATAATGTAAGAAGAGCTAAAGATGAAATTCTTAGAGGACAATTTGATCAGATGAAATAGAGAAGATGAAAACATTACAAAATATGTTGAGAGAATTAAAGAAAGTGTGAGCACAATAAAGTATCTAGAGGAGACATTGAGTAAAAAACAATTGTGAGAAAGGTAATCCAAACCCTTCTTCCTATCTATGCAATTAGAGTGTCTACTATTCAAGAAATGAGATGTGATCCAAATAGAAAAATATCTTTGGATGCTCTAGTTGGAAAATTGATAGCTTTTAAGTTGGATAACTGTGTTCCTAGTTCCAAAGCTATTGAGTTTGCATTTGAAGCCAAACTCTCACTTAAGAAAAGAAGTAAGAAATCAAAGGCTAATCAATCAAGAAGTCAAGAAGAAGAAGAAAGTTCTAACAATGATCTTGAAGTTGTTAAAGCCCTACTTGCAAGGAAATATTCCAAAGAAAGAGGAAAGTACAAAGGTAAGATACCTCTAATCTATTTCTCTTGTGAAGAAGTTGGTCACATTGCTACAAGGTGCCCAAATAGAGAAGACAAGGATGAAAATAAAAGCAATAAATAAAAAAGAAAGAAGGAATTCAAAACTACGAGCACCACAAGGAAAAAGGTAAGAAATCTTGTTTTATAGCTAAAGATTCTGATAACCATAAAGATGAAATGGTATATATTGCTGTAAAAGACGAATCTAATGATGAAGGATATAAAATGTCACTTATCTCTCATATTAGCAAAAATGACACATGGATTATTGATAGTGGCTGCTCACATCATGTGACTGGAGACAAAAAAAAGTTCAAGCACATGGAATATTATGATGGTGGTAGTGTGAGTTTGGAAATAATGAACCTTGTTGCATAAAAGAAAAAGGATGTATCTCATTAACCAATGAACTTATATGTGGCAATGCTTATTTGGTTGAAGGAATAAAGCACAATTTATTGAGTGTGGCACAATTGAGTAACTTTGGATTCAATGTAGAATTTATGAATGGGAAGGAAAAACTACTAGATGGAGAAGGAAATCTAGTTGGATCTAGCAAATAAACAAAAGGTAACCTATTCTATCTAGATCTCAGTGAAAGTTCATATTTTATTGCTCAAGTAGAAGAAATTTGGTTACAACACAAAAAATTATGTCATGTAAAATTTTATAATATAGTGAAGATAAGAAAATATAGAAGAGTAAGAGGTATTCCTAGCTTGAGGAAACTTGATATGGGTCTATGCAAAAATTGTCAAATTGGTAAGATGAGAAAAACTACTTTCAAAAGAAAGAACTATCATTCTAAAGAATTCTTAGAGCTTGTGCATACAAACTTATGTGGACCTATTGGAATAGAGAGTTATAGTGGGGATAAGTTTTTCATTCTTTTTGTTGACAACTATTCTTGAATGATGATTGTAATGTATCTAAAAGAAAAATCTAAAGCTTTTCAAAAATTCAAGTGGTATCTAGCAAGAGTAGAAAAGGAAACTGGAAAGAAGCTAAAATGTTTAAGATCAGATAGAGGTGGTGAATTCATCTCCAATGAATTCAATGAATTTTTCATTGAAAAAGGAATTAAGAGACAAGTATCAACCCCTAGTACTCCTCAGTAGAATGGTATAGCTAAGAGAAGGAACATATCCATCATGGATTGTGCAAGAACATTGATGATAGAAAAGAAGTTTGCAATCAAATACTAGAAGGAAGTGATTAGTACTATAATGCATACCTTGAATAGAGTATAGTTAAAAAAAGACTCAAATAAAACTCCTTATGAACTATGGTATGGCTACAAATCTAATGTAAGTTACTTGAAAGTATTTGGCATCAAATGTTATATCTTGAAAGAATCTAGGAAAGGTAAATTTGATATCAAAAGTGATGAAGGCATATTCCTAAGATACTCCTTTAGAAGTAAGACATACACATTTTTAAATTTATCCACTCATAAAATCATAGAAAGTGGACATGTGAGAATTGATGAGTTTGTAGAAAAAATAGAAGAAGAAAGCAACAAAGAGTCTGAGGACTACATAATATTTGTTTACTATGAAGCTAATACTCTGCCAAATCTATCTAGAAGAAAGGAGGTTGTTGTAAATATAGATGGAGGAATTGAGAGTGGGGGGTGAATCAGTTACCACAAAAATAAATCCACAGATCTGTTAGATGTCTCAAATAACTAGTTATTGCTATCACTTGGTAGCCACACAAAAAAAATGATGTAAGTTGATAGATGAACTGTGTATTAACTTATTATTGATCTTTAAGCATTCAAAATCATTAACATGCATGCAAAAGTAAATAACATGAACACAAGAGACACCAAATTGAATGTGGAAACCCAATATGGGAAAAACCACTAAGTCACTAGCTACCAATTTTCACTCTTCTAAAGTGAGCCCTATTAGGAGCCAATCCTATTAAAAGTTACAAAACACACTATTAGATGCAACCCTATTAGAGGATTTAATCACCCTACTAGGAGTGGCCTTGCTAGAGGACTTTAGAACAATATAGTAGAACTATCCACCTTGTTAGAGGATTTACAAAATGGCTATTAAACCAACTCTATTAAGAGATTTAGAATTCACTACTACAATTGTGAGAAATTAACAATGAGAGAACTAAATGAGATGCAACTAAACTTTTGTTGATACAGATCTCTATTCTTCTTCAATAGATCCTCACTAATCAAATACAACTTTGCTACTCCTCAAGGATATCTGATCCTTCTTCAAAATTCGCTCACACTTCCTCTTCACAATCAACTCACTTGCATGCTCATTCATTACAATTAGAATTCACAACTTGACCTTTTATTTATACATTTAAAATTATCAAGTCAGCTCATTTACAAGTTACATTTACCAATAAGCATTACATTAGTCAGCTACTAACATTACATGAAGCAATTAAGCTTTATTTCCCAAAACAATGAAATCCTTCATTGGCCAACCTTGCTCGATAAACACTGCTCCAGAAATTTCCAATGTTAGACAAGTGAAGCTTGGTAAAAATTGAGAACTCTGCAAAATCCTTTGGAGACCAAGTAAAATTGGTAAGAACTAATTTTTCTTCATTGACTTTGTGAGATCAGTAGAAACTAACTTTCCTTTGTTAACCTTGGGAGCTCGGTTAACACTAACTTCTGTCACATAATCTTTTGAGACCTGAGTGAGCTCGGTAGAATTTGTCATCACAGTGTAACCTCTAGAAACACTCGGTAGACTTTGTAATTCACTTTGCTAACCTTCTAAACTTGGTAGACTCTATCTAATAAATGATATGACATTTGTGTAACATCAAAGACAACACACAATTGAACAATTGTATCCAACAATCTCTCTCTTTGGCATTGATGGCAACACAACATGTCATAGCAGATTGAAATTTGAAAACAAGTCTTTTTCTAAAAATTTCTCCCTCTTAGATTATATTCCACAAATAGTAATCTCCCTCTGTGAAGGAATTACATAAACAACAAACTGTCCACAAAAAAAATTCAATTTCAGAAAGATATGACAATATACTCTCCCTCTTTGAAAACACATGCCAAAGACAACACAAATCAAATGAATAGCAATGTACCTTATGTACTAATTCATATGCAATATTTTCATGATTATGTAATCAACTGATAGATATTCAACTTGTTACCTATTGATGCATCACTAAAACTTCATTTTAGTGAGCCTTAGATAGGGGAATGACCCCTAACTTACCTCTTAGATACAAGAATGCATCTTTAGGTAAAGGCTTGGTGAATATGTCAGCAATTTGTTCCTTTGTATGGACATATTCCAATATGATCTCCTTATCCTGCACCAATTCTCTGAAAATGTGATATTTTATTTCAATGTGCTTAGTTTTTGAATGCATCACTAGATTTTTAGATATGTTAATTGCACTTGTATTGTCACAAAACATAACAATAGGTTCTTTGATTCCCACCTTCATGGCTTCCAATAATTTCTTGAACCAAACAATATTAGAATATTTTACTACTGCTACAACATACTCTGCTTCAACTGTAGATTGGGATGTGCAATTTCATTTTCTACTTGTCCAAGAAACCAACCTCTTTTCAAGAAAAAATTCTTCTCCACTTGTACTCTTTCTATCATGAATGTTTCCCACCCAATCTGCATTAGTAAACACTTTCAAATCTAGATTACCTCCAAATTTGTACCATAATCCATAATCTTCAATTCCTTTCAAGTATCTCATGATTCTTTTAATTGCCATCATGTGATTTTCTGTTGGTTTTGCTTAAAATATTGCTACAATACCAACTGCAAGAGCAATATTTGGTCTTGTATGAACTACATACTGTAGCTTTCCAATCATAGATCTATATAGTGTCTGATCTACCTCCTTTGATTCATCATCCTTGGTAAGCTTTAGACCAGTGCACATAGGAGTCCCAACTGGTTTACAATCCTCCATACCAAATTTTTTTAGTATCTCCTTGATGTATTTTGATTGAGTAATGTAGATGCCATTCTTACTCTGCTGAATTTGAAGACCAACAAAGAATTTGATATCTCCAAACATTGACATCTCAAATTCCTTGTTCATTTTCTCTGAAAATTCTTTGCAAAGATCATCATTTCCTATGAACAAAGTATCATCCACAAATATTTCTTCCAAAATAATCTTATTATCTGGTTCTTCCTTGATATACAAGCTACTATTATCATTAGTTCTCTAAAAACCAATCTGAATAAGATAGTTATGCAATCTTTCATACCATGCTCTAGGGGCTTGTTTTAGACCATACAATGCTTTGTGTAATTTTCAGACCATGTCCTTCTTGTTTGGATCAACAAAACCTTTAGGCTAATCAATGTAGACTTCTTCTTCTAGTATACCATTGAGAAATACTGACTTGACATCCATTTGATAAACCTTAAATCCTTTCTATGGAGCATATGCAAGTAGGGTCCTAGCACCTTCCAATCTTACAATAGGAGCAAAAGTCTCTCCATAGTCTATTCCTTCTTCTTGAGAGTATCCTTTGCATACCAGTCTAGCTTTGTTCCTTGACACCTTACCATCTTCATTCAACTTATTTCTAAATACCCACTTAGTTCCAATCACATTTTTATCTTTAGGCCTAGGTACAAGAGTCCATGTTTTGTTTTTCTCTATCTGATCTATCTCTTCATTCATAGCTTCAATCCAAATTTCATTTTCTAATCCATCTTTGACACTTCTAGGTTCAAAATCAACAAGTAAACAAGTACCTTTTAACTTCTTATCAAGGTACCTTTAAATTTGTCTCCAATGATCTGATATGGTGCATGATGTCTCCTGACATATTTTGCTAATACAGGTTCCTTGCCCTTTAAATGCATTGCACTATCATCCTCTTGCACTTCAACTTTAGGTTTTGGCTATTCTATCTACTACTTGGGTCCTTCAAACTCGGTAGGCATTGGCTTGGTAGCATCAAAATGTGACTCGGGTTCCTATATCTTGGTTTGAACTTCCTGCAACTTGGTTATTGAAGACTCAGGAGTAGAAGATTCCTAATTGAAAGGTGTATTTGGTATTGTATCAAGTTCAGTGGAAACAAATCTTCTGTAGTCTCCTAGTTCCCTTCTTCTTTCTTCTTCAGTCCTTTCTACAAAATCATCTTCTTTCACATGTGCACTTTCTATGACTTTGTGAGTAGACAAATTCAAACATCTATATGCCTTACTTTTGCAAGAATATCCTAAAAATATTCCTTCATCACCTTTCACCTCAAATTTACCTTTTCTAGATTCTTTCAAAATGTAACATTTGCTTCCAAATATTTTTAGGTGAATTACATTAGGTTTATAACCATACCATAACTAATAGGGAGTTTTGAATGAGTCCTTCTTCAGCTATACTTGGTTCAAGGTATGAACTATAGTGCTGATAGCTTCCTTCCAGTATTTGATAGCAATGTTCTTTTCAATCATTAAGGTTCTTGTATAGTCCATGATAGATCTATTCCTCCTTTCAACTATTTCTATTTTTCTTGGGTGTTCCAGGTGTTGATACCTATCTTTTGATTCCCCTTTCAATGAAAAAGTTATTGAACTCATGGGAGATGAATTCACCACGTCTATCTAATCTCAAGCATTTGAGTCTTTTGCTTGTTTCCTTTTCTACTCTAGCCAAATACCATTTGAACTTTTCAAATGCTTCTAATTTCTCTCTTAGATACATGACAATCATCATTCTAGAGTAATCATCAATAAAAAGAATGAAGAACTTTTCTCTAGTATAGCTTTCAATTCTAATAGGTCCACACAAATCAATATGCACAATTTCTAAAACTTCTTCAGATTGATAGTTCTTACTTTTAAAGCTAGTCTTTCCCATCTTACCAATCTGACAATTCTTGTATAGACCAATCTCAGGTTTCTTTATATTGGGAATACCTCTTACTTTCCTAAATTTACTTATTTGCACCAAGTTATCAAAGTTCACATGACATAACCTTCTATTCCATAACCAACTTTCTTCAACTTGAGCAATAAAGCATGAACATTCACCAAGTTCAAGATAGAACAAGTTATCTCTTGTCTATATGCTTGATCCAATCAGCTTTCCTTTGTTATCTAGTAGTCTTTCTTTTCTATGCATGAATTCCACTTTGAATCCATTATTGAGTAGCTATGCCAAACTCAATAGATTGTGTTTTAGTCCTTCTACCTAGTATGCATTATCACATACAAGCTCTTTGGTTAGTGAGATTCTTCCTCTTTCTTTTATGCAACAAGGTTCATTATTACCAAACCTCACACTACCACCATCATAGTCTTTAAAATGTTCAAACTTAGTTTTATCACCAGTCATATGATGGGAGCAACCACTATCTACAATCCATGTATCATTTTTGCTCACATGGGAGATAAGTGTCATTTCTTCATCATTATCAGAATCATCTTTCATAGCAATGTAAACAATTTCATCATCTTCTTCATCAGAATCATTAGAATCCTTAGCCATGAAATATGTTTTCTTACCTTTTTCCTTGAATGATTTGAAATCTTTCTTGCCATTTCACTTGTGACCTTTCTTCTCATCCTTGTTCTACTTATTTGGGCACCTAGCAAAAATATGTCCAATTTCTTCACATGAAAAATAGATTAGAGGAACCTTACCTTTGTATTTCTCTCCACCTCTCGAGTATTTCCTTGCAAGCAGAGCTTCAACCAACTCAAGATCACTATCAGAACTCTGTTCTAATTTTTCTTCACTTTTTGACTAAGAATCCTTTATCTTCTTGCCTTTCTCCTTGAGTGAAAGCTTGGCTTCAAATGTTGATTCAATGTTCTTGGTAGCTAGAACATAGTTATCATAGTTATCTAGCTCAAATCCAGTCAATCTTTCAACTATGGCCTCTAAATTTATCTTATGATTTGCTTCACATCTTCTTTCTTGAATTGCAGAAACTCTAATTGCATCAATATGAAGTAATGTTCTAAGAACTTTACTTACAATTTTTTCCTCCTCAATGTCTCCTCCAGAAGCTTTGATTGCACTGACAACTACTTTGACTCTTTCAACATATTTGGCAATGTTTTCATCCTCTCTCATCCTCATCTAATCAAATTTTCCTCTTAAACTTTTTGCTTTGGCTCTTCTCACATTATCATCACCTCCATAGATATCTTTTAGCTTGTCCCACATTTCAAAGGTAGTTGTGCAGCCTTTGAAATCATCAAATTCTTCATAGCTTAGGGTAGATGCAATGTCTATCATCATGGTCTTATGAGTCTTCTTCTCAGCAATGTTAGTAGCAGATAATGTTTCAGAAGGTGTTACATATGCTTGATCAAGATATTTCATTCCCAAATCTCCAATGGAAGCCAGATGGAGTCTCATGAGACATTACCATGCTAAAAAGTTGTCCTTGTTAAGCCTTGGAATTTCCCTCTTGTAAGACATCCTGATCTTTAGCTTAGATCCTTGAAATCTTTCCTACAAGCACCAAATGCTTTCATACCAATTTTTGGAAATATAGATGGAGTAACTGAGAGGGGGGGCGAATTAGTTACCACAAAAATAAATCCACAGATCCCTTAGATGTCTTAAATAACTAGTTACTGCTGTTACTCAGTAGCCACATAGAAAAATGTTGTAACTTAGTAAATGAACTGTGTATTAACTTATTACTAATGTTTAAGCATTCACAATCATTAACATGCATGCAAAAGTAAATAACATAAACATAAGAGACACCAAATTTAATGTGGAAACACAATATGGAAAAAACCACCAAGTAACTAGCTACCAATTTTCACTCTTCTAAAGTGAGCCTTGTTAGGAGCCAACCTTGTTAAAGGTTATAAAACACATTGTTAGGTGTGACCTTGTTAGAGGATTTAATCACCCTACTAGGAGTGGCCTTGCTAGAGGACTTTAGAAAAATTCAGTAGAACTATCCACCTTGTTAGAGGATTTACAAAATGGCTGTTAAACCAACTCTATTAAGAGATTTAGAATTTACTGCTACAATTGTGAGAAAGTAACAATGAGTAACTTGAATGAGATGCGACTGAACTTTTTTTGATATAGATCTCTATTCTGCTTCAATAGATCCTTATTGATCAAATACAACTTTGCTTCCCCTCAAGGATATCTGATCCTTCTTCAAAATTCACTCATACTTCCTCTTCACAATCAACTTACTTGCATGCCCATTCATTACAATTAGAATCCACAACTTGACCTTATATTTATACATTAAAAATTGTCAAGTCAGCTCATTTACAAGTTACATTTACCAATAAACAATACATTAGTCAGCTACAAACATACCCAAAATCTCCAACAACTACCAAGTTGTAGATAGTGCAACCTGAGCCATAGTCTAAAAGGCCTGAGTCATAGTCAGAAGCTACAAAGCTATTACAAAAGAAAATAGAGTCTGATGGAGCCGAGTCATAGATAGTGGGACCCAAGCTTAATGTTGAAGTTCATGATGAAATCAGTGAAACAAACCCCAAAGCCAAAGTACTTGTGCTAGCAAGATATGTCAAAAGGGATCATGCACCTAGCCAGATCAATGCAGACAAATTAGATGGAACAATGACAAGAAACAAATTGGAAGTACATGTTTACTTACTGAATTTGAACCTAGAAATGTTAAAGATGCTTTGGATAATGAAAATTGGATTGAAGCAATGAATGAAGAAATAGAATAGATAGATAAGAATGAAACTTGGAATCTTGTTCCTAGACCCAAGGATAAAAATGCAATTGGCACAAAATGGGTATTCATAAATAAGCTAGATGAAGATGGAGAAGTTTCTAGAAATAAAGCAAGGTTAGTATGTAAAGGTTATTCTCAAGAAGAAGGTATTAATTATGGTGAAACTTTTATTCCTGTTGCAAGATTAGAAGGTGTTATAACTTTACTAACATATGCAACACACAAAGGATTTAAAGTTTATCAAATGGATGTAAAATCTGCATTCTTGAATGGAATTCTTAATGAGGAAGTCTACATAGAACAACCTGAAGGTTTTGTAGATCCTAGCAAAAGAGATATGGTTTGTAAATTATACAAAGCATTATATGGTCTCAAGAAAGCTCTCAAAGCTTTGTATGAAAAAATTCATAACTACTTGGTACATATCAGTTTTAAAAGAACAAATGAGAATAGTAGTTTGTATATCATAGAAGGACCAAACAAGAAGATTGTGTTGGCAGAAATATTCGTTGATGATACTTTATTCATAAAAAATGATGACTTATTCAAGGCATTTTTAGAAGAAATGAGTAAAGAATTTTAGATGTCTATGTTTGGAGAGGTAAGTTTCTTTGTTGGATTGCAAATCCAATAGACGAAAAATGTTATCTACATTACTCAATCTAAATATATCAAGGAGATACTTAAGAAATTTGGAATGGAAGACTTAGGACTAGTTGGAAACCCCATGTCTACTGGACAAAAGCTTTCCAAAAATGATGATTCCAATGATGTAGATTAGACCACATACAGATCAATGATTGGAAAATTATAGCATGTAGTGCACATAGGGCTTGATATTGCATTTGTAGTTGGTATGGTGGCAACATTCTCAGTAAATCCCAAAGAAAATCACATGATGGCAATCAAAAGAGTCATGAAATATCTAAAAGGTACTGAAGAATATGGTTTATGGTACAAAATAGGAGGCTATTTGGATTTAAAATTATTCACAAATGCTAATTAGGTAGGAAGCATTGATGATAGAAAGAGCACCAGTGGTAGAGCATTCTTTCTTGATGAAAGACAAGTGTCTTAGACAAGCAAGAAACATAGTTGTATTTCTTAGTCCACAAAAAAGGTAGAATATGTGGCAAAAATAGTTAATTGTTCTAATATTGTTTGGTTCAAACAACTGTTGTTAGGTATGAAGATAGAGATCACAGATCCAGTGGTTATATAATGTGATAACACCAGTGCAATTAATATATCAAAGAATCTAGTGATGCATACCAAAACAAAACAAATTGCTATAAAATATCATTTTTTGAGAGAATTATTACAAGATAAAGAAGTTAGATTGGAATATGTAAATACTAAAGAACAAATTACAGACATATTCTCCAAGCCATTACCTAAGGACGCAGTTTTGTATCTAAGAGGTAAGCTAGGGGTCATTCCCCTATTTGGATCTCACTAAATGAAGCATAGTGATGCATCATACAGAGCATGTTGAAGATCATTCAATTAGTGCAGTATTGACAAAGGGCATATTGCAAATGAATTAGTACATAAGGTACATTGATATTCACTAAACATTGTCTTTGGCATGAGATGTCAAAGAGGAGAAGTTTTTTGTCATATCTCATAGAAATTTTATAAAGATAAAGAGTAAAAGATGTCAAAAAGGGAGAATGAACTTGGTCTGATATCAAAGATAGAGTTTTTTATTAGAAGAAGTTGTTGCAAACAAAAGTTTTCTAACAAAGGAAGAAACTAAAGGCAAAAATAGTTCACACTGATAGAGGGAGTTTTCATAGATGAGAATTAGAATAAAATTGAGGATATGTTCCTTACTCTCTAAAAATTTCATTGCATTATGACATGTTGTGTTGCCATCAATGCCAAAGAGGGAGATTGTATCCATTAATGGGTGCATGAGCCTTTACATGACATACAAGAATAAAAGAATGAGTAGAAAAGAAGAAGAAAGTTTTGAGATGATGTAGTACTCTATGGAATCTCTAAACATGAAAGCTTAATTTTCTTTAGGCACCTTTGGGAGTTGAACTGTCATCAAAATGTGTTTCTGATGCATGGAATACTCTAAAATAATAACTAATAATTAACTATTGATGCATTGATTCTTCTTCAAAATTTTTGGCGCAACTCTATGAAAAGTGCATCTGCACACTGGCACACCTATACCTCTATTAACCTTGGTGACATGATAAAAAAATCCAAAAAATATTTTTAGTGTCAAAACTGAATCTCTTGCATCTAAGCTTTCTCATTCTTTATACCAAAATGATGTCTGGATGTTTATTCTTGTACTTTTCTATTATCTCCACAAATTCACTAGCTTTCAATAAATCTAATTCACCATACTCATTCTTTATTTCTTGTCGGTAGTCACTAACTTCTATCCTCATCTCTACAAAATCCTCAAGCTTTGTGTCTCGTTCCACCAATGCCTCTTTAGTTGTAAATGCTTGTTGTACATCTTCCAACAAAGCATTTTGAAATGTATATTTGAATTGATGAGCCATTTATTGCACCAAAAAATCTTGGTGTTTGACTCATCCTAAAAAATCTCAAGGATGGCAGCATTATAGTACCTTTCTACTTCCAAAAATTGTTCTTGAGATTTTTCCTTTATTTGTTGGATTCCCTCATGCAATCCTTCCATAAATTTATTCTCCAAGGATATCTTCTCTATCCAATCATTGAGTTTATCTAGCTCCTTCACTAAGTAATCTTCCATTAGCATCAGGTAGCTTTTCCCCTTTATTGATCTGAGTGCTTTTAGATCTTTAGCTCATGTACACACTTCATCCATTAGCCCAAAATCTTGGTTTACAATGGAAACCAACTTTTTAGCATTAGTTTGGACATTTTTGACACCATTTTTGACATGCTACCAAAAATGAATTCATCTACGACCTTGCTTCATTCCTTCCAAGTGCATCACCAAGAGTGATATCAAGATTCTCTAGGTCAATGGGTCCCACCACCTCATTCAAGTAGCCTCTTAACAACTCATTTTTCTTTTTCTCTGTTATCGGTTATGATTCATCCTAATCCAAGTGCTTGAACATTTCCTTGAGGCCTATGGTTATCAACATTTTAGTCATGTCCACCGTGGCCTTTCCCAATATGATCTCTTTTATTTTGTAATCCTTAGGACTTAGTTCTTTGGTGTCACCATGAGGAGGAGGAATAGAAATATGGGTTAGAAGGTCTTGATCTTGATTCTTCATAATGAAGGCAAGTGTTTTAGCATCACCCTTAGATGGTTAGGCTTCTTTATTTCTGTTATTAATTCCTTCATTCCTTCCTCTTTTTTTAGCTCCATCTACTTCTTCTATCAGAACATAATCTCCTTCTTTATCCATGATGGTGTGGTCCCTATTGGTGACATGTACTTGGCTAAAGAAGTTGATTTTGAAGTAGGCTCCTTTCCCTTATTACTCCTCTTTGGAGTCTTATCATGTCAAGGAAGATATTCAAAAGGAGTTTCTATGTTTTTTTAGGCTAAGGATATAGCCTCTATATCTAGGGGAGTTTGTTTAGTTTCTTTTTCTATTCCCCCCTGTCAAATACTTCATCGGCATGAAGTTGTTGATATTCTCCTTCCTCAATTCCTTGACTTTCTAGTTCTACTTGTATTTCTAGAGGAGGTGGAGCTATTGACCCTTTATCTAATATGGTGGCCATATCATGTGGTGATGGAATTCCAAGTGGTCCCTGAGGTAGAGAAGGCAATTGTTTCCAACCCTCTTCTAATGACTCATTTGTCAATGTATCCCTTATCTTCTCACCCACCATATCTATGCCCACTGGCATAAAGTTAAAATCTAAGAGATCAAAAATATCTACCCCTTCACTCTCCATCTCAACTACCCACTTATGTTGTTCATCCTCTAAAGTTTCTACTTGGATAGGCTCCATTGGAGTAGATGGAGATATTTGAGTAGAGCTTCTCCTCCTCTCTTCTTCTATTGTTTTGGATGAGTGGGTTCTCTAACTTAAGAGGAAAAATTCTATGTGTTCCCCTTCTTCCTCATCCTCTTATTTGGGAGCCTTAGGTAGAGGTATGGTCGAGGGAATTGGATCCATCTAAAATGCCTTCAAAATCCATTCCATTGTTAACTTTACTACATGTCTGGCTTGATGATCTATGTCATCATTCTCCTTGCACCATATCTTTGTGTTCATCATGGCTTCGTTGTATATTTTATCCCTCCTATACAAAGGATCCCTTACCTCTAGGACATCCTTTTCAATGGAATTTAGGGGAATCTTCATTTTAAGAATCTTTTTTTCCCAAATGTAGACTCATCTTACAATAGTCCCTAACATGGACATCATAGGCATCCAGTGATCTTCTAGGTCTTCCTCATGAATGAACTATTTTCCCACAAGATGCTGAACCATCCCAATATTATCAAAATATGGGAAAGGAGCTTGATATTATTCCAAAGGATACTAATCCCATTATGAATTAAAGGTAACAAGATCCTATTTTTTCTTTACCTCAAACATCCCAATGGTGATTGGTTATACCTAGGTCTTCTTGTGCTATTTCCTCACTCTGCCATATGTAGAAGTTAGTTGGTGGGATATCTCCAAAAGTATTAACTAATCCAAAGGGTACCTTGGGATGTTATTGTTGGAATTACAATAAAAAAGGTAAAATTCTAAGGGTGGGTGAATTAGTAGTTTAGACTAGGATCCATAAAACTTTCACCATACATCCATCTCATGCATTCAATGAGTAAATTGAAATAACATGTAAATTATATACATCTAAACCATGTAAAAATGTAAGCATTCACACACATAACACCAATATGACTACCCAGAAACCCTCCAAGTGAGAAGGTAAAATTGGGGTAGGGATGACACCTAGAAATCTTCACTACTATATTAATAAAGTGCATCTATTGAAGGTTACAATGTTTTGACCATGAAACATGATCTACACCATAGAAGGTCTACCTTGTTAAAGGCTTACAAAGACTGTTAGGTCTCACGTTGTTAGAGGATTTCAACTCCATGTTAGAAGTGTGCCTTGTTAAAGGAATTCAACTTACAACTAAGTAAGCACCCTATTAAAGAATTTCTTAAAGTCTATTAGGACTACTCTATTAAGAGATTTGACTAAAATCACTTGTTAAAATGTCTTAGCATAGATCCTATGATTGGCACTTGCTTTCCTAATAATAGATCACCTCTAAACAATGTCTTCTTGATCCTTCTCGATCAAATGTCTCGATGATGTATCCCTTACTCTATTGTTTGATCTTCTCTAATTGATTATGTAATTCACTCTCACTTCTAAGTCACCATGAATACTCTGTATGGGAACTATCTTCTTTGCTCCTCTAATTCCTTACACACTCATTCATTCATCCCTCTATCTGTAAAGAGTTTAGGACTTCATCCTCCTTAAGAAGAATTTGGTGGCTTAGGGTTAGGTATGAATCTATGGTTGAAATTCATCCATTTTGCCACTTAATCCTTCCCATTCTATGATTGGTTGCATGTAATTGGATAAGGAATCCAAATAGAGATTTTTCCTTATCTCCAAAATATCAAAATATAATCTTAAGTCAGATAAAAAATGGTGTACATAGTTGTTTGTGCCATAACAAAAAAAAATGTCAAAACTATCTTACTCAACATATGAGGTCTTTGATGCTCACCATACATTGTTCTTTATATTGTGACTCAACACCTATATTTCTTGACATCCATTGTTTACTTAGCTCTTGATTCACTCAACATGGTTCATCTACTTGGAACTTGATTGACTTAGCAAATGAGTGGCTTAACACTCATTGAAATTCAAAATGGTCTAATATTTACATGTTGTGCTTGGCATGAATTACTAGTTTGGCATGAACTAAGTAAATGGATTAAGTGTGTTGACACTCACTTGTCAAAACCAATATGAGATCAACAATATCCCCGTTTGACATGAGTATCAAAAACACTTGAATACACAATATTATCCTTAATCTCTCAAGTATAACATATCCATGACTCGACTTATATACAAAACCTCAAAATTTCAAAATTATGAAATAGCTTAAATACCTCAAAATTTGATAACTCCCCCTGGGTTAATATGTCTATTCTATATCCATAATTCTATGCTCCTTTCTGAGTAAATGTGTCTTTGCTTACACACTTTGACTTCAATTCTTTATTTTCTTTCATGCTCTGCCTTAGCTAATATTTCATATCTCTGCTACTATGCTCTATTTTTTGATTCTCTCTTATTCTCCCCCATTTTTTGTTTCTCTATGTTTCCCCCCCTTTCTTTTATTCTCCTCTATTTTATTCTCCCCCAAAAGTATTTCTCCATGCTGTTATGCTCCCCCTTTTCAAAACTTATGTCAAATGGGTTATACACTTATTGTGTGTTTGTCTTGAAAGTATGATCATGAGGACTGCATCCCAGTTATCACATGCAACATCCAATTACTTTATTTGTATTGCAAGCTTAGCAGCAAGGTGTACTAGACCATCTAAAGTAGAAAGATTGGGGTGTTTCTTTAATAATTGTCAACATAGCCTATCTCCTTGTGTAGCATTTACATGTGTGGGGTGAGAGTTGCCTGCATGCTTGTCAATTTGGATCTTATGTTAGCCTCATTTGCTATTAAAATAACTAACTAAATTTATGATTGAAGAAATGTCCTAAAATTATTCTCACTCTAAGCAAGATTTGTAGGTAATCATGCACCTAATGTAGATATTTGGCTTTCGAAACTAAAAATGTGACTTCTGGTCTCTTGGGTGAAGAGTGTTGGATTACATAGTTTTATGCGCAATGAGAATATATTCTCTATTACCTTCTTCACATCCTTAACCTTAGTTGCCAATGCAACTTCTGTAAGTGCTATATCACTAGATATTTTCTCATTCACCTTGTTCTAGAACTTCTTTTTTGACCATTCTAATAGTTTTGCATTAGTATCAAGGTCTTCATTACTAACCTTCTCCATGATGTCTATCAGTTGTTCTATGAGTGGCTTAGTCTCTTCAGAAGTTGATAGACTAAATGCATCTAGAAAGATGTCCTTAATATCTTGAAGTGCTTGCTTCTGCCTATGTTCTCTCCTAAGAATTTCTTGATGATTTTTCCTTTTTAATGCTTGTTGTAGTATGCCTATTTACTCTAATGTCATAGTATTACAATCATACTTAGGTATAAAAATTTCTTCATCAAGAGTGATATCTCCATAGTGAATTACCTTTTCAAAATTTGATGAGCTCGGGCTTGGCACTAAGATCTGCAATGGAATAGCTTCTGTGCTTAGCTTCTAAAGAGTTTGTGTAGAAGGAGTGCCAGATAATAGTAAAGCTACCAATGCTTGAATGACAACTTTTTCCTTCACCTTTGGTATTAGCTCACTCTCTTTAGGCTTATCCTGGTTGATCACTATGACTTGACTAACACCTTGTCCTTGTGCTATAGGTATAGATGAATCTATTTGAAATATTTCCTTCTATTCTATAGTGGTGTCTTTCTCTTCTACTATTCTCTTTTGAGTTGTATCAACTTTACAATTATATTACCCTTGGTAGACGTATCTACTATGGTTTGGACCAAAGGTTGTACATGAGTGACTAAAGGGATGATAGAAGGTGGTTCTTGTGGATTAACCTTTTCCCTTGTAATATCAGTTATTACCTTCTATAGTTCTTCTACACTAACCAAAATAGGATTATCACTAAGATTGGCTTGCAATGTAGATTGATCTAAGATTTTCTTCAAATCTTCTACAATAAGAGGATTGATGTTCTAAGCTGATGGATTAGAGACATCCTTTATAGTTATTTTTTGAGTTGTCTTGGTCATGTCATGGGGAGGACTAACACTCGACAATTGTGTGTCATGCACACTCTATTCTTCTTGCTGCTTAGGTTCAACTATTGCCTTATCATATTCTTTTACTTCTATCTCTCCTCCAATAGTGTTATCTTTTTTGTCATCTTCCTTATAATCATCTTTAGCCTCTAAAGGGTTAGTTTCTCCTTTCTTTACTGTGGTCAACCCATAAATGACTTTCCATATTTGTGCTGATTTCTTTACAACATCCTCAATATTATTTTGGAGAATGCTAAAGGCTTTGTGTTTAGGTTTTAACCTAACTGCATGTTTCTTTATAGCCTTAGCAATTTTTTCCTTAGTCAACTCTAGCACTACTAAGGCTAGTTTTGTCTCCCTAATTTGTCTTTGCAAATTTAGACAGTAATGCCATTTTTTCTCAACAATTTCATATAGACTCTTAGGTATAGAGTTGGAAAATTCTAGTGGAGTTGTTTTGAACTTTGACATCATGAGAAACAATGCCTCTTCCACTTTTTTTTTCTCTACTTTGTCCAATTTATCAAAATCAACATGACTAAAACCTTACCAATCCAATTTACAATTCATCAAATTTGGCTACAATACAAGTTTCACCAAAATGCACATAGTTGACCTAACTACTGGTACTTAGGTTTTGAAGATAAACTCAAGGAGGTTTTGATACTTGGAAACCATTTTCAACACTCAACATCATCATGTACTCGATAGACATAGAAGCTCAACTCATACTAATCACTTCCAAGTAGTCTAAACTCAATCTACACTGGTGACTCAGTGAACACTATGAAACTTGGCATATAAACTAAATTACTTGGTTGACACTACATATCTCAGTCAACACTATCACTGCAATCTTGGTATAAACTAAATCACTTAGTTGGAACTCTATAGTTTGGTCAAGACTAGATTCTCATTGCTAAAGCTGCAAACTCAGTAATCACTGGAGAACTTGGTTTGCACTGAGAAACTTGGTAAACACTATGAAGCTTAGTTTACACTGATAATCATCAACCTAGTAGATATTGCTCAGTACAAATTGAATAATGGTCCTAGAACTCAGTGACAACTATAGAACTCGGTAGAGCTCGAATTACTTTGTTAACATTGTTAAATGTACTATAAGTTTTGTAGCTACTATCCATTTGATTAAGTGTGTGTGTCACTAATAAATAAACTTGACTATAATGTCAACACTGACACTAACAACACAAAAAGCATAAAATTTCTCTAAAAAAGGATAATTGTGGACTATGTATTTTGATGGTGAAAGTTCAAAATAGGGAGTTGTTGCTGGAGTTGTACTTATTTCACAAGAGAACAAGAATTTTGGATACTATTTTACTTTGGAATTTACATGCACAAATAAAATTACAAAATATGAAGCACTACTCATGGGTTTAAGATTGGATGCTAAACATGGTATAAAATATGAATATGTAATTGGTGAATATGAGATAGTAGTATCATAGATTAGGCAATCCTATGTGTCCAATAAAATGAGGTTAAAGCAGTATGGGAATGTGTTATGGAATGAAATTGAGGCCTCTTCTACATTTGGGATTACATGGATGGATAGAATAAACAAAAAGATGGAAGATTCACTAGTTAATGTAGCCATTAATCCTGATGACACAAATTTTGTAGGAATATCTAGACTTGATGTACAACTCAAACCTTCAATTCTTGACAATGTTGAAAGATGGAAATTATTTGAAGATGATGCAAATATTTTGAATTTTTTGAGTGGTGAGCATAATTATCATGGACAAGAGTTGGACTCTAGTGATTTAGTAGAGACAATAGATAGATATGACACTATTTTTGGAAAAGAGATGATCCAACTCAAAACTTACAAAGATCCCAAAGGTTTAGTTGTCCTAGAAAGTGTGTTTGATAATTTGGATAGAGTAATATCAGATGTTGGAGACAAGAAACTAAAAGAGTAAGAGGAACTAAATCTAGGTTCAACAAAAAACACACATAAAATATACATAGGAAATAAGTTATCTCCTATTGTAAGGGATTATTTGATTGAGTTGTTAAGGAAATACATACGTGTCTTTGCACTATCCTATGATGACTTGAAGGATTATAGGGAAGATCTATTTAAACATGTCATTTCTCTTAAAGAAAATAATAAACCTTTAGGTAGAAGAAAATATTGATAAATCCTACCTTGGCCTCAAAAATGAAAGACGAATTAATGAAACTCAGGGATGGGGGAATCTTAAAATCAAATAGACTTTCTATATGGGTCTCAAACATGGTGTGTGTTAGAAAGAAGAATAGGGACATCATGTTGTGTGTTGATTTTAGGAACCTAACTATTTCATCTTTTAAAGATAATCATGGATTATTTAACATGGAGGCTATCATATAAAGAGTGAAATTTCTTGGATTACTTTCCATGATGGATGGTACCTCTAGTTATAATCAAGTATTGTTAGATGCATTTGAGTAATACAAGATAGTTTTCACCACACCATGGGGGGCATATGTGTATGTGAGAATGCATTTTGGAGTCATGAACACTAGAACAACATTTCAAAGGGCCATGGTTATATCATTTGATAATTGTATAGATAAGTTCATGGTGGTGTACTAAGATGACCTTACTACATACTCTAAAAGAGTAGATGACCATTGTAAACATCTCAAAAAGATCTTTGTAAAAGACATTGAGTATGGTGTTTCACTTAACCCAAACAAATGTTCATTTGCAGTGATCAATGGTCAACTCTTAAGTCATATAGTATCTGAAGAAGGGGTTAGGATATATCTTGAAAGGATTTATGCTATAGATAAGGTCCTTAGACCAAAAATATAAAGGGGATTCAATCATTCTTTGGACAGGTGAAATTTTTAAGAATATTTATGACCAATTTTGCAAAAATTAGTAGACCTATACCCAAGATGACCAATAAGGGAGAAAATACTAAATAGGAGGAAGAACTAACACCTACATTCCAAAAAATTAAGGATGCAATAAAAAATAAACCTATAGTAAGAACACAATATCACAACAAGCCTATGAATATATTTTCTTTTACCTTGGTCCACATAGTTGTAGTAGTGTTACTTCAAAAAAATGAGGAAGGATTTAAACAACCTATAGCCTTCTTAGTAAATCTCTCTAGATAGAAGAGATTAAATATGATACAAATAAGAAACATACATATATCCTAGTAAAAGAAGTGAAATGTTTTAGATATTACTTAGTAGGAGAAATAATGGTGGCTTTTGTTCCCAATGTTGTGGTTAAGGACACTTTCTCTCTACAAGAGGTGTCAGGTAGGAGGTGTAGCTGGATAGGTTAAATTCAAGAATTTAATATTAATATTCAGATCACTAATATTGTCAAAGATAGATAATAAATTGAGGCCATATATATGTGATATGGATTCCTATGACTATTATAGAAATGTTAATTAGTATTTATAGTGTATGTCTACCCCTTTACAATGAGTGATAATGAAAAAGATAGGACTAAAGCTTTAGAACATCAAATACATAATTGCAAAAGTTATGGTGGAGAGTTACACAAAGTGTACTCTTGAAATTTGTAGACCAAGAGGGTTAAGTTGAAATATTAAGTGAGATGAGCAATGGTGTATGTAGAGGTCACTACATGGATAAAACCATAGTTCATAAGGTCATAAGGGTTGGGTTCTAGTGGCCTACTTTGTTTAGAGATTCTCATGTATTAGTAAAGAAGTATGATACTTGTCAAAGGTTTGTAGGCAAATCAAAGTTCTTTGAAAATTTACCCTTAAATCTAGTAGAAGTATAAGCACCTTTTCAACAATGGGGTTTGGATTTCATAGTTAAGATAGCTAACAAGTCTAGTGGTGGATAGTCTTAGATTTTGGTGGCTATAGATTATATGAAAAAGTGAGTGGAAGCTATCCCAACTAGAAGGTCAAATAGAAAAGTGGTAAATGATTTAATTTTGAATAATATCATTACTAGGTTTGGATGCCCTAAGAATATTTTCACTCATATTCCATGTGTTTCAGATTAGTTGAATATATTCAATTTTGTGACAAGTATGGAATAACAAGGTATTCTTCTTCTCCATATCATCCCTAGGGGAATGGATAGGAAAAATATATCAATAAAAGCATCTAAAAGATCATGAAAAGGAGTTTGGATGAGAACAATAAAACATGAGATTCGAAGTTTCCTTTGGTAGTTTAGGGTAACTAAGTTACAATCAAGAAAGCAATTAGTTCTACACCTTTTGATCTAATATATGTAATGCATTCTAGTTTGTAAAAAAAAATCTGATTGGGATGTATATGTTCATTGAAAAATATGAGGACAAATAGAATATAAATTCAATTTTTTTTATTTAGGCCTAAAATGGTAAATTGTGCACAAGAAGGGCTTTACTTTTTTTTCACCTAGTAATTTTTTTAGCTTAAAATAGAACCCTAGTTATACCCCATATTTCAAGTTTATCTTCAAATTTTCTAATTCCTAACCCTTACATTGAAATTGGCCTTTCTGCAACTTCACATGAGCCTATATGGTTTTTCCTTAAAGAATTGCAAAGTAGTGATATAGGCCTTGATCACAAAATCTTATGTGTCATGTAATAATTCATTTCTAATCTTGCAATGTTGGAATCCACATGGAAGAAAAACTTCACAAATACTTTTTATAAGTAGAAAATGGATGTTACAAAGTCACAATAAAACCTTTATTCACTACATCTCTTGCTTTTATCTTTTAACTAATTTTTGAGGTGTGATGCAACAATAAACAGTTTGTGAATGAAGCACATCTCTTGAATTTTCTCACTTAAATGTTTCAAGTTTGTGATCTAGTGACCAAAAGGAATGCAATATTATTGTGGACATTTGTCTTCTAGGAAGGAGGGTTACAAAGTAACAATGAAAGTTATTTTTTTATAAACATGAAAATTCTCCATGATTATGTAAACATAATAATAAAGGGTTGCAAAGAAGTGATATCTTATTGTTAACAACCATCTTGACTTCTTTGTGGTTAGTTACTTGATCTAATTAGAGGTTGAGATGTTACAGTGGACTATGGAAAAGGCTAAGAAGTACTTTGTTGTAGTTTTATAAAAAGTGTTTTATAGGGTCACAATGCTACAAAAATCCTTAAAATTAACTTCATATGATTATGTGTAAGGATGACATCCTAAAATATGGATAAAGAAGAATAGAAAGAAATTACAAATCAATCATCAATAATGATGCTTGATGAATTATGTCAGCAATTCCTTTTTGGTTACCATGCACATTTGTAACATTTTGAAGATAGTAAATTCTTTGACTTGTGATGTCAAAATAAAATTTCTCTTATGGTTAAGCACAAGATTGCAAGGTTTCTAAACTATGACAAGTAGGATATTGTATCAGTGTGATAAACCATTAAAGGATTAAGCAGAATATTGCCATTCTAGAAATGGTATGACTTGTTATCCATTGTGATATAATGAGGAAGGTTGGTACATGGTTAAGTTTGACTTCATAGGTCATAAATATGACACTAAAATAAGGTTACAACCTAGAGATATAAGGTATAACGCGAGTTCACAAGTGTGAGTCTTGTGGTTAGGATAGGAGGTTGTGAGGCTGTGAGGTGAAAGGAAATATGTGTAGCACAACGGTCATAGGTTCCCCATGAGGTTAGGAGATAAGTAATACAAAGTAGGGACTAAGGTATTAAGTGACTTTGCAAGGGTATGTGAACTATTGAAGTTTAGGGGAGCAAAGTTCTAACTAAAGGGAATTTTTTTGAGTACATAGTTAGCACTACATCATGAGAGTTAAGGGTTACTATTTGAATCAAGTAGTGAGGTTTTAATAAGAATAAAATGGTAACTAGTGTAGCTTCATGGAGGATTAGAAGGTTAAAAGGGACACCATTGTGAAGCAACAATAAAAATTAAGAAAATAGTTTAGCAAGGCATCACAACCTTGAGTTGAAAAGTCATAACTAGCCTACAATGGATATGTAGGTGGGGTCTAGAAAATGATTTTATACTATTACTAATGATATAAAATGAATGCCTAGTTATAAAAATTCAACCAGTTCTTTGATGAAATATTTTTGAGAATTTTGAAAGGAATCCATGCATGCAGAGTTAATTCCTAATGTTAACTCTAAATTTTAAAAGCCACTAAATTGTTTGTAAACACCAACATTGCAAAAAAAAATTTAGAGATCAAAAATTTGAAGAGAGGAAAGATTCATAGAGATTTGTAGAAATAAATTTCCAAAATTTGAAGATGTTACAAGAAAGTGTACTAAATACTAAAATTGAGGTAGTGGAAGTTTCTACTTCTTCTAGTTAGGCTAAACTAAGGAAACCAATCTATTTTGTTAAAGAATGGTTGGAATTTATTCTTGGTTCATCAAATACATAGTCAAATAATGCACATGAATTGAGAAATCCCTATTTATTTTTTAGAGACACTAAAATCCTAGACACTAATGGAGATGAAGTGTTCTAGGTTTTCTACAATAATAGGGTAAAAAACCCTCTTGTGTCAAACCCATGGGAGAGATTAATTTGGGAAAAATGATAATTCTAGAAGTGTTCATCAATGTGGACCTAGTTAAGGCTATAATTAAGCTACATAATCTTCATACCCATTCATTTCATAAAATGGATAGGAGTTTATTTTGTTGATTGGATAGAAAAAGATTTATTAAAGCATTTAGACTCCAAAGATTGATTGGTGTTAAGGTTGACTTGAAAAAGTTGGAGAATACTTTTCAATCATAGAATAATTTTTTCATTGGTAGGGAAATTTAAATACATATACCAAGAAGTAAAAAGAAAATGGGAGAAATCCCTAAGATGGTTGATAAGCTCATGCTACTAGAGTACTTTTGTAAATACTTTTAGAACACAATCTTTGGTGTAAACAAGGTGTTAGGTGTTGATGGAACCATTAATATATCTGTGTTGGTCAAAAGAATAGTCTTGAAAATTGAGTGTCAACACACTTAACCATTTTCACTATATATGCTAAGTACACAATGTATGGCAAGCCAAAATTTCAATAGATGTTGAGCCATAGTTGGTGCTGAGTAAGTCTGAATGTAGTATGTGTTGAGTAATTTAGAAATGTTCAAATGCTGAGCAATACAAGAACACACATGTGCTAAGCAATATAGTATTTAACAAGTGCCGAGTGATCTAGGAAAGTAACAGGTGCCGAGCAAACCAGGAAAGTAATAGATGCTAAGCAATCCAAGAATCAATTCATGTCAAGCATCAGTAATGTAATGAGTGCCAAGTAACTCAGGATCAACATAAGAGTTTGTGCTTTCACAAACTAAGATGTAAATCATTTTTGGAACCGACTTAGAGAGATTTCAAAGGAGAAAAAGGATAAGGATGAATCATTTACATTCCCTATGCAATCTACATGCAATGAATCAGAAAATTGGAGACAACATGCAACCAATGAGAAATATCCAAGGTATGAGTGAGAATTTAAGATTCAATATGGATTATAGATCCATACCTAACCCTAAGTCTTTGCATTCTTTAAAAGGACGTCAAAAACCCATTGCATGTGTGGAAGAGAATAGTGTAAGGGGAGATTATAGAAAAAATTTAGTGTGAAGAGGAAAAAGAATTAGAGGAATAGAGCAACAATTTCATATCAAGTTGATTATAATAGTACAAGAGACAAGGAACACATATAGAGATCAGATCAAGCAAGGATCAGGACGAGAAGAGCAGATCTAGTACCTGAATCCAACAATTTGAGATTGCATTCAATTAGGTCAAATGTTTTAATACTTTCTCACAATTGTATTAGAGGTTGAAATCCTATGTTTATAGATTAGCTTAATAGCTAGGTAGGAGAACCTTTCGAGAAGGTCTTGAAAATCCTATGTATTAGGTGGGTTTAAAAGCCTATTGTAAATCCTTTAATAGGGTGACACTTCATGTAAGTGTTTGTAAATCCTCTAACCAGGTCACTATTGACACAGTGTAAAGCCTTTAACAGGGTAGGCCTTTCACAGGGCAGACCATTAGAAGTGGTTGAACATTGATTGCTACAATGATTTTTGTGGGTGTTATCCCCACCCCAGTTTTACCTTCTTATTCCTAGAGGGTTTCTGGGTTACCAAGTCTTTGTGTTATGTGGTGATACATGTTTTCATTTCATGTTTGCATATATGTTTAATTGAATGAAATTTACTTTTAGTTATATGTTAAAAAGGACTTAAAAGGATAAAAGCTAATACTTCTGATTCACCCCCCCCCACCTCAGAAGTACTCTTCCCATTTGAACATTCCAAAAATTGGTATTAGAGCTCTAGTTTTGACAAGGAGAAGCCTAATAACTTGGAGAAAAAGGTCAAAAGATGGAAGTCTTCAAACTTGGGAAGATCATTAACAATCGGGTGATTGATGTGCAACTAGCTCTACATAAAGAAGAGGAAGCTAGGGAGGAACAGAGAAAATCCTTGAAAAGAAGGAAGGAGATAGCTATAGCTAAAAATGACATACAGTACAAGGAGATTGACACCACACAAGTGTTTTCCAATGGAGATTCCAAGGAATTTGATGCAGCAATAGTAGAATTAATGGAGAAAAATAGGGCTCAAGTAGAAGAGATAAGATTTCTTAAGATGGAACAAGAATCACAAGCCATGATGCTATGTGAGATTACTAAACAAAAGAAAAGAGCTATTGAAGACAAGGACATGATAGAAGATGACAAGAGAAATCTCACCAATAGGCTGGAAGAAAAGATAACTAAATTTGAAAGGATCTCAAACATGTAGTTGGATACCTTAAGCTAGATGATGAATGTTCATCATGAGCTAAACATGAAGGACATTGAGATTTCCACCTTGAAGATGCAGAATGAACAATTATAGAATGGATTGTAGAGAGAAAAGGAAATAGCAAAAATTTACAACAAACAAAATGAGGCTATCAATTACTTTGAGCAATTTCTAAAATCACCAAGGGTTAGTAATGATACTTCAGGACTTGGCTACATTAGCACTAAACAAGGAGAATCATCCAAGGCTGCATAAGAAAGAAGCAACAAAGGTAAGAACACTAAACCTACTTGTCATTACTGTGGTAAAAAGGGACATACCTCTAATTTGTGTAGAAGCAAGAATAGTCATCAACATGATAAGCCTACAAATGCAAAATTTTATCATAAATGCAAAAAGAAAGGAAATTCAACACAAGACTATAGAACTAAGACCATGGGGACACCAAGATTTGAGGGTCACTGCTACAATGGTAAAAAGTATAGAGATAGAGAATTTGAATGTAGATCAATGCCTATGTGGACACCTAATCTGCCTGCAAGAGGAATCAATCATCCACATCACTACAATTGGGATTACAATACTAGGTATAGTTGTCACTATTGTCAAGAGTATGGACACATTTCTTAAAATTGCATAAGGACACATTTCAAGGGAAGTTACAGCAGGTGGCTGAACCAAACTACATGCTTTAGTTGCTTGAAGATTGGTCATATCAATAGAAACTATCCTACAAATTTAAAAGCACCAAAAGCTGAAGTCAACAAAGGAAAAGAGAAGATTGATGTTGAACAAATAAGAGGACAAATGAACAAGACATGGAAGAAGAAATGTGAATGCAACACATCAAATGGAGAGATCACTTTACCCAAGAGGTCAAGTGATCATACCTCATCCAACTAAGCAAAAGACAAATACATGGGGCTGATACATATAAAAGATGTATGATACATTAGCCCAAGAAAACATAGAAGTATTGCAAAGGAGAAATATGAATGAGAAAAGATGTCAAGTTAAAAATTAGAAGATGATGCCTAGCTATCTTTGGTTACGAACTCAAATTCCAATATATGCCGAGTTGAATAGACTAGTCGATGCTGTGAAAGACATGTTAGTAGCTACTAAGTAAATGAAATTTAGTGGAAGTCAAGTTGATAAAATATTTGGAAGCCGAGTGTACAACTGTAATCACAAATGCAATAAATGCTAGGTTTTTGAACCTAATAAAGTTGAAAATCATTCATTTGTGAATCATTTTAACACAAAGCAAAGTTGAGTAGAGGAAAGAGGCAATTCTATAGCAATTTGCAGCAATTCCAATAGCAATTCAACTCGATTTCATCAATTCACAGGTATTTCATTCAAATGCCAAGCTATGTAGAGTTTGAAAGCTTATTTAATTTTAAACCCTAGTTTGGTAAATGATGGCATTCGAGTCAAAATCTACCAAAGGAAAAGAAGGTCTTGAAATTCAACTAGTCAGTAATGAAGTCAAACTATTTGAGTTTAGACCCATTCCTGAAGTCACTTATAAGAATGATCCCATTGGTGCCCTATCCGTAATACCTGATAAAGTTGTTATGGTTAAAGACATTTGAAAGTGTTATAACTACAAAGTTAGAGCCATAGGAGATTTGGATATTTTTAATGCATTTGATAA